>SJYA01003124.1:59823-373016 GCA_006410615.1 Neotragus moschatus
ACAATCAACCACATTTTTAAAAATACAAGCCTCCGTTTCTATTTAATAATCTCTGTTTTTCTCTTATCAATATTCAGGACCCATATGTATTATATATTATCATATTATGTAAAAGTCATAATATATAATTATAAAATTTTAACTTTTTATATTATTTTTCTTCCACAAATACACATACCTTTGCATGGTTAGACGAGGCTAATTATATCTGACTAAGAGGAGGTTTCAACCCAGAAGCTTACTCTGCCCATTTGCCAACTGAATTGTCTTAGCTTTCTAGTTTGAAGGAATTTTATTTATTTTTATTATGTTTACTTTTTAAGAATCAGTAAATTTTGAAAATATGAAAGAATCTTCATTATTGTCTAAAAATTAATATGATAATTCACTCTTTATTATTATTAATCTATTTACTATTTTAAAAATAAGCAGACATGTATCATCCATTTCTATGCTTTCTTATCCTAGTGTTAAGTGGAAATATCTGAAATTGTTATTTGAGTATGCAAAACAACAAAGTACTAGTTAAATTTAATATTAATTGTGCTTAATTTTGCAAAGTTATATGATTATGCTTTTTTAAACTTAAGTTACAGAGAAAAATCAAATTATATTGGTGCAACCTTTCAAGGAAGGATGTGTGATAAACATTATGGAGGAGGTGTTGCTCTGGTATAGTANCTAGTGTTAAGTGGAAATATCTGAAATTGTTATTTGAGTATGCAAAACAACAAAGTACTAGTTAAATTTAATATTAATTGTGCTTAATTTTGCAAAGTTATATGATTATGCTTTTTTAAACTTAAGTTACAGAGAAAAATCAAATTATATTGGTGCAACCTTTCAAGGAAGGATGTGTGATAAACATTATGGAGGAGGTGTTGCTCTGGTATAGTATGATTTAATTTATTTGGCTAAGATGTATAAATGAGATGCTATTTAGACTAATACGCAATTAACTTTCTATAGTTTATTGTGGCTAAGTATACATGAACCGTGAACTTCTAGATGTTCAAGCTGATTTTAGAAAAGGCAGAGGAACCAGAGATCAAATTGCCAACATCCGCTGGATCATCAAAAAAGCGAGAGAGTTCCAGAAGAACATCTATTTCTGCTTTACTGACTATGCCAAAGCCTTTGACTGTGTGGATCACAATAAACTGTGGAAAATTCTGAAGGAGATGGGAATACCAGACCACCTGACATGCCTCTTGAGAAACCTGTGTGCAGGTCAGGAAGCAACAGTTAGAACTGGACATGGAACAACAGACTGGTTTCAAATAGGAAAAGGAGTACATCAAGGCTGTATATTGTCCCCCTGCTTATTTAACTCATATGCAGAGTACATCATGAGAAATGCTGGACTGGATGAAGCACAAGCTGCAATCAAGATTGCCAGGAGGAATATCAATAACCTCAGATATGCAGATGACACCTCCCTTATGGCAGAAAGTGAAGAGGAACTAAAGAGCCTCTTGATGAAAGTGAAAGAGGAGAGTGAAAAAGGTGACTTAAAGCTCAACCCTCAGAAAACTAAGATCATAGCATCTAGTCCCATCACTTCATGGCAAATAGATGGGGAAACAGTGGAAACAGTGAGAAACTTTATTTTCTTGGGCTCCAAAATCACTGCAGATGTGACTGAAGCCATGAAACTAAAAGACACTTACTCCTTAGAGGAAAAGTTATGACCAATCTAGACAGCATAGTAAAAAGAAGAGTTTGCCAACCAAAGTCCATCTAGTTAAGGCTATGGTGTTTTCAGTAGTCATATATGGATGTGAGAGTTGGACTATAAAGAAAGTTCAACGCTGAAGAATTGATGGTTTTAAACTGTGGTGTTGGAGAAGACTCTTGAGAGTCTCTTGGACTGCAAGGAGATCCAACCAGTCCATCCTAAAGGAAATCAGTCCTGAATATCCATTGGAAGCATTTGATGTTGAAGCTGAAACACCAATACTTTGGCCACCTGATGTGAAGAGCTGACTCTTTGAAAAGATCCTGATCCTGGGAAAGATTGAAGGCAGGAGGAGGAGGGGGACGGCAGAGGATGAGATGGTTGGATGACACCACCAACTCAATGGACTTGAGTTTGAGTAAACTCCAGGAGTTGGTGATGGATAGGGAAGCCTGCAGTGCTGCAGTCCATGGGGTTGCAAAGAGTCAGACATGACTGAACAACTGGACTGAACTGAACTCATATTAAAATTTGCATAATGATTCTAGGGATCTTTTCCTGCTGCTGACAAAAATGTGTGGACTATTAAAAGTCCTCATTTAACTTAATATATATATATATATATAAAACTTTAAAAATTTTTCTCTAATAAGTTCAAATTATCCTCTTTAGAAAGTTAGAGTAGTGATCTATTTTATAGTTTTATAAGATGCTCATAATTTTTTCATATACTCCATATTTAATAATTTAAATATCAATTAATTTTATATAAATAATTTTAATTTTGAGCTTTTTCTCCATTGTTTAGCTAATTTAATTATGAACTGGGTTAAAATTAAACTCCTGTAACTATCAATTGCCTCAAAATGCTTCCTGGGATTTGGGTGAAGAATAATAACATCATCAAATGCACTAATTGGCACTTCTAGTAGAAAGTCTTGGTGTGCTTAATATTGGCATGTTTTTGCTTCTGTTGCATAATACTTTGATTATTCTTGACATACCAAACTTGCCTTTTTAAATTTTTTTGTGTGTGTTTGTACACAGTCATCTGAAGTTTTAAAAAGGCAATGCATCATGTACTTCTTTCAGTAAATAAGTGAAGAAGAGTCGATGAAATGGAGACATAAATTTCATACTTTAAATTCATAATTCATGAAAATATGGCTTATCTTTTACAGCAAATGATTAGTCTCAAAAGCTAGAATTTGGTTGATTTATCCAGTCATAGGCAACTCTGAAAAATCTTAAGACTTTCCAGTGCAACCGGTTTAGCTACGAAGAGGAAGGCTATCTCCTTGTTTACTGGACAGCAGTGGTCTCTGTACTGAAAGGAGCAATCAGAGAACTCTTCTAGTATTCTTTCTTATTCTCCACACTTCACTGGGGTAATCACTGCCTAATCTTTCACTGGAAAAATTAACAGCAGCTGATATTCACAGAAATGCAATACTGAAGAATAGTCAAAGTTCATGTCCTCTGATACTTAAACACCCACCACCCTCTTCCCTGCTTAACCTCCAGAGTTGTGGAATAAATTCTAAGAACCAAATTTTTTCTATGCTGCTTCTTCCTAAAAGTTTATGGGTGAAACCAATCCAAGTAGTTCTGGGGTGAGTAAAAGCAAGTAAATATAATTAACAGAAGATTTTTGATGTCTGCAGCTCTTTGCCCTTAGGTTCCTCAGCTCATCTATCCTAACACAAGTTCACTCACAAGGATGGACACAAATTAGCTCTTGGCATCACAAGTTACATACATTACATGCTACCAGACACTTCATCTGTTGACTTCAGTTTGTGGACTAAACAGATCCCAGGTGTTAAACTTTCTCAGAAAAAAAGCACACTATACAACACTGACAACGTGAGGCAGAACTATGAGTAGCTGTAGACAAGGAACTTCAAACAAAACAAAGTGTTCAGTATCAAAGATGCAGACTTATTGGAAACATTAAATATGAACAAGAAAATAGCCACAATAAATTGCACGAAAAGTACATATGAAGATAAATTATCAAATTGGGAAGTCAGAATTGGGACCTCTCTCAGAAGACACTGGAGAAGTTACAGACAAAATTAAGAGACGTGGATAACTGATGTAACAAAGATAAAATTTTTAAAGCCAAAAGAACACTTCTGAAGAAAAAATGGAGATAATTTCACAGAGTGATAGTCATGGCACACTGTCTCTGGCCACTACCAGATCAACAAGATTCCTGCACCAGGAAAGTCCCCCTGGAGTAGGCCCATGATCCCTGGCAGTATGGGATGAAAGTGGGTTGTCTGATGAAAAGGATACATGGAAATCCAAAAAAGAAGAGATAAAAAGTATTGTAAAGCCAAACAAACTAAAAAAAAAAAAAAAAATGCATGCCTATAATGGAATTAAAATATCAAAGAAAAGCTATGTTTCTAAAAAGAAAAAAGTAATATAACAATGTGTAACAAGGAAGACATTTCATAGTGTGAAAAGCCACACTGGATGCAAAAAGACTTTATTCTTAAAATATTGAGCTAAAAGTACTTTGAAGGCAAGATTCATATTTTTAAAAAATGTTTTAATTCAAACATAAGGAACAATAAAAACTATTTTCAGTCACATAAGTCCTCAAAAAATTTGTAAACAAAAGGCTAATATTCATATTTGTATAAATTATTTATGAAAAGCCACAAGGATTATGAAAACTGCTTCCCTAGTGGCTCAGATGGTAAAGAATCTGCCTGCAATGTGAGAGACCTGGGTTCAATCCTGGGTGGGGAAGATCCACTGGAGAAGGGAGTGGCAACCCACTCCAATATTCTTGCCAGGAGAATCCCATGGACAGAGGAGCTTGTAAGGTTACACTCCATGGGGTCGCAAAGCATTGGACAGAGTGACTAACACATATGCATACATAAAGTGAGTGAATGTTGCTAAATGTTACTGTTACCTTAAAAGGAAAATTGACAGCTTCCCTCATGACTAAGTGGTAAAGAACCCACCTGCCAATGCAGAAGACTGGTCTCTGGGTTGGTCCCTGGTGAGGGTGGAAAGGTTCCCCAGAGAAAGAAATGGCAACCCACTCCAGTATTCTTGCCTGGGAAATCCCATGGATAGAGGAGCAGTGGTGAGCTACAGTCCATGAGGTTGCAAAAGGGTCCCACACAACCTAGCAATTAAACGACTGAAAGGAAAATACCTGAAACTGGGCTAGGATTGAGGTGCATGGCAAAGAAAAATTAAGTCAGTACAAAACTAGAACTCATAGATTCTATAATAGAGTGAAGAGGATTGTGTGTGCTCCATCACTCAGTTGCTTCTGACTCTTTGCGACCCCTTAGACTGGAGCCTGCCAGGCTCTCTGTCCATGAGATTTCTCAGGCAAAAATACTGGAGTGGGTTGCCATTTCCTACCCCAATAGGATCTTCCCAATACAGGGATCAAATCCTTGTCTCCTGTGTCTCCTGCATTGGCACGCAGAGTAAAGAGGAGATAAAAATGAAATGAAAGCATAATATAAGACTTGTCTTCTTAAGAAAACAGGAAATATATTGATATGTTCTAGAAAGAAGTAAGGGTGTATGAAATAGAAGTTAGTCTTAAAAACAACCAAGAAGAGAACTATACCAGACAATGGTCTAATAGAAGAAATGTAAATACAGTCAAGGAAGGTTTAACAAGGACCTAGAAGAAATAAAAAGGAGTCAATATATAATAAATAATGCAATAAATGAGATCAGAAACACTCTGGAGGCAACAAATAGTAGAATATCGGAGGCAGAAGATAGAATTAGTGAAATAGAANTCACCTCCACTAGCTTTGTTCCTAGTGATGCTTCCTAAGGACCACTTGACTTAGCATTCCAGGATGTCTGGCTCTAGGTGAGTGATCACACCATTGTGATTATCTGGGTCATGAGGGTCTTTCTTGTACAGTTCTTCTGTGTATTCTTGCCACCTCTTCTTAATATCTTCTGCTCTGTTAGTTCCCTACCATTTCTGTCCTTTTTTGAGCTCATCTTTGCCTAAAATATTCCCTTGGTATCTCTACTTTAATTTTCTTGAATTAATCTATTATTTCCTCTATTTGTTTGCATTGATCATTGTGAAAGACTTTCTTATCTCTCCTTGCTATTTTTTGGAACTCTGCATTCAAATGGCTATACCTTTCTATTCTCCTTTGCTTTTCGGTTCCCTTCTTTTCACAGCTATTTGTAAGGCCTCCTCAGACAGAAATTTTACCTTTTTGCATTTCTTGTTCTTGGAGATGGTCTTGATGCCTATCTCCTGTACAAAGTCATGAACCTACATCCATAGTTCATCAGGCACTCTGATCTAGTCCCATAAATCTATTTCTCAATTTCATTGTATAGTCATAAGTGATTTGATTTAGGTCATGCCTGAATGATCTAGTGATTTTCTCCACTTTCTTCAATTTCAGTCTGAATTTGGCAATAAGGAGCTCATGATCTGAGCCACAGTCAGCTCCCAGTCTTGTTTTTGCTGACTGTATAAAGCTTCTCCATCTTTGGCTACAAAGAATATGATCAATCTGATTTCAGTGTTGACCATCTGGTGATGTCCATGTGTAGAGTCTTCTCTTGTGTTGTTGGAAGAGGGTGTTTGCTATAACCAGTGCGTTCTCTTGGCAGAACTCTATTAGCCTTTGCCGTGCCTCATTCTGTACTCCAAGGCCAAATTTGCCTGTTACTCCAGGTGTTTCTTGACTTCCTACTTTTGTATTCCAGTCCCCTAGTTCTGGAAGGTCTTGTAGGGCTTCATAGAGCTGTTCAACTTCAGCTTCTTCAGCATTACTGGTCAGGGCATAGATTTGGATTACCGTGATATTGAATGGTTTGCCTTGGAAATGAAGAGAGATCATCCTGTCGTTTTTGAGATTGCGCCCAAGCACTGCATTTTGGACTCTTTTGTTGACTCTGATGGCTACTCCATTTCTTCTAAGAGATTCCTGTCCACAGTAGTAGATATAGTGGTCATCTGAAATATTAGCTAGTGTCTTATTCTTGGATATGTGAGAAGTAATTTTTATCTGGTATATATCATAAAAGCAGAACATATAGGGCTTGCTAACTTACTGGATACATACCATGAATGATGGAAACATCTATGATTATTCTTAAGACTTTTCTTTAAAAACTAGGCCAAAGGAAGTGGTGCAGCTGGCCTTGGAGGCAGAGGGGAAGTGGAAAGGCGAAAGAAAAGTTACATTTGGAACATCAGCCTCAAGTTTGAGAGATTTTCGTGGTGCTTAACTTTATATGCCACTTTGGAGAGGTTTGATTAGATTAATATTTAAATCAGTGAAATCTGAGTAAAACACCTTGCCCTCCACAATGTGAGTTGGCCTCATCCAATCAGTTGAAGGCCTGAATAGAACAAAAAGAACATCCCCTTCAAGCAAGAAGAAATTCATCAGCAGAGTACCTTCAGGCTTCACCTGTGCTATCAGCTCTCCTGTGTCTCCAGGCTTCTAGCTCACTCTGAAGGTTTGGACTGCCAGTCTTTATATTTTTCTGAACCAGCTCCTTATTATAAACCTCTTCATATATGATATTCATTATTATATATATGCTATTGGTTTTATTTCTCAAAAGAATTCTGATTAATACAATGGCTAGTACTTAAGTATAAATATATACTTAAACATTAAAAGATATGTGCATGACAAAGATGATGAATTGATGATGTCTCTCCTTTCTCCAACACCTCCTTGTCTCAATATAAATAAAAGTTGCTGTAGTTTTATGGCAAATTATAAAAAATGATAGTGTGAACCCTACTATTGCCTCTTCAGACTGATTTAGCTTTTCTAGGTTTGCTGACTTTCTGTTTTAAAATCAGCTTGTCAATTTCAAGAAAAATTTTAGGTCAGTTTGAGGGAGATTGACATCTTTACAATATTGGTTATCCATGATATTGATAAACATGTTTTTTTATTGCTTCATATAATGCTTCATATACTATAAGTAATAAAAAGAAGTATTGTTATATTTACCATTATTGAGTTTCAAAACATGTATATTGGGCAAAAGAAGCCACAAACAAGGCTATATAACAGATGTCAGATGCTGTTCTTTTTTTAATATTTTAGCTGGAGGATAGTTGCTTTATAATATTGTGTTAGTTCTGCCATACATCAATAAGCATTAGCCATAACTATACTTGTGTTCCCTCCCTTCTGAATCCCCATCCACCTCCCTCCCCATCCTGTCCTTCCAGGTTGTCACAGAGCACCAGCTTTGGGTGTCCTGCTTTATACATCAAACTCACAGTTCAGTTCAGTTCAGCTGCTCAGTCATGTCTGACTCTTTGTGACCCCGTGGACTGTAGCATGCCAGGCATCCCTGTCCATCACCAGCTCCCAGAACTTGCTCAAACTCATGTCCATCAAGTCGGTGATGCCATCCAACTATCTCATCCTCTGTTGCTCCCATCTCCTTCTGCCTTTAACCTTTCCCAGCATCACGATCTGTTCCAGTGAGTCAGTTCTTCACATCAGATGGCCAAAGTATTGGAGTTTCAGCTTCAACATCAATCCTCCTGATGAAGATTAAGGACTGATTTACTGTAGGATTAACTGGTTAGATCCCCTTACTGTCCAAGGGACTCTCAAGAGTGTATTCCAGTGTACTCCAACACCACAGTTCAAAAGCATCAATTCTTCAGCTCTCAAATTTCTTTATGGTCTAACTCTCACGACCATACATGACCATTGGGAAAACTATACTTTTGACTAGATGGACTTTTGTTGGCAAACTTTTCTTTTTAATATGCTGTCTAGGTTGGTCATAACTTTTATTCCAAGGAGTAAGCATCTTTTAATTTCATGGCTGCAGTCACATCTGCAGTGATTTTGGAGCCCCAGAAAATAAAGTTTCTCACTGTTTCACTGTTTCCCCATCTATCTTCCATAAAGTGATGGGACCCGATGCCATGATCTTAGTTTTCTGAATGTTGAGTTTTAAGCCAACTTTTTCACTCTCCTCTTTCACTTTCATCAAGAAGCTCTTCTTTGCTTTCTGCCGTAAGGGTGATGTCATCTGCATATCTAAGGTTATTGATATTTCTGCCGGTAATCTTGACTCCAGCTTGTGCTTCATCCAGCCCAGCATTTCACATATGTACTCTGCATATGAGTTAAATAAGCAGGGTGACAATATACAGCCCTGACATACTCCTTCCCCAATTTGGAACCAGTCTGTTTTTCCATGTCCATTTCTAGCTGTTGCTTCTTGACCTGCATACAGATTTCTCAGAAGGCAGGTCAGGTAGTCTGGTATTCCCACCTCTTTAAGAATTTTCCACGGTTTATTGTGATCCACACAGTCAAATGCTTTGGTGTAGTCAATAAAGCAAAAGCAGATATTTTTCTGAAACTCTCTTGCTAATTTAGACTATGATAAAAATGACTCTTGCTTTTTTTTTCTTTTTTTTCTGCTTTTACTTGCTATTCTTTAAAAAAAAAGGGGGGGGAGCAAAAAAGGCAAAAAAAGGCAAGAAAAAAAGCAAGAGTCATTATTACCATAATCTAAATTAATATAAGGGTTAATTTATGATATTTGAAAATGTGTGAAACATCATATAAAATATTATCTCTTAATAATTAAATTATAAATGAACACTATTGATATATAACTGGCACTGTGTATATATAAGTGGGTGTCTTTTTTGACTTTCTTTTAAAAGTAAAACATTGCACTATTGTTATATATGAATAACAAGTTATTGCTACAAATATTTTCTTGGCCTGATGCCAACAAATGAACTATTCATTTGCATTTTGGTAAAATTTTACACTTTGCTTTTTATATTTTCCCTTATAGTGATATTGATACCTTCTGTGATTGACATATTTGATGTCTCAATTGCATTTCATCATGTGACTCTTTCTAATAATTATATTATATGTCATATATGTGAATGTATGAGTGTGTGTTTTTTTTCCCAGCACTCCAGCACCATAAGCCTGGAATCACTTGCCGTTATTATAGCTCAATTATTGAGCCTTAGTATGGGAATATCTTATGATGACATTAACAAATGCCATTGCCCAGGAGAGGTCTGCATAATGAACCCAGCAGCTGTGTAAGATGTTTCATTTTTGTATGCTTTACATACATAGTTTATGTGAAAACAAGCTTTGTGTATTTTGTCTATGAAATCTGTGCTATCAAGATAATTAATAATAGTCAAATATAAATTGTGGTCACTGATCCCAGATTAAAATATATAATCCAGTGCCCCTGCTGCATGCATCTCTCAGTATTTTTTGTAATCTAATGTCACACTTACTTTCTCACATGTAACCTATGTGCTTAGTCACTCAGTCACGTCCATCTCTTTGTGACCCCATGGACTGCAGCCCACCCAGCTGCTCTGTCCATGGGGGTTCTCCAGGCAGGAATACTGGAGTGGGTTTCTATGCCCTCCTCCAGGGGATCTTCCCAACCCTAAGACTGAACCCAGCTCTCTCACATTGCAGGTGGATTCCTTACCATCTGAGCCACCAGAGAAGCCCCCTATGTGACCTACCTACCATTTCTGGCTTATCAAATTATGAATTAAGCTATAAAATCATGCAAGTAACAAAGTGATGAATGTAGAAGTAGGTCACACTTTACATTCATCATTTTGTTACCTGTGTGATTTTATAGCTTAATGCATGATTTGATAAGCCAAATACAGACTTGTGATTATATGAGAATGACTTAGTAAGGCCTTTTAACATGAATCTTCTTCATTCTACCTGGCTCAGCCTGAAATCTTGGCATCTACTGATTTCAAAGATGATTTTCAGCACTTCACCACCACATGCACAGGGCTTTGGTAGAAAAGCCATACATTACACCATGAGAGCTGCCAGACACAGACTCCATTTCAGATAGAGTTACTGGGAAATTCCATAGACAATAGGGAGACAACAGAAGACACGTGAAGAATCTGAAGCCTCTGACATCTACCACAAGTCCAGCTTTCAACACAAAGTTACAAGTCAAACTAAGGTCGAGGAAAAGCAGAGCATGAGAAGACATGAGAAAAAGCAGGCATGAGAACTTGGTTCAGTGGTAAAGATTTTGCAATTATTAGACTGAGAGTTTAACTATGATTAATGTGCTAGTCTGGGTGTTCTTTGGAAGGACTGATGCTAAAACAAACTCCAATACTTTGGCCACCTCATGCGAAGAGTTGATTCATTGGAAAAGACTGATGCTGGAAGGGATTGGGGGCAGGAGGAGAGGGGACGACAGAGGATGAGATAGTTGGATGTCATCACCAACTCGATGGATATGAGTTTGAGTGAACTCCGGGAATTGGTGTGCTGCAGTTCATGCGGTCCCAAATAGTCAGACACAACTGAGTGACTGAATTGAACTGAACTGAACTGAATATGTTAGGGGTTTAAATGGAATAAAGTAGACAACCTACAAAAAACTGATGGATAATATAAGCTTCTCTGGAAGCTCAGTGGTAAAGAATCCACCTGCAATGCAGAAGACCCGGGTTTGGCTTTTTCTTTGTCACTAGAGAAGGCATTTTGCAGTACTTATTATGACTCAAAGGCCTAGTGAATCCTTTGCTGTTATCCTCAATATTCTTAGAATATGCTATGATATTTTATAGAGAGAACCAAATAGTCAGGAGATTTAGGGAAATCATCATCCAGTCAGTGACTGAAGTCAGACTTTTATTCTTTCTTTCTTGGACTGTAAACCCAACAATACACCATTTTATTTAACAATAGATTTAATTTCTTCTATATTGTCTCAAATATTTTGCCCTTTTTTACCTTCCAGTTTCTCTCCCAAAACAACTTAATCAACAAACAAACTTTAATTTGCAATAGTAATGAGTATTGAAATTTTTTCATTAATTTTTTGACATAATAGAACATTGATTCTTGTGTAGTGTGAAAAAAAAAATAGAAATTTTACTTAAAAATTTAAAATGATGGCCTGAATAAAATTAGTGAAATTATTAATACACATATAGAAACCATGCATCTGTGGAAAGCTTTTTTAAAAAGCTTAACTTGACAAATTACAACTTTGCAAAAAAATGCTTGCTTATCTTATCTTTCAATGTATTGGATCATTTTAATAGCATGATTCTGAAATTTTGGTGGACACAGACATTTTGATCATTCAGTTCAGTCACTCAGTCATGTCCGACTCTTTGCCACCCCATGAACTGCAGCACACCAGGCTTCCTTGTCTATCACCAACTCCCGGAGCTTACTCAAACTTGTGTCCATAGCATTGGTGATCCCATCCAACTATCTCATCCTCTGCCATCCCCTTCTCCTTCTGCCTTCAATCTTTCCCAACATTAGGATCTTTTCAAATGAGTCAGCTCTTCGCATCAGGTGGCCAAAGTACTGGAGCTTCAGCTTTAGCATCAGTCAATCCAATGAATATTCAGGACTGATTTTCTTTAGGATTGATTGATTTGATCTCCTTGAAGTCCAAGGGACTCTCAAAAGTCTTCTCCAACACCACACACAGTTCAAAAGCATGAATTCTTCTGCACTCAGCTTTCTTTATAGTCCAACTCTCACATCTGTACATGACCATTTTAATCATTATTGACTGGCAAAAAATTGATGTGAAAAATCTATCACCATTTAAAGGAAAATTTGAATAAACAGCTTATTTGAAAAAGATTTGTTGGTAGTCTTTAAATTGATGGGAAACATGTCCTAGAATTACTCGTGTTCAATGGCAACCCACTCCAGTACTCTTGCCGGGAAGGTCCCATGGATGGAGGAGCCTGGTGGGCTGCAGTCCACGGGATCGCTAGGAGTCGGACACGACTTCACTTTCACTTTTCACTTTCATGCATGGGAGAAGGAGATGGCAACCCTCTGTAGTATTCTTGCCTGGATAATCCCAGGGACAGGAGAGCCGGGTGGGCTGCCGTTATGGGGTCGCACAGAGTCGGACACGACTGAAGCAACTTAGCAGCAGCAATGACTTTTGGCAAAAATCACATTCAATGATTTACATAGAACTGAGTCCTATCCTGGTTGAACACATGCCTTTCTAAGCTGTACTCAGTCTTAACCTTAAAATGTGACTTATTAAATAGCAAAACTTAAGGAGTTTAACGTGTTATTTTGTTTTAATAATCCATAGAAAATACATGTCACACACTGATTTTTTTTAAAAAGCCTGCCATTTTTCTGGGGGCTTCCAATCAATAGTCCATGGTTTATACAGTCTATGTCTCCAGCAACTCAGATGTGCATACGTGATATGCCTGAGAATTTTGGCTTTCTTTGAAATTTTAATATTTTAACTAGGAACTTTCTTTAGATAAAGAAGTTGTCTTTATGAAATTGTGCTTTTTGGCTCATTTGAAGGTAGCAATATATCTGAACTTTGGAAACAATATCTTGGGGAAAATGCATAGAGATAGAATATAATCTTTTTTATCTGAAGTAAAAGGAAAGGAAAAGAGAATGATGGTTTCCAAATGCACCCACAAATTGTTGATATTTCTCCCTTCAAGAGGTAGAGTTTGATTTCCCTCTATTGAACGTGGATTGGATTTGGTGACTTGATTTCATCAAATAGACCTTGGTAGAAATGATGGTGTGTGACTTTCAAGATTATATAATTAAAGAGTTTGCAATTTTCTCTGTATTCTCTCTTTGATCAGGCGCTCGTGTTGAAGGTGGGTGCAATATCATGAGGACCCTCGAGTAACTTTCTATAGAGAACCATATGGCCAGAAACTGAGGCCTCTTGCCAGTAGAATAAAGGCACAGATAAAAGCATGGCTGTAAACATTACTACATGTAACTTAAATTCATGGTTTCATTTTAAGGCCAGTGGTCAGCTCCTATGGTTTACAAAAGGGAAATGTAGGTATCATACAGGGAAGTCATGTATTCAGCTGAAAATCAGAAGTTCTATTATCAAGGAAAAATGGGAGAAAGGAGAATGAGAACATCCAGCTAATCTGTGAAAGGTTCAAGCTACAAATAAATTATCCAGCTGGGTATAATTATGATTGGCCATCTCTTTCTAATGACAACATTGCTTTCATTGTCAGAAAGTGTACTCTCTATGAGCCAGTTCACACAAAATAAACATCTTGCACTGCCTGCTTCTCAATAATATTCAGGTTCTATCAACTTTTCTCCTTCTGTTTTCTAGCATTTAGATAGAAATTATCTGAATTTTTGGCAATATAATGATATATCTCTTATTTGTGGTTAATAGGACTAAAGAGTATGTTCCACCTGGGTGCAACCACAAAAAAATAAAAACCTTGGTAGTTTGTCCAAAATTCTCTAATTTTTTCATGATACTGATGTGAATAACATTTTCTTGTAATAATCCACATAACTAAGGTTTGAGTCCATTGCCTTAAAATTTAGTAATTTTATATTAGCTATATTTATTGTTAAATTATAGACTTGTATTCTGAGGCTAGGCAATTTTCAGGAAGCAACGGTTACATAAAAATCCAATGTCAATGTGTTTTTAGTCATTCCAGTGGTGTGAAGTTCTTTAGTACCTGCAGTGTGGAAGACTTTTTACATTTTATTTCAAAGCCAAAGTCCCAGTGTCTTCAAAACCAGCCACATTTAGATCCAACATACAAAGCTGCAGTTTGTGGTAATGGACAAGTTGAAGAGGGAGAACAGTGTGACTGTGGCAGTCGGGAGGTTGGTACAAATTTGGAAAACTGTATAACAGAATTACATCAAAAAGTATGAGTTTTATAGTGTAATACTGCTATTTCACCTAATTTATCAAACTTGCTTTTTAACAAAGGCCTTAAGAATGCATATTGGGATTATATTAAATTAATGACTACACGTATATTTTTATATGTGAATTCAGCAGGTTGTAGATTATTCATACTGATGATTTTCGGGGTCTTAATCCTTTAGCTGAATTGACCAAGGTTTATGTTTCCTCTCTTGTGTATACACTTCCTTAGTATTTCTTTTTTGTAAAAAGTTTTATTTTTATTGCAGTATAGCTGATTTACAATGTTAACTTCTGTTGTACAGCAAAGTTATATATGCATATATTCTTTGGGCTTCCCTGGTGGTTCAGTTGCAGAGAATCCATCTGCAATGCAAGAGAGACGTGGCAGGAGTCTCGGGTGAGAGCAGTGAATTGGGAAGATCTCATGGAGAAGGAAGTGGCAACCCATGCCAGTATTCTTGCCTGGGAAATCCCATGGGCAGAGGAGCCTGGAGGCCAGGGGTTGCGGAGTCGGACATGACATAGTGACTAAAAAAATAACATGATCGGCTTGTGGAGCTGCAAATTACAGTTTCTAAACATAGAACTCTTTATGAAAACAACTGTTGAAGTATATCTGATTTATAATGTTGTGTTAACAACTGTTGTACAGCAAAGTTATTCGTTTTGTATATGTGTGTATATAAATGCATTCTTTATTATATTCTTTTCCATTATAGTTTATTGTAGGATACTGCATCCAGTTTCCTGTGCTATACAATGGGGCTTCCCTGGTGGCTCAGATAGTAAAGTCTGCCTGTAATGCAGGAGACCCATGGACCTCGTTATTTATCCATTCTACTATGTGATAGCTTGCATCTGCTAATGCAAACTCCCAACTCATTCCTCCTTCACCCAGACCCCTTGGCAACCACACCCCTGTCCTCTGTTCTGTGTGTCTCAGTTTCATAGATAGTTCATTTGTGTCATAGTTTAGATTCCACATATAAATGATATCACGTGGCATTTGTCTTTCTCTTTCTGACTTACTTCATTTGATATGATAATCTCTAGGTTGAAACATGTTGCTGTAAATGCCATTATTTCATTCTTTTTTATGACTGAGTAGTATTTCCTTGTGTATATGTACCACATTGTCTTTATCCATGCATCTGTTGATGGACATTTAGGTGGTTTCCGTGTCTTGGCTACTGTGACTAGCACTGCTGTGAATATAGGATTTCATGATATATTTAAATGATAGTTTAATGATTGATAGTTTTAATTTTAAATGATAGTTTTTCCAGATATGTGCTCAGGAGTGGGAATGCTGGATCATATAGCAACTATATTTTCAGTTTTTCAGGAATCTTTATGATGTTTTCTGTAGTGGCTGTACTGACTTACAATCCCACCAACAATGTGGAAGGGGTCCTTTTTCTCCAAACCCTCTCCAGCATGTTATTTACAGAGTTTTGTTTTATTTTAATGATGGCCTTTCTGAACGTGTGAGGTAATATCACACTATAGTTTTGATTTGCATTTCTTTAATAACTGATGATGTTGAGTATCTTTTCATGTGTCTATTGGCTATCTGTATGTCTTCTTTGGGGAAATGTCTATTTGTGTCTTCTGCCCATTTTTCAATTGGGTTTATTGGTTTTCTGTTGTTGAGTTGTATAAGCAGTTTGTATACTTTGGAAATTAAGCTCTTGTCAGTTGCATCATTTGTAAAAATTTTCTCGCAGTCTGCTAGTTGTCTTTTGGCTTAGTTTGTTTCCTTTGTGGTGCAAAAACTTGAAAGTTTGATTAGATCCCATTTATTTATTTTTGCTTTTATCTCGATTGTCTTGGGAGACTGAACTAACATTGCTATGATTTATGCCAGAGAATTTTTTGCCTATGTTCTCTTCTAGGAGATTTATGATGTTGTGTCCTTTATTTAAGCCATTTTAAGTTTATTTTTGTGTATGGTGTGGAGGAGTGGTCTAACTTCATTGATTTACATGCATCTGGCCAGTTTTCCTGGGGCTTCCCAGGTGACACAGTGGTAAAGAATCCACCTGCCAATGCAACAGATGCAGGTTGGATCCCTGGGTCAGGAAGATCCCCTGAAGAAGGAAATGGCAACCCACTCCAGTATTCTTGCCTGAGAAATTTTTACCCTCTGGAATCTCATAGAGATAGGAATGACATTAGTTAGGCAAAATAGTTCTGGAAAATATTTCAAACTTTGTGTGCCCTAGGAAGTATCATGCCATAACCCATATAAGACTACTAAAATCCATGATTGATTTTTTGCAACGTATTGAAAATTTTTGCCCAATTAACTCTATTTCAGATCCCCAGGTATTTCAAAATGTGCATGTGTGTGTGTGTGTCTGTGTGTGTGCCTGTGTGTCTGTGTGTGTGCCTGTGTGTCTGTCTTCTGTCTCTCCATCTTTATTTCCTATCAGTTGCTCTTTATTAACTCTAAAAATGGAATTTTAAAACACAGAACCACCAGTTACAGATGAATTATAACATAAAACCAGACATAATACATATGGATGAATGATTAAAGGTGATCATTTCAATTAAGTTCAGACATATCATTTTGTATCTCATCATCTTTAGAGAATTATAAGCAAACTTTGAATATCCTTTAAAAGGTAAAGACATCAAAATACAGTAGATTCATAAAAGTTGACTAAGAAAACTAATCAACTTTAATCAACTTTTAAAATCATAACTTCTGTTTATTCCATATCTTGTGAAATAACTGTTATAACAGCCAAAGATCTCAATTTCTTAGCTTTTTAATTTTATTTCACTTTTTTAATTAAAAAAAGTTGGGAATGTATAGCTGATTTATAGTGTTGTGTTCATTTCTGCTGTACAGTAAATCAGCAATCAGTTGTTCAGTTCAGTCACTCAGTCGTGTCTGACTCTTTGAGACTCCATGAGCTCCAGCACACCAGGCCTCCCTGTCCAACACCAACTCCCAGAGCCCACCCAAACCCATGTCCATTGAGTCAGTGATGCCATCCAACCATCTCATCCTCTTTCACCCCCTTCTCCTCCTGCTCTCAATCTTTCCCAGCATCAGGGTCTTTTCCAATGAGTCACCTCTTCGTATCAGGTGGCCAAAGTCTTGGAGTTTCAGCTTCAACATTAGACCTTCCAATGAACACCCAGGACTGATGATCTTTAGGATGGACTGGTTGGATCTCCTTGCAGTCTGAGGGACTCTCAAGAGTCTTCTCCAACACCACAGTTCAAAAGCATCATTTTTGGGGCTCTCAGCTTTCTTTATAGTCCAGCTCTCACATCCATACATGACTACTGGAAAAACCATAGCCTTGACTATATATCCACTCTTTTTTAGATTTTTGTTCCCATTTAGGCCATTACAGAGTATTGAATAGAATTCTCTGTGCGATTCAGTAGGTCCTTATTAGTTATCTATTTTGTAAATAGTAGTGTATATGTCAATCCCATGTTCCAATTTTCTCTCCCTCCTCCCGAAATAAACTTGTGGTTATTGATGTCTTGGCTTTGGTGGACTCCAGGACCTCAGAAAATCCTACTACCCAAATAGTCAAGCTTAGTGATATACAGAACACTTGGTTTAGCACATTAGGTAATGAATAAATGTTAAATAAATCAATGTATAAATGGCTTTATATTTTTCCATTTGCCAACATTTAAGTTAAGCATCTGTCTGTATATTATGTAATACGTTGTCGTTGTTAAATATCTGTTTAATGTAAAGTTGGAAGGTATTTCAGAGCATTTGATTTGCCTTTCAGGTTTGTGCGGACCGGTCAGACAAGTGCTGTAACCCTGACACATGTAGACTCCAGCCTGGGGCAGCTTGTGGTACTGGACCGTGTTGTGAGTCTTGCGCTGTAAGAGCCTTTAAACATTTTATTACCTACATTAGTCAAGCTATCATTTTTTATAATATTTAAATCCTCACATTCTGCTTTACTCAATATTGTTTAACTCACCTCACCAGTTTTCACCAAAAGGACAAATGTGTAGGGATTCCGTTGGTGAATGTGATTTCCCTGAATATTGCAATGGTTCATCAGCAACATGTCAAGAAGATTTTTATGTTCAGGATGGGCATCCATGCGGACATAATCAATGGCTCTGTGTCAGAGGAATATGTGTGGATGGGATAAAACAATGTTCTGACCTATTTGGTGAAGGTATTTATTTTAATTTCACTGCCTGTATATGTATTTTTCTGGAAACTGACTAATATACTTATCTTTATATGTATGTATTAGAAAGGACAAAGGATATTATGAAATGAACCCATTGTCAAAAATACTTAATTTTAAAAATAAATAAAATGTCAAAAATAATGTTAACCTCTAGAAGAATAAAAGTAGAAAAAGATAACATCACCAGGAAAAATAACTGAAATAAAACTCAGTCATTTCAATAAAATGCAGCACCCAGAATAATGAAGTATTGATATAAGTCAAATATTTGTTTTATAATCTAAGATCAATGCATAATAATAATATAGTAATTAAAACTAAAAAGTGATAAAGAAGGGAACAACAAAAGCATTTAACATATTTGATTAACCCAAAAGAAGGCAAGAGCAGAGTAAACTAAAGAGCATAGGATGTGAAAACAAATGGTAAGGCTGGTTATTTATAGTTACATACTTATAAGTTACATTAAATATAAAACTTGTGTTCAATATTAAATTGAGGGAAAGAATATATCAAGTAGTGACAGAAGCAATTATAAGAAAGTGACTAGAAAAATCAAGGCATGTTGCATTAATGATATATTTTTAAAGGCTGTAGAGTATAGTGAAACCAGTAACAACAAATTTAAATCTCTATAGCAGAGAAACTTTGCCTGCCTTAGGAAATAACTGACAGCCGTTTATGTTCCTAGGGGCATATGCAGCTTCTAAATGCTGAAGATCAGTCTTGGCTTAGCAGAGACCTTCAAGGGAAAGAAGAAGAGATCAAATATAAAAGTTTTAGCAGTTGGAATTTAAGGAGAGGGAGCTGTCAAAACCATAGACTGTTTTTCTTTGAGGCATCCTCATCCTTGAAACTCAGTAGCTGCTCAAAAACTTGGTGAATTAGATTTAAGAAATTAGGAAGGCATTGTGAATTTTCGTACAGCCACAAGATGATCAAAGACCAAATGGTAGAGGAATTTTGCCTAAAAAGTCCTTAGTCTTCCTCTAGAAGATTGTGCTACATTTAGAAGTGCCTTTGCTGGTAGGCTAGGAAGCTATTCTGAGGACTAAAGAGTATGTATTTATCTCTAGCAAGCTTTCAGTGAAGAGAAGATAAATATCTGCAAGGTTCTAAACCAGTACAAGGGCCACACCCGAGATAACAAGGGGAATCCAGAATAAAACACCCTTGGCTCATAGAATTGCCTGGTTGTACTTAGGCGATCCCTGTCTGGCCCAATCTGCCTGACTGTTCCAACCTTCATATAGTTGCACCATGTTTTGTGATTTATTCTGCCAATAGCTTCTTTTTGATTGCAGTGCTTATTCATATAAGGCAGCAGTTCCAATTGCTATTTTGCTATGTGTTTTCAATATTTTATTTTACCTTCCATTCCTCAATAATATCTGTGTTGAATAGAGATTTTCTAGTGTAATAGTTCAGTCTCTCTGTGATTTATTTTACTGTATGTATTTAGTTATTTCTGAGTAGTTTTCTTGGGTGTTACAATTACTACCTTAAGACATTCAATTAATATTGATTTCATTTCAACAGTAAACCAAAACTTAGCTTATGTTCTATCTCTGGCAAGTTCAGTCTAAATGACAAAGTTTTATAATAATTGTTTTTATGCAATGATCTTTTAAAACCTACAGAAGAGAGTCCAAACAATAAATACATTTGCACTACCTATTATATTTTCTTTTACTTTATTTGATAGTTTACTATCTTAGCATGAAGTATTATTTCATGTGGATCCTAGTTACCTCCTATTGTCCTTTGATTTCAGCCTTAAGGATGCACTTTAGTAGATCTTACTGGAAAGTTTTGCTAAAGGTCTTTCTCATTGTGTTTGTCTTGGAATGCTACAATTTCTCTTTAATTTTTTTAGGAGAATTTAGCTGAATATAGAATCATTAGTCTTTTCCTTTCAAAATTCGATAGTATCATCCCATCACCTGGCTTCCTTCGTCCCTAATAAAGAGTGTAATCAGTTTGACCTTGATCTGTGGATCTCTTTACGATTATTCTATGTGTATTTTTTAAACCTTCGTGTAAATATGTAGATAGATATAGATACATTGTTAAATATGAAAAGTTTTCAGTCATTTCTTAAAATATTTCACCACCCTTTTCTATTTTTTCCTCATTTTTGGAATCCCTATGTGCCAATATTTCATATGCTTGATGTTGCCCCACTGATCCATTAAGCTCTCTTTACTTTTCATTATTTTATTTTCTTTCTTTCTTCATACTGGATCAACTCCACTGATCTGTCTTTAGGTCAATAAAGCCTGCCAGATTAAATCTATTGATTTTAAAATTTCTGTAGTGAAGTCTTTTCGTTTTAGTTAAGATAGTTTTCAATTCAGAATTTCTATTTGGTTCCCTTTTTTATTTAAAAGTCTATATTAGCATTTCCCATTTAATTTTTAAGAAATGGTTTCCTCTGGTAATTTGAACATATCTGTAATAGCTATTTTAGTTCTTTGTCTACTGGATTCAAAATTTGAGATCTGTGAGGATATTTCCCATTGGCTTTTTTTTTTTTTTCTGGGTATGTAGCATACTTTCATTTTTTTGCATGTCATGTAAAATTATTTTTTTAGGTTTTTAATTTTTAGAAATTTTAGACCATATATTTTAACAGTTTTGATTCATATTTCTCCAGGCGTTTTTGTTGTTCTTATCGTCTGACTATTTGTTTAGTGACTTTCCTCGACTAAATTTTCGGGTTCTGTATTCTGTATTATGTGCAGCCACTGAGTTCTTTGCTAGTTTTTTCTTTTTCTTTTTTTTTTAATCTCCCCAGATTCTTCTTTTTATTTTTAAGTCAGGCTTCCCAGGGATAACTCCCAATTAGCACAATTTAGTAACAAGCTGAAACCTGTCAGATACCCTTCAATGCTTTGACTGTTCATTTTCTATCCACAGTGCCAAGGGACAGTTTCAAGCTTCAGGTGGTTTGCAAGACAGGCAGAGCTTTCACTTCTTGCTAGTTCAGAACTTAAATATAATCCAGAGGAGTGACTGGGGACTTCTCTTTCCTAGAACTGTTCTTGGAATTTGTACATCTTTGCAGATCCAGTTGCGTATTTGAGCTTTTCAACATTCCTTATGATCGTCTAGTTCTCCAAAGTTTCCTTTTAAATTCCCAGAAGGCTCTTGTTTGCCTCCACTGATGCACTGTTGCCATGATATTGCTATTATTTCAGTATTTCCCTGGGTGTGAGGCTCTTTTTCCCACTGAGCTGAGCTCTTTCTCTTGTTGTTGTTTTTCAGTCGCTATATTGTTTTCAAATCTTTGCAGCCCCATGGACTGCAGCTTCCCTGTTCTTCACTATCTCCAGGGGTTTGCTCAGGTTCATGTCCACTGAGTCGGTGATGCTGTCTAACCATCTCATCCTCTACTGCCCTCTTTTCCTTTTGCCTTCAATCTTTCCCAGCAGCAGGGTGTTTTCCAATGAATCAGCTCTTCGCCTCAGGTGGCCAGCACCAGTCTCTCCAAAGAATATTCAGAATTGATTTCCTTTAGGATTGACTGATTTGATCTCTTTGCAGTTCAAAGGACTCTTGAGAGTCTTCTCTGGCACTACAATTTGAAAACATCAATTCTTCACCACTCAGCCTTCTTTATGGTCCAGCTCTCACATCTGTACTTGACTACTGGAGAAATTATAGCTTTTACTATACAGACCTTTACTGGTGAAGTGATGTCTCTGCTTTTTGATACTCTATCTAGGTTTGTCATAGCTTTCCTTCCAAGGAGCAAGTGTCTTTTAATTTCACAGCTGCAGTCACTGTCTGCAGTGATTTTGGAGCCCAAGAAAGTTAAGTCTGTCACTGCTTCCACTTCTTCCGCTTCTATTTATCATGAAGTGATGGACTCGATGCCATGTTTTTTTGCGTTTTGAGTGTTGAGTTTCATGCCAGCTTTTTCACACTCTTCTTAGAAAAACATCCTTGGAATAGAGAATTTCTAGGTAAGTAAAAGTTTGAATAATTGTCTGACTACACTCTGTTGCTTTTAACAAAGCTCAAAATAGGCCAGACCTCTTCATTAGCTGTAAGGCTTTTGGCTACCATGCCGCTGAAGAAAGATGAGAATATCTCCAAGGTAAAACAAAGCGCTCTGTCTTAAGAACTGTATCCACCAAGATTCCATCAGAGAAATAGAATCTCACTCCAAATCTGATGCCATCCCTTCAAGCCAGAGCTTCCAGACAAACGAAGGTCTCTTTCACAGCAAGACTGAGCGTGCATTTCAGCCAGTTATCTGTGCCGTGTTCTAGGGCCATTAACTGGCTAGAAACTCTCTCTCCCACTATTACTGTCCACTTTAAAAACATCCACAACCTAAAAACTGGGAGTTTTGTTTTACTCGGTTGTTTTAGGACTTCAAGCTCAAGAGAGCATCTCAAGTAACCCTGAGAAAACTACCCCAAAGAGGCAAGGGAAGGGGCCATGTTACATGGAACTTTTGCAACAAGTGATAGGAAGACAAAATATCAAAAGATTATTGTTAATTAAAGAAAACCAGATAACCCAAGTTAATGAATTTGGCACTTTTCAAAGTATGGGAAGATGCCAGAGTCTGGGCTCCCTGAAACCATTCCTTTGATATGCACCCCAGCTATCTGGAGCCAGTATCCTGTGTCTTTGACATCCTGAGCTTCCCTGGGGCTTACTATAGGGTAGGGCTGTAGTCTGATGACTGCTAGATCACAGGTATTCTCCTTCCCGAGTTCCCTCAAGGTTCACCTGCTCACACACTGGAGGGCTGCAGTCCCCAAAGACTATGATATTCTTAGTTATTGATACAACAGGAAATATTCCATTTCTCATTACCATCCCAGGGGATCCAGGAATGCAAGTGCCTCTGGTCACTAGAATCAGATGACCAAGGAATGTCCCTGGGAAGAAGCTACAAAACTGAGAGCACCACATGTAAAAAGCCAGAGCCCAAGATGTACATGAAAGCTCCCTTCCAGGAAATTCTGGCACTCAGGTGTGGCAGGTTGGGAACCAAAAGACAGTGCTCGCCCTCCAAAGTCTCAGTGAAGGATTCCAGCAGGTCCTGGTTTAATCAGAAGCCTGATGCTCAGGCCACAGCTCCTGAGGTAAGCTCACAGGCCTCACTTACAGAAAGACTGGGCTCCTCTAACTGTTCCCTCTTGTCCTCCCCTGGATATGGTAGCCAGTTAAGAACTCTTTCTCCCCTAGTTCAGTCTTGTGGAAGCCTTGAGCATAAACCACACTGGCCATCAGAATCATTTCACAATTCTCTACAGCCTTGTAGGTCTCATAGACATGAGCCTCTGTTTGTTATCAAAATTGGAGGTTTCGGGGGCTCATCTTTCAGGTACAGGATTTAAAAGCTGTGGCGCCTGATGTGAGTCAAATACTTCACTCCCTCGGCGAGGAGCTCTTGGTTTTGAGTTCCCTCCCAGTTGTGATATTGGTGTGCTGGGGTGAGTTTATGGCAAGAGTGTGTGTCAGCCTTTCCTACCTGCTTCAGTGTGGCCTTTCTCTTGTTTGCTCAGTGTAAAGTGATCATTCCACCAGTTTTAGCTTTTCTTCACTAGAGATTGTTCCATATATAGCTGTAGATTTGATGTGTTTGTGAAAAGTTGTGAGTTCAAGATTTTTCTGTGTGTACTTCACCATTTTGACATGGAACCTCTATTTCCATCAACATTTTAAAGAGATGACTCCATTGTTATATGACTTGCATATTTCTGAAGAAAAATCTGTCATATTGTGTCTCTTTTCTCTTTAAGCCATGAAGATTTTTTTGGCCTTTGGTTTTTATCAGTCTCCATATTATATATTTGAATGTGTGTTTGTGAGCCTATAGTTCTGCTTAGTGTTTCTAAGTGTCTTGTGACTGTGGTGTAAACACTGTACTATTATATAGATTTCTAAATTTCAATTTATGTTTGTTTGTCTCTCCATAATTATTTCAATGTGTTTATTTTTGATACTTTGCCTTCTTAAAGATTTATATCTCTATAATTAATTTTAGTGTGCACGTACCTTGGTTCTCGTAATTATTTTAGCATACGTAGATGTCTTTGTTTTATATTTTTTCTTGAATGCTTTATATAAAGACATATTGTTAGTTAAAAGTTTTTTTCTCTGTCTTCCTGTTCATTTTTGACTTACAGGAACTGTGTTTTCAGTTTAAATGTTTCTCATATAAACACGACATCTTATATGAATACATCCACCTTTTTCTTCTGCTAAGTATATGAAGTAAGAGACCAATCACTTTAATTGAATTAGAAACCAAAATTGTTAAGGTTCCGTTAGAGTTTTTATTAGGTTCACTCTATATCTAGTTCACTCTTATTTCTAGGGCAAAACTCTCCAGGGCTTTCAATTGAGAGATTGTATGTATGTAACCACAATGCAGAAACTGCAGACAAATCATGATCTGCTTTCTGGAAGTCATTTATTTATATTTTAATTTCCTTCTCTTCACATGTTTCAGCTCGATTCAGTCGCTCAGTCGTGTCCGACTCTTTGCAACCCCATGAACTGCAGCATGCCAGGCCTCCCTGTCCATCACCAACTCCTGGAGTTTACCCAAGCTCAGGTCCATCGAGTCGGTGATGCCATCCAGCCAGCCATCTCATCCTCTGTTGTCCCCTTTTCCTCCTGCCCTCAATCCCTCCCAGCATTAGGGTCTTTTCCAATGATTCAATTCTTCACATGAGGTAGCCAAAGCATTGGAGTTTCACCTTTAGCATCAGTCCTTCCAAGGAACACCTAGGACAGATCTCCTTTAGGATGGACTGGTTGGACCTCCTTGGAGTCCAAGGGACTCTCAAGAGTCTTCTCCAGCACCACAGTTCAAAACCATCCATTCTTCACCGCTCAGCTCTCTCTGTAGTCCAACTCTCACATCCATACATGACCACTGGAAAAACCATAGCCTTGACTAGACAGACCTTTGTTGGCAAAGTAATGTCTCTGCTTTTTAATACGCTATCAAGGTTGGTCATAACTTTCCCTCCAAGGAGTAAGCGTCTTTTAATTTCATGGCTGCAATCACCATCTGCAGTGATTTTGGAGTCCAAAAAAATAGTCTGACACTGTTTCCACTGTTTCCCCATCTATTTTCCATGAAGTGATGGGACCAGATACACATGTTTAGGAGCAAGAAAATGTCTTAAGAGGGGGCTGTACTATCTGCTGAGGCCCCCCAAATCACTAATTTTATCACTATAGTAAATGATCCTCCAAATGTGGCCTTCTTTATGTTGTTTCCCCTGGGTAAGCTTATAATTTTGATCCTCTCACACAGAATTAGGTTTGTACATGACCTCTGGGATGAAAATCAATTGCTTATTTGCAGTTTACTACTGCCTCTACGACTTTCAACTGAGATCCTGATGCTGGGACTCCTTTTATGTTCTCATATTTCTTTTGATTAAGTCAAAAGTTTTTGGCTTAATCTTCCCATTAGAGTAATGGTAAACTGCTTTTTAAGTAGATAGAATCCTATGAGAATTAAGCACATAATGTGTGTGGATTGGATAGTAAACATGAAAATAAATCAGTTGTGATTCCAAGATCTTTTGCTCTGGGTAAAGTAGGATGAAAACAAAAGATGTCATTTTAATGATTTGTCTTGAAAACACATTTACACAGAAACACTATTGACCAATAAGTCAATTATTTGTTTAAAAGTATTTCTTATATACATATATGTTTCAGGCTTACTAAAAGTTAGAAGATAAACTGCATACTGTAGTTAATCCTAAGGTATCTGTTTGGGTAGTAGACAAGATGCTTTCAATAGTTAAATATTTCATTTAAGTGGTTTTTTGTGACTTTAAAAATTGTTGTATGGCAAAACCAATACAATATTGTAAAGTAATTAACCTCCAATTAAAATACATAAATTCGTATTTTTAAAAAACTATTTTATTTTCAAGTTTTGTATTATGCTCTTATGTTGTGCAATATTTTAGGCAATATCAGAATAAATTTACTCATTAATTATTTTAAATACAGCAGCAGTATGACTAACCACACATTGTTTTTTTCAGGCTCATCTTATGCTCCTACAGAGTGTTTCGAGAAGCTTAATTCTATGAACGATCAATCTGGGAGCTGTGGCATAACTCCTACTGGGTTCACACCATGTCGCTCTGAGTATGTTCTAGGAAATCTATCTGAGAAATGTTATTTATTGCTTTAAATTTGAAACTACCATGAGATAATTTACTTTATACGTAAGCAAAATGTTACTTTATCATGAAAGAGACTATATTTAACCAAACTATAAATGTCTTAAGCACAGAATGTCTATACTTATCTTTTTTAAATATAAATTTATTTATTTTAATTGGAAGTTAATTACTTTACAATATTGTATTGGTTTTGCCACACATCAACATGAATCCGCCACAGGTATACACGTGTTCCCCATCCTGAACGCCCCTCCCTCCTCCTTCCCCGTACCATCCCTCTGGGTCGTCCCAGTGCACCAGCCCCAAGCATCCAGTATCTCACTTGTACTGTCCCACAGAGCATTTTATTTTCATATAGGTACATTAACTGCCCATTAGTTTGAAAGGTAATTTTCATTTTTGCATGCTATCACTTTAATTTTACAAATGATGACCATTGTTTGTGATCTAATAAAAATGCGTGAATTTCTGCTATCCAGGAAGTAAAGCACTGTGTTTAAGAACGTCTGCTCTACAGGCAGCCATCTTGGTTTCAAGGACTAATCCCAACGGTTACCCACTGTTGTGGCTTTGGACCTGTGCCTCACGTTCCTGAGATGTAAAACATGAATACCAGTTTCACTAACATCACTGGGCTTGTGCCAGCGTGGAATTTAGATACTCTAAGAAACACACCTAGAGTGGGACGGACACACAGTATGCACAGCATGAGTGGTAATTGTTAACTACTCTGTGCCTGCTATATCACTTTAGTCCTGTCCGACTGTTTGTCACCCTGTACTGTAGCCCTCCAGGCTCCCCTGTCCATGGAATTCTCCAGGCAAGAATACTGGAGTAGGCAGCCATGCCCTCCTCCAGGGGATCTCCCCCACCCAGGGATCAAATCCAAGTCTCTTACGTCTCCTGCATTGGCAAGCAGGTTCTTTACCATTAGCACCATCTGGAAAGTTCTAATTACTATGATTATTATATATATATTAGAACTAGAATGTTGCTGTGATATTTTTATGCTATTTCAAACATGGTTTGATATCTAAAATAAAAATTATATTTTAAAAATTTGTTTGCATGATTAGCAGGAAGATTTCTCATATAACCTTTACTCATATTTGCCAGTGGCTTGCATTTTGCCCAGAAGTTGCTTTGTCCTTCTGTTTTTCGAATTCTCCTCTCCTTTTCTCCTTTCAAAATTATTTTCCTAAACCATTTGAGTGTAAATTGAATACTATGCTTCATTATCCTTAAATAAATCATTGTAACTTTCTTGGGGACAAAATTTGTTAATGGCTATATTGTAGCTGTCAAAATTCACAATAAAACTTCATTCATTATCTCCATAAAGTATTTACAGTTCTTTGCTTTGTTCAGGAGCAAATCTAAAGTCACATGTTTGCAAGAGTCATAATGTATTTTTTAAACTTTAATCTAGAACATTTTATTTGTTTTATTTGTTATTTTTACTTTTTAAAAAAATACTACAGGCCAATCATTTGGTAAAATTTTTCTCAAACTGGGTTTGATAGTTAGATTCATGTTATAAATTTTGTCATACTTGCCCCTAAAGTGGTGTTGTACCGTCAAGTACAATTTTCAAAGGTTACATCCCAATTTCTCTCAGTGTTGGATATATTAGGTTCAACTATTTGGTAAAGTTAATTTTCTTTAGGTGTCTCAATTGTGAAGTTACCCTTTCCCTTTGTGTTTAATGTGTAAACTGAAACTACAGGTATATTCTGTTCTTCAAACTTTTGCCCTCTAGTTTTAAAGTTCACTGATAATTTTCTGACTCCATCATTGCCTCTGTCTTTAAGCTAAAAATGTATTGTCGAAAGAAGTATTCCCTCCTACGTATTGATTTCTGTATTTGTCTATATCAGTTCAGACTCAGCAATTGTTACTTGACTCAATAGTATAGAATATATTACTATCATTTATTTTAGTGCTTACTTTCTCAAATTGTCTCAGTTTTGGCTAGTGAGAGTTTACTTTAACTGGCCACAATGTTTTTTTTTTTTTCCTCAAAAGTCTGTATGATACTTTAAAAACTTACAAATTTCTCTAGCACAAAAAAACAGACATCCTAGGACACGTATTAGATATATATACTTTTTTTTACCCTTGCTGTGGATTCAGCTATTTCTCTAAATAAACAAAGGAATTTCCAGTTGCCTTTTATCAGAGAAGAGTACTTAGAAAACAAACATCTCAGCACCAGTTGTGCCCATTTCTACTGTTTTTCATGATCTCTAAGTCTTCTCAGTAAGCAAAGGTAGAACATTTAAATATCACATATTTATTTCTATATCCACGTGTTGTATCTCTGTTTTTAAAACATGAACTTGTAGTGATCGTTTTACGGCAAAATACATCTTGCATTTACCAACTGCTTTCTTATGTGCTCGAGCCCAGAAGCACAAACATTTGTTTCACAATTGCTAAAACATATTCTGACTAAAGGAAACTTTCTAGCTATTGTGATTATACTCTCTTTTAAATCATGGATCTTTTTATATTAGCTGCTGTGAGGTGCTTATCTGCTAACTACATTATCTGGGTCATTTTGCCATTGATATCTAGTGCTTTATTTGCACCTATATCGTGTTTTAAGTGTTGCATACATCTATGATTTCCTGTATACCTACTTATAAACATTATATTAGTTTCAGATGTAAAACATGATCAATGTTTTTATAAATTACACACCATACAAAGTTATTCGACAATACTGACTATGCTCCCTGCGCTGCACTATTGCATCCCTGTGGCTTATCTATTTTATTTTACCCCTGGTGGTTTGTACCTCGTAATCCCCTTCACCCATTTGGTGCTTTCCATATCCCTCTGCGATCTAGTAACCACTGGTCTGAATCTGTGAGTATGTCTCTGTTTTTCTCACCTTTGTTTGTTTTATTTTTAGATTCCACATATAAGTAAAAGCATACGATATTTGTTTTTCTCTGTCTAATTTAGTTCAAAAGGCATGAATCAATATGCTCTCCAGGTCTACCCATGTTCTTGTATATATATATGTATGTGTGTGTATATATATATATATATATGTATGTGTGTATATATATAATATACAAATAACATAAATGTATCTCACATCTATATACATTCATCTAATGGTGGGTACTTAGGTTGCCTCCATATCTTAGTGTTAGTCTCTCAGTCATGTCTGACTCTTAGCAATCCCACGGACTGTAGCTTGCCAGGCTCCACTGTTCATGCAGTTCTCCAGGCAAGAATACTGGGGTGGGTTGTCATTTCTTCTCCAGGGGATCTTCCCGACCCAGGGATCAAACCCAGGTCTTCCACACTGCAGGCAGTTTCTTTACCATCTGAGCCACCAGGGAAGCCCATATCTTAGCTATTTTAAATAATGCTGCATTAAACATTGGGGCACCTATATCTCTTCGAAGTAGTATTTTCCTTCTCTTCAGATAAATATCTAGGAGTGNTGTAACTTTCTTGGGGACAAAATTTGTTAATGGCTATATTGTAGCTGTCAAAATTCACAATAAAACTTCATTCATTATCTCCATAAAGTATTTACAGTTCTTTGCTTTGTTCAGGAGCAAATCTAAAGTCACATGTTTGCAAGAGTCATAATGTATTTTTTAAACTTTAATCTAGAACATTTTATTTGTTTTATTTGTTATTTTTACTTTTTAAAAAAATACTACAGGCCAATCATTTGGTAAAATTTTTCTCAAACTGGGTTTGATAGTTAGATTCATGTTATAAATTTTGTCATACTTGCTCCTAAAGTGGTGTTGTACCGTCAAGTACAATTTTCAAAGGTTACATCCCAATTTCTCTCAGTGTTGGATATATTAGGTTCAACTATTTGGTAAAGTTAATTTTCTTTAGGTGTCTCAATTGTGAAGTTACCCTTTCCCTTTGTGTTTAATGTGTAAACTGAAACTACAGGTATATTCTGTTCTTCAAACTTTTGCCCTCTAGTTTTAAAGTTCACTGATAATTTTCTGACTCCATCATTGCCTCTGTCTTTAAGCTAAAAATGTATTGTCGAAAGAAGTATTCCCTCCTACGTATTGATTTCTGTATTTGTCTATATCAGTTCAGACTCAGCAATTGTTACTTGACTCAATAGTATAGAATATATTACTATCATTTATTTTAGTGCTTACTTTCTCAAATTGTCTCAGTTTTGGCTAGTGAGAGTTTACTTTAACTGGCCACAATGTTTTTTTTTTTTTCCTCAAAAGTCTGTATGATACTTTAAAAACTTACAAATTTCTCTAGCACAAAAAAACAGACATCCTAGGACACGTATTAGATATATATACTTTTTTTTACCCTTGCTGTGGATTCAGCTATTTCTCTAAATAAACAAAGGAATTTCCAGTTGCCTTTTATCAGAGAAGAGTACTTAGAAAACAAACATCTCAGCACCAGTTGTGCCCATTTCTACTGTTTTTCATGATCTCTAAGTCTTCTCAGTAAGCAAAGGTAGAACATTTAAATATCACATATTTATTTCTATATCCACGTGTTGTATCTCTGTTTTTAAAACATGAACTTGTAGTGATCGTTTTACGGCAAAATACATCTTGCATTTACCAACTGCTTTCTTATGTGCTCGAGCCCAGAAGCACAAACATTTGTTTCACAATTGCTAAAACATATTCTGACTAAAGGAAACTTTCTAGCTATTGTGATTATACTCTCTTTTAAATCATGGATCTTTTTATATTAGCTGCTGTGAGGTGCTTATCTGCTAACTACATTATCTGGGTCATTTTGCCATTGATATCTAGTGCTTTATTTGCACCTATATCGTGTTTTAAGTGTTGCATACATCTATGATTTCCTGTATACCTACTTATAAACATTATATTAGTTTCAGATGTAAAACATGATCAATGTTTTTATAAATTACACACCATACAAAGTTATTCGACAATACTGACTATGCTCCCTGCGCTGCACTATTGCATCCCTGTGGCTTATCTATTTTATTTTACCCCTGGTGGTTTGTACCTCGTAATCCCCTTCACCCATTTGGTGCTTTCCATATCCCTCTGCGATCTAGTAACCACTGGTCTGAATCTGTGAGTATGTCTCTGTTTTTCTCACCTTTGTTTGTTTTATTTTTAGATTCCACATATAAGTAAAAGCATACGATATTTGTTTTTCTCTGTCTAATTTAGTTCAAAAGGCATGAATCAATATGCTCTCCAGGTCTACCCATGTTCTTGTATATATATATGTATGTGTGTGTATATATATATATATATATGTATGTGTGTATATATATAATATACAAATAACATAAATGTATCTCACATCTATATACATTCATCTAATGGTGGGTACTTAGGTTGCCTCCATATCTTAGTGTTAGTCTCTCAGTCATGTCTGACTCTTAGCAATCCCACGGACTGTAGCTTGCCAGGCTCCTCTGTTCATGCAGTTCTCCAGGCAAGAATACTGGGGTGGGTTGTCATTTCTTCTCCAGGGGATCTTCCCGACCCAGGGATCAAACCCAGGTCTTCCACACTGCAGGCAGTTTCTTTACCATCTGAGCCACCAGGGAAGCCCATATCTTAGCTATTTTAAATAATGCTGCATTAAACATTGGGGCACCTATATCTCTTCGAAGTAGTATTTTCCTTCTCTTCAGATAAATATCTAGGAGTGGAATTGTTGGATTGTATGGCATTTTAATTTCTTTGTTTTACGAAACTCCATACTGTTTTTCATTTACCTGTACCAGTTCCCACTAAGAGTTTACTACAGTTTCTTCTCTGCATCCTGACCAACCCCTGTTTTTTATTGTCGTTGTTTTACCCTCTTTGGTCTCTTTGAAAATAGCCATTCTGGCAGATGTGAGATAATAGCTCACTGTGGGTTTGATTTGCGTTTCCCTGGTGATTAGTAACGTTTAGTGCCTTTTCATGTACCTTTCGGCTCTCTGTATGCCTTTGGGAAAATGTCTCTGCAGGTCCTTGCTGTTGTTGCTATTGTTTAGTTGACAAGTCATGTCCAACTCTTATAGAGTTACTCTGTAAGTTACTGTTATAGACTGTAGCCTGCCAGCCTCCTCTGTCCATTGGATTTCCCAGACAAGAATACTGAAGTGGGTGCCGTTTCCTTCTCCAAGGGATCTTCCCGACCCCGGGATAGAACCCATGTCCCTTGCACTGCCGGTGCATTCCTTACAACTGAGCCACCAGGGGAGCCATAGTCAGGTCTTATGCTCATATTTTAACTGAGTTGGTGGGTTTTCCTATTGAGTTGCATAAGTTCTTTATATATTTTGGATATTAACCCCTTTACAGATATCTTCTTCCACATTGCTTTTGTGTTTTGACCATGGTTTCCTTTACTATGTAAATTCCTTTTAGTTCAGTTGTGTCCCATTTGTTTCTCTGCATCTGTTGCCTTTGCCTAAGGAGATCAAAAAGTATACAAATTATTAAGGTGAATGTCAAAGGACATACTATGTTTTCTTTTTCAAAAAATCTTTTTATTTTATTATATTGGCATATAATTGATGATTAACAATCTTGTGATAATTTCAGGTGGACAGAAAAAGAACTCAGCCGTTCATATACATATATTAATTCTTCCCCTGACTCTCCTCCCATTCAGGTTTTCAATAGCATTAAGCAGATTTCTCTGTGCTATACAGTAGAATCTTGTTGGTCATCCATTTAAAATATAACGTTGTGTACATGTCCATCCCAGACATCTTAACTCTCCCTTTCCCCCATTCTCCCAAGACTGGCAACCATAAGTTCATTCTCTGAGTCCATAAGGCTCTTGTTTCTATATTAGTTTTCTGTCTGAATGATAGGTTCATTGAGGAAAGTGGGTTGTTAAAGTCCCTCACTCTTCTTGTGTTACTGTCTCTTTCTCCCTTTAAGGTTGTTAGTATTTGCTTTACATGTTGAGGTGCTCCTATATTGGGTGCATATATATATTTGTAATTATCATATCTTCTTTTTGGATTAATCCCTTGATCATTATGTAGTGTCCTTCTTTGTCTCTTACGTCTTTGTCTTAAAGTCTGTCATGTGATGTGCATATTGTTACACCAGATTTCTTTTATTTTCCATTTACATGGAACACCTTTGTTCCATCCTGTCACTTTCTCTGTGTGTGTGTCCTTAGTTCTGATGTGGGTCTCTTGAGGGAGCTTACATATATGTCTTATCTTTGTATCCACTCAGCCAGTCTATGTGTTTTGGTTGGTGCATGCAATCCATTTACATTTAAGGTAATTGTCAATATATATGTTCCTACTGATGTTCAGTCACCATGTCACGTCTAACTCTCTGGGACCCCATGAATTGCAGCATTCCAGGTTTCCCTGTACTCTACTATCTCCCTGAGTTTGCTCAAACTCATATCCATTGCCTGGAAAATCCCATGGACAGAGGAGAGTGGTGGTCTACAGTCCATGGGGTTGCAAAAAGTCAGGCAACTGAGTACACACACACACACACACACACACAGCCACAGAAGTAGCAGTAAGCTGTCTACAAGGGAAGGATTCGATCCAATGAGAAAAAATACAATCCATTACCAAGACATGTTTATGTCCATAAGATAGAGAAAGCTGAATAAAATCTATTTGCTGATCTACAAGTGGTACATTAGGCAGTCTAAAGTATCCAGGAGAAATGCAGACAGATTTTCCTGAAGTGTGTTTCAGACACATGGGGCAAAGTAGGCACTCTTTGCATCAATGTTTCCATCAGTTCATAAAGTGGACCAATGGTTCAATGCATGTCTGGAAGTCAGTAATGGAAATTTTAGAGCCTCTGGCAGTACTGAATTCAGTGTTCAAACTGAAGTTTTCTCTTTTTATTGGGTCATCAGTTATTAGATTTCCAATATTGTTTTTCTTTTTTCCGAGACAAAAATAACATTATTATTCCTTGTCATCCTTTTTTCTCCATTCCCCATACTTTATTAGCTTCCATCCCTACCTAAAGAGGAATTTTCACTATATTTGAGATGTATAGTGTCTTCCTTAGCATCTCTATGGATAAGCCCAGCCAATATATTTTGGCCTTTACTTGGGAAGGAAGGCAATACACTGGGACAGTATATGCCCCAGAGTTTTAACACAAGCCCCCCCTACTCCCAAACCATAAAAGCTGATTTAGACGATATACAATTCCCTGGATGCTCTACTTTATTACAGTATATAGACAATTTTCTTCTCTACTCCCTAACGCAGGCCTCTTCGATAACATCTATCTGTTAAAACTTTTAGCCTTGGAGGGACACAAAGTCTCCAAAGAAATATTGAGTTTTCTCAAACTCAGGTTTGATATTTGGGGCACCTAATCTCAGAACAAGGGCTACATTAGATCCAATACTCCAAACTAAGCGCCACTTGTGAGGTTTTCTTAGACTACCTAGGTAACGTTGAAATGAGAATTCCAAACTTCTCTCTTAGGCCCAAACTTTGTATATTTGACTAAAAATAACAAACCTTATCCTATTATTTAAGAAGATCAGGGTGACACAGCCTTGAAAGCCTAAAAGAAAACTGTAAATCTCCCTGCCCTTGGACATCCCAAATATCAACTTTTCTCCTCCCCCCCCCCACCTTTTTTTTTTTAATTTAAAAGGAATGACGTGTCCTTGGGATACTGACCCTAAAACACTAGGGAAACCATTGACTCATAGGACATCAATAGCCAACAGCTAGACCCTGCAACATGAGGGTAACTCTTTTGCCTCGGTGCCACTACTGCCACTATTCTTTTAGTCAAGGTCACCAAGACATAGTCTTGGAATCCTTTTTACCATCTTTGTACCTCATAAAAGAAGTCCTTCTGAGTTCTCATCACACTTAACGTTCCCTGGCCAGTCATCACATCTCCTATAAAACTGTCTTAATAACCACTTCTTATATAACTTCTCATATAACTTTTTCTCACTGTAATAATCTTGTCTTAAAACACTACCTCTTTATTCATATAAAGTTTGTTAAAGTAGAACACAGCATACTAATAACAGAGTGTATATACTTTCCTGTTGAAGCTTTTATCATTTTCTGTAATTTTATTTGATTTTTTAATTTACATAGACTATAAATATTGAATATACAACTTGATAAATAATTCCTTTTGCAGAAATGTTTCCTCCAATCTGTGCCCCATACAACCTATGTTGTTTTCTTAATGGTAATAGATACATGTATTCTGTTCAAAAACTTCATATTAATAGAATGATACAGTATGCTTTTTTTGTATGCCATAATATGCCCAGGACAATTTTTTCATGATTAAAATAAACTGCTCTTTTAATAGTATTTCAGTTTTTATTACTAATTATGAATATCACTAAAATTATATACAAAATTATACATATATTTATACTTAATACAATATATGCTTATATATTTATATATTTATTGATGACCAATTATGTGGTGCATTTTTTGTAGTTCATTTTGGCTATCATGAATAAAGCTGCTCTTTTCAGGATCAGGACTTTGTAGCAAATATATTTCCACTTATGTTGGAAAGATACATACATACACAGGAATATAATTGCTAAGTCTTGTAATTTCATGTTAACATTTTTAAAAATTTATCAAATTGCTTTCCAAAGTGGCTATGCAATTTTACATGCACATTAGCAGAGTCTAAGAATTATATTTCTCCATAATTTGTTACTACTTAGTAACGTCAGTCTTTTTTACTTTAGCCATTCTACTTCTAACTTGCTTTTTTGTTTCCATTTGCATTTGTCTAACTGATATTTAGAGCATTTTCTAAGCCTTTTATGTTACTGTGTGTGTCTTTCTCTATGATGAATCATAAATTTTTCCAGTTTATTTGGAATGGTTTAGGCTCAGGAAGCAACAGTTAGAACTGTACATGGAACAACAGACTGGTTCCAAAGAGGAAAAGGAGTATGTCAAGGCTGTATATTGTCACCCTGCTTATTTAACTTATATGCAGAGTACATGGTGAGAAACGCTGGGCTAGAAGCAGCTGGAATCAAGATTGCTGGGAGAAATATCAATAACTTCAGATATGCAGATGACACCACCCTTATGGCAGAAAGTGAAGAGGAATTAAAAAGTCTCTTGATGAAAGTGAAAGTGGAGAGTGATAAAGTTGGCTTGAAGCTCAACATTCAGAAAATGAAGATCATGGCATCTGGTCCCATCACTTCATGGAAAATAGATGGGGAAACAGTGGAAACAGTGTCAGACTTTATTTTCTGGGGCTCCAGAATCACTGCAGATAGTGACTGCAGCCATGAAATTAAAAGACACTTGGAAGGAAAGTTATGACCAACCTAGATAGCATATTGAAAAGCAGAGACATTACTTTGCCAACTAAAGTCCATCTAGTCAAGGCTATGGTTTTTCCACTGGTCATATATGGATGTGAGAGTTGACCTGTGAAGAAAGCTGAGCGCCAAAGAATTGATACTTTTGAAGTGTGGTGTTGGAGAAGACTCTTGAGAGTCCCTTGGACTGCAAGGAGATCCACCCAGTCCATTCTGAAGGAGATCAGCCCTGGGATTTCTTTGGAAGGAATGATGCTGAAGCTGAAGCTCCAGTACTTTGGCCACCTCATGCAAAGAGTTGACTCTTTGGAAAAGACTCTGATACTGGGAAGGATTGGGGGCAGGAGGAGAAGGGAATGACAGAGGATGAGATGGCTGGATGGCATCACTGACTCGATGGGCGTGAATCTGAGTGACCTCCGGAAGTTGGTGGACAGGGAGGCCTGGCGTGCTGTGATTCATGGGGTCGCAAAGAGTCGGACACGACTGAGCAATTGAACTGAACTGAACTGAACCTTCTTATCACTGAATTTTACCTATGTATGTTTTTATTCTGAACTAACTGCAGATTCTTAGGAAATTTCAAAAATAACCTAGAAAGAATACAGAGGACCCCTGTTTACTTCAGCTGTTTTCCCCAAATGGTAACACCTCAAATGACTTACATATCTTACCTGTAGTAAAATATCCAAGTCAGGAAATTGACACTGGTAAATTCACAGACATTGCTCCTCATATATCATCAGTTTCCCACGGATTCATTTGTGGTGTGTTTATATGTGTATGTGTGTTTGAATTGCCATCTTGTCAATATGGCATTGCAAAGTGATAGATATAGAATGTCTGGGCTTATTTCAGTGTTCTTTCCTTTTTCTCAATCAGGCTTTAGTTTTCAGTGTTCACGTGTTGCCTGTATTTTAAGTATATTGCTGAATGTTTTGCTTTTGAAAATACTGTGAACAGAATGGTTCTCTAAATTTTATTTTCTCATTGTTCACTGCCAGTAATCTAATAATAATAAAAATAACAATGCAAATCATATATTGATCTTTTATATTGTGTGAACCTCATAAATTCTCTCTTTCTCTCTTTTTGTGTGTGAGCTTCTTAGTATTTCCATGTCCAGGATCATGTAATCTGCAAATGAAGTCTGAATTATCCTTGTCTAATTAGGATACCTTTATTTTGTTTTTCTTGCTTGACTGTATACATATCTACCAAAATGTTGAACTGTAAGTGGAGAAAGAAAAGATTTACTTATTACCAATTTTTTGAGACAAATTTATCCATTACCAGTAAGTTTTTTGTTAGCTGTATTTTTTTTTTGTTAATACCCTTTATCTGATTTGGAAATTCCCCCTATATTTCCACTTTTCTGAAAATTTTTAATCTTACATGGTGGTTGTATTTTTAGTGCTTTTCATATATTTATCTTCATGAATCTGTTTTTGATGCATTTTCTTATTGATATAATTTATTACATTAATTTGTTTTCAGATGTTAAAAATCATGAGCCCTGTTCTTATTATTCACTCTGACAATGTCTGGCTTTTAACTGATTGTTTATAGACCATTTCCATTAAACGTGATTACTGATGTACTATCTTCAAATAACAGAGTAATAGTTCACATTCAAATGCTGTAATTATACACTCCTTCATGTGTGGTGAAGGTGTACTGTAATAGTTTCCCAATTCCTCCATCCAGTCCCTTGGGAGGCTTCTTGTTACTTACTTTGCTTATCCATATACAGTAAATATCCAATACATTCTTCATATTATTTTTAAGATAAATTTATTTATTTTAATTGGAGCTTAATTACTTTACAATGTTGTATTGGTTTTGCCATACATCAACATGAATCCGCCACAGGTATACACATGTTCCCCATCCTGAACCCCCCTCCCACCTCCCTCCTCGTACCAACCCTCTGGGTCATCTCAGTGCACCAGCCCCAAGCATCCAGTATCATGCATTGAACTTGGACTGGCCACTCGTTTCATATGTGATATTATACATGTTTCAATACCATTCTCCCAAATCATCCCACCCTCTCCCTCTCCCACAGAGTCCAAAAGACTGTTCTATATGTTCTTCATATTATCGTTTTAAGAAGACAGTTATCTTTTAGCTCAGTTAAGAGTAAGAAAAATACACACGTTTTTCTTTCAATTGTTTCATTTTCTGATGCTGTCCCTTTTTTATGTATATCAAAGTTTCTGACACAAATTTCTCTTCTGTGTAAAGAACTTTTTAAAAAAATATTTCTTGTAAGTAAGATATGCTTGCAAAGAACTCTATCACTTTTTGTCTGAAAAATCTCTATTATTTGAAAGATAATTTTACTGGACAGAGAATTCTTTGTTAGGTTTTTCTTTTCTTACAGCAGTCAAAAATTCCTTCCAAATCTTAACTGCATGATTTTTAAATGAAAAGTCTGCTGCGATTCTTATCTTCGTTCCTCTAAGTAAGCTGTGCCCCAACCTAGTTTCCATCGAGAGTTTCTCATTGATTTTGATTTACTTTAGTTTGAATGTGATATATTTATAGATGGTTTTTATTTTGATACTTATCCTGCTTGGCATTTTCTAAGTTTCTTGTATTTGTGTTTTCATGTATGTCAATAGTTTTGTGAAGATCTTGTTCATTACTTTTTCAAGCTTTTTCCTATTCTGTTTATTCTCCTGCTGCTCTTATTACAAGTATGTTACACTTTATTTATCTTATAGTTCTTGGGTTTTTCTATTTTTTTCTCCATTATTTTGTTTTATTGTGATTCAGTTCGGAAAGTTTCTATCAATCTATCACTGAGTTCTCTTAAGTTTTTCTTCTGTTGCTTAGATTGAGTTTTACTGATGAAAGCTTGGAAGCCATTTTCAAATTTTTGTTAGGTTTTTTATGCTTTTATTTTCTGTTTATTCTGATAGTTTGTTCTTACAGTTTTCATATCTCTGTTGATATTGTTTCTCTGGTCTTCCATGTTGTTGACTTTTGCTTTTTAGACCTTTAAAATATTAACCAAAGCTATCTTAAATTTCATATCTAATAATTCCAAGATCTGTTTTATATTTAATTTGTTTCTGATGCTTATTTTATCCCTTTAGACTGTTTTTTTTTCTTGCCTTTCAATATAACTAGTACTTTTTTGTGTTGAAAGTTGGTCATGTTATATAAGGTAATAGGCACTGAAGCAAATAAGCTTTTAATGTGAAAATATATGTTAATATTTTTAGGGGATAGGTTGTGTCTAATGTTTGTTGTAGCTATAGGCACCAGAATCTTCAGATTCCATTAGTGAAGTAATTTATTTCTCTCTTCTTAAATTTGGAATTTCCTTTCATCCCAGCCCTCAAAGGGAATATGTGTCTTTGAGCTCTCTCAGTTGTAATTTACTTCTATTTCTGCTGGAGACTTGTTACTATGGTTTTAAAGTTGGGGGGGGGGGGTGTGGACCTTCTCTAGTTTTTACATAAGCCTTTCTTTTAATGAGTTTGTGTCTCAGGGGTATGGATAACAGAAGTGCTTTTATTCCTCCTCCAGGTGTAGAGTGCCCCATCCCATGCCGCCATTCTCTAGTCCCTGTTCTACAGCTAACAGCCCCAACCTATATTCTTCAGCCTTTTCTGTTATTGATCATGACGATATTTCTTATTCTTTTAGGTGAATCAAGACAAGTGGAGTTGGCAAGAGTGGGATGAAAGTCTTTGTACCTAGAGATTAAGCCTTTGTTAGACAGCTGGGTCTGGGAATTTCATGATTTAATGAAATTAAATTAATTAAGCCTTTGTTAGACAGCTGGGTCTGGGAATTTCATGAAGATTACTCTTCACCTCCTCCTGCAAGTGTATATGGAGAGCTTTCACATATACTCCCCAAAGAAACATATAGAGTTTATAGAGAAAAAGCAAATGAAAATATAACTGTATTACTCAAGAGCTTCACGTCTTCATAGTTGTCCACACTCAGTCTCCAGTGAATTGTCAAAATTTGTATTTAAATATTATTAGTGGCTTACGTAGTTCAGTGACTTATATTCCAGATAAGCAAATTACAAGTGCTACACTTGTTGTTTTTGCAGGCACTTAGTTTTCCAGATACATGTAAGTGGTTTTTTCTGCAACTTCAGTTCTCTGATGGGTCCAAAAAAAGTCACTGATTTCCATTTACTTGGCATTTTCTTGTAATGACTGGAAAAACAAAGCCTTTTAAGTAAATAGTGCAAAGAAATAGAGGAAAACAATAGAATGGGAATGACTAGAGATCCCTTCAAGAAAATTAGACATACCAAGGGAACATTTCATGCAAAGATGGACAAAATAAAGGACAGAAATTATGTGGACCTAACAGAAGCAGGCTATTCCAAATCTTGAAAGATGATGCTGTGAAAGTGCTGCACTCAACATGCCAGCAAATTTGAAAAACTCAACAGTGGCCACANATGGGGAAGACTAGAGATCTCTTCAAGAAAATTAGAGATATCAAGGGAACATTTCATGCAAAGATGGGCACAATCAAGGACAGAAATGGTATGGACTTAACAGAAACAGAAGAAGTGACGAGAATATACAGAAGAACTATACCAAAAGGTCTTAATGACCTGGATAACCACGATGGCATGATCCCTCACCTAGAACTGCAAAGTAATGATTTTTCCAGTAATTATGTATGGATGTTAGAGTTGGACCATAAAGCTGAGTGTTGAAGATTTGATGCTTTTGAACTGTAATGCTGGAAAAGACTTTTGAGAATTCCTTGGACTGCAAGATGATCAAACCAGTCAATCCTAAAGGAAATCACTCCTGAATATTCATTGGAAGGATTGATGCTAAAGCTGAAGCTCCAGTACTTTGGCCTCCTGATACGAAGAGCTGATTCCCTGAAAAAGACCCTGATGTTGGGAAAGATTGATGGAGGGAGGAGAGGGAGGTGACAGTGGATAAGATGGTTGGATGGCATCCCCAACTCAATGGACATGACTCTGAGCAAACTCCAGGAGTTAGTGAAGGACAAGAAAGCCTGACATGCTGCAGTCACTGCAAAGAGTGAGACATGAGTTAGCAACTGAACAACAATGGCTTTTAAAAGCTCAAATAATACCAAAACTGATTATAATGAAAAATAGTATCTTCCTTTATTGCCCATCCAATTTCAATCCCTATGGTCAACAGTTTTAGCTTTCTTCTGTGATTTCCATGTGTTTCTATATGATGTTTTTACTGTTGTATATTTACTAATTCGGGGAGGGCAATGGCATCCCACTTCAGTACTCTTGCCTGGAAAATCCCATGGACAGAGGAGCTTGGAAGGCTGCAGTCCATGGGGTCGCTGAAGNCAGTTTTAGCTTTCTTCTGTGATTTCCATGTGTTTCTATATGATGTTTTTACTGTTGTATATTTACTAATTCGGGGAGGGCAATGGCATCCCACTTCAGTACTCTTGCCTGGAAAATCCCATGGACAGAGGAGCTTGGAAGGCTGCAGTCCATGGGGTCGCTGAAGGTCGGACACAACTGAGCAACTTCACTTTCACTTTTCACTTTCATGCATTGGAGAAGGAAATGGCAACCCGCTCTACTGTTCTTGCCTGGAGAATTCCAGGGACGGTGGAGCCTGGTGGGCTGCAGTCTATAGGGTCGCACAGAGTTGGACACGACTGAAGTGACTAGTAGCATTTACTGATTAGTTTTGGTTTTTATGTATTGGCTACTTTTTGTGATTTGTGTGTTTGACTCTCTTGTACTTCTATCTTCCTTTCCCCATCCTCTTAATGTAGTTTTATTACTATTCTTAAGTTAAATAAATGACCTAGGTATATATCATTATGGCAATATCAATACAGTTTAAGTGAAGAAGTACACTATAGTATACCTCTATATACTATAAAAGTGTATTAAAGTGTAAAAAAGTAGGCAAATATTTTATTTGCCTATTTTTAATTTTTATTTAATCAGTCAGTCCTAAAGGAAATTATTTCTAAATATTCATTGGAAGGACTGATGCTAAAGCTAAAATTCTAATACTTTGGCCACCTGATGAGAAGAACTGACTCATTGGAAAAGATCCTGATGCTGGGAAAGATTGAAGGCATGAGGAGAAGGGGACGACAGAGGATGAGATGGTTGGATGGCATCATTGACTCAATGGACATGAGTTTGAACAAGCTTTGGGAGTTGGTGATGGACAGGGAAGCCTGGCATGCTGTGGTCCACAGGGTCAGAAAGAGTCCGACAGAACTGAGCAACAGAACTGACTGAATTTTTATTTGCTTACTTTTTTACATATATATCCTTGTTTTTCCGTATACTCCATTATATAATTTATCATATAGTTTGTCATCTGTTAATTTCTGTGAATGTGACCTTGGAGAGCTCCTTCCTTATGCTTGATTTGGACTTGTTGCTTTCTGGGACTGCTGCGATGCACTGCTCTCAAGCTCTAGGTGTTCTTTCCTTCTCTCTTGGTTTGAGCCATCATTTCCTAAATTCTGTGTCTTCTGCTTTCTTGGCTTGTTCTTTATTTTGCTGAAGCACATTCTCCTGCTGTTCCCTAAGAGAGGCTTTGTGGTGGTTCTACCATATTAAAGATATCTTTTATTCTGCTTTTGGATTGGGTTTAGTTTGAAGAAAGCTCCTCTAGAATTTTGAACACATTCCTCTGTTTTTCTTCTAGCATCTAGTGTTGTAAAGAAACCTAAAACCATTCTAGTTTTCTGATATTTTCCCTTCCCTCTAAGCCTTACCCATCCTTAAATTGGTCATGGATCTTCTTTACTTATTTTGTATTTTATCCAACTTTTCTCTTGATTATATCATTCTGTGTGATCCAAGCCTCTCCTGATTTGCAGCTGCCCTCTAACTCTTCTCTCTCCTTCACCTTCTGCTTGTTTTCACATTGTAGTCAGACCTATTCTTTTAAAACTCAAGTCTTATTGTGTTGCTTCTCTATTCATAACCCCTCATTGACTTCCCATCTCAGAGTAGAAGGCTTCATGTGATTTGGTCTTTCTTTTTTTTTTTTAATGTGTATTTTTAATTAGAGGATAATTGCTTTACAATGTTGTGTAGATTTCTGCCATGAATCAATCATAGGTATACATATGTCCCCTCCCTTTTGAACCTACTCCCATCTCTTACCTCATTAGGCTTCTCTGGGTCATCACAGAGCACCAGGTTGAGCTCTGTCATACAGAGCTAATTTCCACTAGCTATCTATTTTATATATGGTAATATATGCCACCCTTATGGCAGAAAGTGCAGAGNGTGGGGATGATCTGGAGGGATGGTGTGGGGAGGGAGGGGGAAGGGGGGGGTCCGGATTGGGAACTCAGGTACACTTATGGCTGACTTATGTCAATGTATGGCAAAATGAGTACAGTATTGTAAAGCAAAACAAACTAAAAAATAAAAATTAAAAAAATAAAAAAATAAATAAAAAATAAAAGGTGATATTTCTCCTGTTTCAGATGTGTAATAATAAAAAGAACTGTCACTGTAACCCTACATATTTACCTCCAGATTGCAAACGTTCAGTTCCAGGATATAAAGGTGGGAGCGTTGACAGTGGCAACTTTCCACCCTCGGTACCTGGTGCAGCTGGGCTGGGTGCTTTAACTGATGTACCTAATACTCTTGGTGTACTTGGTAAGTATTAATAACAAACTGAAATTATAATTCAGACAATGTTTTAATGCGTTAAATTTGACAAGGTAAATATTTTGTCTACTAATTTATATTTAGATTATGCTTGGACATCAAATAGTAAACCACAGATGGCTATTTTACTTCCAGAGGCTAACGTGTTATACAAAATATATGTCATAAATAAGATATGCCAGTAGGGACCCAGGCAAGAAAACGGAAATCATTCGTCTTTCATACAGAAGGAATTAAGTACAAAACATGAGGTAGGGTAACACATTAGAGCAGATATGAAAGCTGATCAGAGGACAGTGAGGCCATGCAGAGATTAGCAATGCAGGAAACCATTACCACTTCATAGGGCTGAAAGGACAATAAATGGAGATGGTATTACTAGAACCAGAATCTAAGCCATCTTGCGTGACATATGACTATGGCTAGGGATACCAGGATCCAGAAGACAGGTAGAGGTACCCTTCAGCAAGAGCTGAAGGTATGGAGGATGCAGAAACATAACTGCAGATGCTGGAGACGGAAAGGGATCAGTATCATGAGAATTTCAGTCTGCCTGTTCTCCAGATTTTATCCAGTGAATCCGTGAATCCCATTGGCTAAATCTAACCGGAAGACAGAAGGTTCAGGAGCATAGGAAATGTAATTTCCTACAATCTTTGGTTCGAAGTAGAGGTGGATTTTAGAGCACGCCAGTATATCCAGTGTTGCTTAGGACCTTTATACAAAAATTTATATTTACAGAAAAGCAAGCCAGACTTAGTTCTTAACTTTTCCACATTTATTCCAACTTTTGAAATATAGTATTGAAGACCATTTATTCGAGGCTATGTAAAAAAAAATTATCACCTGTATTATCAAGCTGTTTCTATTTTAGTGGGAACAATTAGCTTATCTTCAGATTCACTGTAATTAACTGCTTCTATCCATACACACACATGCCTTTTCCCCCATGAGAAGAGGAGACTATTCTTTCTTAGCATCCAAGTTGGCCTTCTGATTGGGCTTTTTGGAATACTAATTCTTGGAACCCTCATTGCTGGAATACTCATTCTGTTGAAGATGATTGGCTGTATTTGAAATTTGACTTTGAGACACAAAAATACAACCATGCAACTAAGCCCTGCACAAACTCGTGCCACACAAAATTCAAATGAAATGACTGTTTAAGTTCCTGAACTTGGGGGTACTTTCTTGCACGAGTGCTTTCTAGATGGTGTATTTATATTTGTATAACAAGAGTCTAAAACATGTGCCATTCGCTTTGGAATTGGATGGTTCATGGAAGGCAGAACAGGAAACCTTTGAAGAATATGAGTATATGTTGACATTGTCTCAAGAGGACTGTTGGTGAGCAATTCAAAGACAGCTTAAAACACATTATTAGAATTTGGAGAAATGAGAGCATTTATTATGAAGTGGTGAATTGTGAGGCACCCTTGCTGCCTGTGGTAATGTGAAAAATAGAATTCACGGTTCTCGTAAACAAAGTTTCTAGGTAGATTGTAATGATTTCCAGGTTAGGCAACTGAAGTTACCTATGATAAAACGCAAGGAGACAATAATTAATAATGAAGGAAAAGTTAAATTTTCAAGTAAAATGTATATTTATATTCATAAAAGAGTTAGAACTTTGGGCATGAAAATAAAACATTTTTATTCCTGAAATCTTCCAGAAAAATATTTTTTAAAGTGAGACGTGGCTAACAACTAAACTTAAGATATTTAGTAATAAAACTGGATCTCAGATAAAGATTTTCAAGCATATATTAAACCCCTCTGTTAAGACCTCAGAAAAACCTTAAAGTGATGCTTCTTAGACACCTTCATCTATACAAAAAGCCCTTTTAAGTATTGTATTGGACTGCCTTATGAAACTCACAAACAATAAGGCTACCATAGGTTATTTTATGGCAGCCTCACAAGGGTCTAGTATAGTATACAGACATATGTCAGAAAGATTTCTGGATGTGATCTCATTTAATGGAGTCTATTTTTCATTTGATACATAAGAAATCCACACATTTTTAAGGAATTACATCAACTCAGGCTGACAATGATCAAAATACATATGTTATTCAAATCCTAATTGAGTATGGGTAACAAGTATACTGATAAAGCTACTCAGCTGTGAAAAGTGTTATAAGGGCTATTTCATGTGGAAAAAGAATTCTATATCATAGTATAATATAAAGAGTATAGCCAAGAAATCAGAAGCCAAACTTTTCATGTTCTGTGTGTTTGTGATTTTAAAAAACAACAAAATTAACAGCAGCAAGATATACAGTTTTCACAGGTTAATTCTGGCATGATTTTAAAAAACAGTGGTGAAGGTGACACCTGTCACCTCACTGGATGAGGAAAACATATCCCTCATGACAAATCCAGAAAAGAAAGTTAGCAAAGAAAAAATTACAGAATATATATTTAATTAACATAAATGCAAACACTCATTTGAAAGTCAATCAGTACAATTCATAAAATTAATAAGTATTTTAAAGTATATCATTTTCTCATTTGTTGCATGAAAGCCATTTGACAAAATTCAACAACTATTTATGAATTTTTAAAAGGCAACAAACTATCAACAGAAGTAAACTTAATATGAAATCAATATAAAAAGCATCAACAAAAAGATTTTAGCTAACATATCTTATATTTTATAATTATATTTTTTTCCAAAAAACTGAGAGCAAGGCAATGAAGTCTGCTCTCACCATGTCAGTATTGTACTCTAAGTCCTAGCCAGTGCAATAAGTGAAAAATGAAATATCAGGAACATAAATATTAGAAAGAATAAGATTAGACTGCAGACAATATGATTAATTATATCAAAAGTCCTAAGGATTCTACAAGAACACTTTTAGAAGTAATAAAAATCCTTTGAAAGGTCAAAGAAAATGTTTAAAAGTCAGCAGTATTGCTATATACTAGCTGCAGTAAAATGAAAATCAACTTAAAATCAGTCCCATCTATAATACTATCAAAACAGAAAATATTAGGAATAAGCTCAACAAAAGGTGTGCAATACTTTTACACTGAAACAAACAAAAATGCAGATAAATACTAAACACACAAATAAATGGATTAATATTCCATGTTCATCTGTGGAAAAGTTTAATATTGCCAACATGTCAATTCTTACCAAATTAAATCTATAGATCAAAATAGCCAATAATAAAAGCATGCAATATTTTAGATATCAACAATTTGATTCTAAAATACACAAAAAGTGCTAAAATAACCAAAGAGCTCTGGAAAAGAACAAAGAAGGATGATGTAGCCTATTTGCCTTATATCAAACTTAGGATAATATAGTTTTACATATTATCCTATATCCAGTGAGAGACTATTTTGAGGGGTAGAAGCAAGGATGTGGGGAGTTTAAGAGCCTGTACTAGAGTTGCTGAAGTAAGCCAGAAAGAAAATCACCAATACAGTATACTAGTGCATATATATGGAATTTAGAATGATGGTAATGATAACCCTGTAAGCTAGACAGCAAAAAAGACAGAGATGTATAGAACAGTCTTTTGGACTCTGTGGGAGAGGGCGAGGGTAGGACAGTTTGGGAGAAAGACATTGAAACATGTATATTATCATATGTGAAATGGATCACCAGTCCAGGTTCGATGCATGACACAGGATGCTCGGGGCTGGTGCACTGNATGATGGTAATGATAACCCTGTAAGCTAGACAGCAAAAAAGACAGAGATGTATAGAACAGTCTTTTGGACTCTGTGGGAGAGGGCGAGGGTAGGACAGTTTGGGAGAAAGACATTGAAACATGTATATTATCATATGTGAAATGGATCACCAGTCCAGGTTCGATGCATGACACAGGATGCTCGGGGCTGGTGCACTGGGATGACCCAGAGGAACGGTATAGGGAGGGAGGTGGGAAGGTGTTTCAGGATGGGAGACATGAGTACACCCATGGCAGATTCATGTCGATGTATGGCAAAACCAATACAATATTGTAAAGTAATTAGCCTCCAATCAAAATGCATAAATTTATAGTTTTTTTAAAAGAGCCTTTCCTAGAGTTTCTAGTAGTCCTGTATGGTTGTGAGAGTTGGACTATAAAGAAAGCTGATCCCCTTAGAACTGATGCCTTTGAACTGTGGTGTTGGAGAAGACTCTTGAGAGTCCCTTGGACTGCAAGGAGATCAAACCAGTCAATCCTAAAGGAAATCAGTCCTGAATCTTCATTGGAAGGACTGATGCTGAAGCTGAAGCTCCGACTCATTGGAAAGGACCCTGATGCTGGGAAAGATTGAAGGCAGGAGGAGAAGGGGATGACAGAGGATGAGATGGTTGGATGGCATCACCAACTTGATGAACATGAGTTTGAGTGAGCACTGGGAGTTGGTGATGGACAGGGAAGCCTGGCATGCTGTAGTCCATTGGGTTGCAAAGAGTCAGACATGACTGAGCAACTGAACTGAACTTAATATAGATTTAGTATATAGTTACTATACACTAAAGGACAAAAATAGTTCAAAAGGGAAGGAAAGTCTGTTCAAAACATTGTATGTTAACAACTGAATGTCTACATAAGACCAAATGAATCTCAGAATTATAGCTTACTCCACAATTCATAGGGGATTGATGATAAATCTGAATATAGAAACTAACACTGTTCTTGAAAGAAACATAGGAAATGTCTACATGACCTTGAGATAAGCAGTTTCTTAGATAAAGCATGAAAATACATATCAATGCAATAAAATAATTTGCTATATTTCTTCCAAAAATAGAGCACTGAGGGAAAATTCAATTCTTAATTGAATCACTAGAATTCTTTTCATCTATATTATGAAACTGATCTGAAAAGAGAACCACATGAAACAGGAGATTGTTAATAAATAAGCAAGGAGTAGAGGACTGTTATGTAAGAGTTATTATAGAGGAGTCTAACTTTGCGCACTTATGGTATCAACATCCATTTCATATAAAAATGTTAATTGTAAAATTATTAAATGCTTTAAATTCTTATTCCAATAGTTATAATAAAATGCAGAAATGGTTTTGCTATATTCCTGGTAGTTACTTTCAAATCACTGGTGTTTTCTCTCCTAGATAGTCGCTATATTGACAATGTTTACCGTTCTAAACCTACGAGATGGCCATTTTTCTTATTCATTCCTTTCTTCATTATTCTCTGTGTACTAATTGCCACACTGGTAAAAGTGTATTTCCAAAGGAAAAAATGGAGAACTGAGGATTATACAAGCGATGAGTATATTAATTTCATATTTAAGATCCATTACTTTTACAGTTAGTTGGCCTACTTAGTAACTTATCAATATATAACATTATGGTGATACAACTAGTAGTAATTCAGATTATATATTTATCTTTCCATGAAAATTTAATATGCAATATATTAGTGATCAATATAATGAATAATAAAAATGTTTTTTAATCGTAAAACAACTTGGAGTCTGTTAAGAGTAAATTTAAGTAGCAATGATTTCTGGTTAATGATTATCTTCTTTTACTATTTAATCTTAATTATTAAGTATGTATTAAATATCATTATTTACTTTTTAATATTTGTATATTTCAAAGAGCTTTGAAAACACATTTTATTAAAAGATAGCATGGAATTAGGGGAGCAGTTAGGTTTTAGGGAACTTCAATAGAGGCAGCCAGAGGTAGAAAATATTAAAATATAAATAAAAATATATTAAAGTAAAATATATGATAGTGAAACTGAAAAATCTGGCTACAGAAAAAAAAATTTATTTAATAACCTAATAAATATCTGAAAATATTCTTCAAGAGTAAAACAAATATTAAAATTGGTTTGCTTCCTTTCATGGAAATTGCTATGAAATAATTTCTGCCTTTGAGTTTTATATCTATGCCCTTCATGTTACTCAAGAGGGAATGAATTTTATTAGAACATTTAAAGAACTTTATTAAAATATTTAAAATATAAATTAAAAGACAATACATTTCCTATAAATATTTTGAAAAGTTTATGTAAAACTGCTGAAATAATATGCAGCACATAAAATAGTCTCATAATTCAGGTAATACTTAAACATATTAAAGGAATTTTCTTATTGGAAGAGTTTATTGTGGGAAAGTGAGCAGAATGTGAATGGTAAAAAAATATATATAAAGCTATTTAGCTAATAATGTTTTATATATATAAATATGATCTGAGTTCATTTCCAGGTAAACTTTTATTACTGTTCTTTTTCTCATATTAGCCTTGCTTATCATTGAAAAGTACTCTCAATGGTGAGATATTCTTAAGTAGTGGCTGCTCCCAAATCTCAGATAGGGATTCAAAACTGCTTCAATATTGCTAGATTACTATAGAGTGTTGTAGAACTATCTTTGAAGAAAATGCAGTTTTAAATGATGATTTTTATTTTTAAATATATAGGCAACTGGAAAGTGAGAGTGAGCCCAAAGACTAGCCTGGGAAACAAAGAGTCCGTGACATCACAGTAAGTATCAACTAATTTTAGAATGAGAGAGAGAAACAGAAACAGAAAATTTAAAGTATTACATAGATAGAAATAGTATAAGTGTATGTTAAATGAAGATAGTCATATAGCTGCATATAATAAAAATCAAATTGAAGGATATGTTTCAATATTGTAAGCTATATCATAAGACATGGTAAATTTGTCATTTAAAACGTTTCTTGCAGTGCTCTTTTTTTCTAGCAATGCTTAATTATTTAGCATTAATCCTTTAGCATTAATTCTTTAGCATATTCAAATGCTGGTTACAAATGAATTACATGATAGAACTCTACTTCAAAATAAGTACCTCATAGCATTTGCTGAATTAATCATCATTTTTTACTTGATTGATCATACAGATGATGTTTTCTCCTTCATTTATTCTTCCAGAGTAATTATCTTTGATGAACAGGAAAAATGGAAAAGAAAGCAAACATGCAGTGATTATCTGGGATTCAAAACTTGCACATTATGGCTTTCATCTGTCAAGAAAAGATAGTTTTCATATATAAATTATATAATACTATAAATAACTTATTTGTAAGGAATGCATGTTTATGAATTTGCATGTTATATATTTCTTATTTTTAAAGTTACCTCATATTAATTTTGTTAGTAAGCATTAACTCTGTTAATGAGTAGGTGTGAGACAAGGAAATCTTACAATATAAGACATGCAATACTGTGTTAAAGACCACTGTTTTATTTTAAGTTGCAATGGTACGTAGTGAGGTTATAGCTCAGGTCCACAACCAATCAAAAGACAATAACCTTAGGATCTGGAAAAAAAATTTTCAAATATGTGCTGCTTATACAATATTGTAAGGTAAAAAAAAAATAATAAAATAAAATAAAAATAATAAATAAGAACAAAAGATAATTTCAGATATATAAAGGTTCAAAGTACAAGATATCTATACTGTGAAACTCTATACAAAAGAAAGTTTGATAGACTTTAACACTAATGCTTTAAAAAAGCATTAGTAAATATAAAGAAGAACATATCATAGTGGTGGCGCTAGTGGTGGAGAATCCGCCTGCCAATGCAGGAGACACAGGAGATGCGGCTTTGATCCCTAGGTTGGAAAAAGCCCCTGGAGGAGGGCATGGCGACCCACTCCAGTGTTCTTGTCTGGAGAATCCCATGGACAGAGGAGCTTGGCAGGGTAGTCCTTAGGAGTCTAAGAGTCGGACATGTCACAGAGTCGGACATGACTTAAGTGACTTAGCATGCACACACAAAAAGAAGCTTTGTTGTTCATCGTTCAGTTGCTCAGTCGTGTCTGACTCTCTGCAACCCTGTGGACTGCAGCACACCAGGCTTCCCTGTCCTTCATGATCTCCCAGAGCTTGCTCAAACTCATGTCCATTGAGTCGGTGATGCCATCCAACCGTCTTGTCCTTTGTCATCCCCTTCTCCTCCTGCCTTCTGGAGGAGAGCTTCAGGAAGAAGCTATAGTAATACAAATGTGTGAGTCAGGGTTTTCCAGAGAAACAGAAGCAATAAGAGTTATATAGATAGGTGGGAGAGGAAGGAGGGGTGAGGAAATGTATTATAGGAATAGGCTCTCATGTGTATGGAACCCAGGAAGTCCCAAGATCTGCCATCTGCAGTGGAATATTCCCACTGGAAGAACTGGGAAAGAACTAATAGTGTAATTCAATACAAGTCAATACCTGATAAATGGGAGTCTGATTATGTAAGTCTCAATCTGAGTCCAAAAATTGAGGACCAAGAGTGCTAGTGGGTGTCTGAAGATAGGAGAAGGTAGATGTCTCAGCTCAAGCAGAAAGCAAATTGACCTTTTTCCATCTTTTTGTTCTACTCAAGCCCTCAACAAATTGAATAGTGCCTACTAGAATTGCTGAGGGTAGACTGCTTCACTCGGTCTAATGATTCAAATATTAACCTCTTCCCAAGACACACAAACACATTCAGAAATAATGTTTTAGCAGACACTTGGACATCCCCAAATTGACACATAAAATTAACCATGACAAGTCATCCCCCTTGCCAACTTGGCACCCATATGCATCTCCTACAGCCATAATCAATCTCCAAATAAAGGTCATAACCTCCTAAAGTGATATAACTAACTACCCTGCATACAATCCAAAATGTCCTAATTTCTTTCCAGAAGAGAGAAAATCCTTGAGTGATATTTACTCTTCTGCTATTTTATAACTTAAATACTATGAAGTAAAATTAAAAATATTTAGGGGGACTGGAGTCTTAACGACATGCACACATGAAAGAAGGAAGGAGCCGAAGTGATAGATTCCTGTAACTTTCAAATGATTGAGTAATGATGTCAACAAAGGTCCGTCTCGTCAAGGCTATGGTTTTTCCAGTAGTCATGTGTGGATGTGAGAGTTGGACTATAAAGAAAGCTGAGCACAAAAGAACTGATGCTTTTGAACTGTGGTGTTGGAAAAGATTCTTGAGAGTCCCTTGGACTGCAAAGAGATCAAACCAGTCCATCCAAAAGGAGATCAGTCCTGAGTGTTCATTGGAAGGACTGCTGTTGAAGCTGAAACTCCAATATTTTGGCTACCTGATACAAAGAATTGATTCATTGGAAAAGACTCTGATGCTGGGAGGGATTGGGGGCAGGAGGAGAAGGGGACGACAGAGGATGAGACAGTTGGATGGCATCACCGACTCAATGGACATGGGTTTGGGTGGACTCCGCAAGTTGGTGTTGGACAGGGAGGCCTGGTGTGCTGCGGTTCATGGGGTCGCAAAGAGTTGGACACAACTGAGCGACTGAACTGAACTGAATGATGAAGCTGGATCCAGAATGACTTCTCTATGGAAGCATAAGACTCCTACCTTCTATTAACACAGTTTAGTCTTCAGGAACGGGCAGAACAAGTGAAATACAGACAACTGACAAGAAGAAAACCTCACTTGGGAACTTTTCCCGTGACTGTTCTTAAGCCCTGCCCTTCTACTTGTTTTACTTTTGCTGTGAATTTATAAATCGTGAAGACCAAAGAAACAGAAGAAGCATTGGGGCTCTTTCTACCAAGAAATTTGCCTTGAAAGCTGCTATTCTAGGAGGGGAAAGCATATCAAGTTCCTGTCTGTTTTTTTGTTTGTTTGTTTTGTTTTTTAAACAAGGTTTCTTATGTCCTTAGATTTTGAAGGATAAGACAAATACAAACTCTTACCTGGAGACTGTTTTTAGCAGCTGTGTAAGAATCATGAGATTTGTAAATTAAGGGCTTTGTAATGTGGATGTTTTACTACTAGAGTTGACTACTCAGAAGATCTTTTATAGCTCTTCAGTGTTTTATTTCTGATTTATCATTTCAATGGCATTATTTGACCAAACAGAAGTCCATCTGTCTTTCTAAGCTATGACCTTGTTACGAACAATATTTGCATTCACTGTGCAAATGTCCAGGTATTATCAGGCTTAAGCAACATCATAGTGCCATCAGTCAACGAAGCTGAATGAGGTGAACATTGATATAGCTCTTTCCCCTTCCCCCCAGTTTTGAAATGTAACAAATACTTTTATGTTCCCCTCCTCCTTTGCCTTTGCCCTTCCGCTTTGGGAAACATGTCAGGAACTAGATAGTTTAAGATGAGCAACTGAGGGGACTGAGAGATTGATCCACACAGAGCCTGGCTTCTTTGTGCTTCATCATAAGGCGTTCTGTTGGCCAGCCTAATTAAGTACCCTTTTAACAAGAGAACCTCATGGAAATCCAGCTGGCAACTCAAGAGGTTCAGGAAGCAGGACCACAGAGGTTATACTCTGGGATCTTGGCCGTGAGGTTGGATGCCTCACCTTGTTGAAAAGAGACACTGGACCTAAATGGTGCAGCATGACTTTGTTCCTGCTTGGCTAAATTTCTCAACACCACAGTCAGCTAAGTCACCTACAGTGACTGTTGAAAAACACGGAGAGCACCTACCCCGAGGAGATGGTAGATTTGGAGTAAACCATAGTAGACATAATTCCTCTGATGGCTTTTTCAACAATAGACCTCATCAAAGGACAGGAGATTCTTGGCACCAGCCCTCCCTGTTCCGCCATGATTCAGTGGACTCTGGTGTCTCTAAGGGAGCATATGCTGGAATCACAGGGAGCTGATCTGGTTGGCATGGCTCTTCATGGGATCATGATGGCATAACCCAGCATAATGGGGGTGGCACAGGAAGCCATCGCCACTGGAACAGCAGCTTCCACTCCCAGAAAGTCTGCACCTTTCAGGAAAAGCCACCTACAGATATTAGGGAAGAGGAGGAAGAAGATACAGTGGAAAAATTGCAGTTTGAAGAGGAAGACTTTCCTTCTTTGGTTGAAGATGAAGACTTTCCTCCTTTGAATCCAGAAGCTGGCAAACAGAATCAGCCATGCAGATCCACTGGGACACCTTCTGGAGTGTAAGAAAACCCACCTCGTGCCAAGCAGCCCTCCAAAATGCTAGTCATCAAAAAAGTTTCCAAAAAATGATCTTTCTGCTGCCTTCTCAGCTGTACTCACCTCACAGGATCTCCCCATGCAAATGGAAGCAAATCGTCAACCATGGTTCCAAGGGTCTATAAGAACCTGGTTCCCAAGCCTGTACCACCTCCATCCAAGGCCAGTATGTGGAAAGCTAACAGAATGAAACACAAATCAGGATCCCTTTCCTATAGCTGGGAGTCTGCTTTTAGCAGTCCAATCTCTGTTAGCAAACCAGTAGTGCTGGCTGGTGGTATAGTTTTGCTGCTGCTGCTAAGTCGCTTCAGTCATGTCCGACTCTGTGTAACCCTATAGATGGCAGCCCACCAGGCTCCCCCATCCCTGGGATTCTCCAGGCAAGAACACTGGAGTGGAGTGCCATTGCCTTCTCCAATGCAGGAAAGTGAAAAGTGCAAGTGAAGTTGCTCAGTCGTGTCCGACTCTTAGCGACCCCATGGACTGCAGCCCATCAGGCTCCTCCGCCCATGGGATTTTCCAAGCAAGAGTACTGGAGTGAGGTGCCATTGCCTTCTCCCAAAGAGAGCCCCGCCAGCACCACTCCTCCGACTGAGATCAGCTCCTCCCGTCGGACCAAGCTGACCTGCCAAACTACTGACAGGAAGGGCGAGTTCTGGAAGACTCAGAGGATGACAGGAATGGAGACTTCTCAGAGAACAGAGCCTGTGACAAGTCTGGTTTGGTGGATGACAGCACATCTGAACCAAAGGAAAATGGAGAGGAAGGCTGTCATCAGAATGGCCTTGCTCTCCCTATAGAAGAGGAAGGGGAGGTCCTCTCTCACTCTTTGGAAGCAGAGCACAGGTTACTGAACACAATGGGATGGCAGGAATATTCTGAAAAGAATGAGAACTGCCTTTCCCTCACAGATGATGAGCTCAGAGAGTTCCACAGGAAGACAGAGCAGCTGAGAAGAAATAACTCTGGGAAGAATGGCTTCTTGCAGAGTCGAAGTTCCAGCCTATTCTCCCCTTGGAGAGGTACTTGCACGGCAGAGTCTGAGGACTCAGATTCGCAGACAAGCAGCTGCGAAACACCTGATGATGGTGCCTGGAAGTAGGCGTACAGAATGCTCACAGTCAAGTCTGACCCGGTAAACTCAGCGTGTGTGCTTAGGGGTTATACAGAAGAAATTGTTCGTTTCCTTTCCCTTTTCTTATGATATTGTTGAACACTTTATGCACAAGGGAAATAATCATATCCTAAAGAGACAGCAAGCGACTGGCTTGTTTAGCTTTTGTTGTTGTTCTTCCCTGTTATCTGCTTAGTAGAGAGAACTTTGTTTGGTGGGAAGGATTTTTAAAACGCACACATACACAGTATACATGGGGCAGTGCACAGGCAGGAGCTGGCAGTGCAGAGAGGAGACACTGGTCTGCAGCAACAGCTTCTACTACCAGCCCTTGGGGCACTCANGTGGTGTTGGAAAAGATTCTTGAGAGTCCCTTGGACTGCAAAGAGATCAAACCAGTCCATCCAAAAGGAGATCAGTCCTGAGTGTTCATTGGAAGGACTGCTGTTGAAGCTGAAACTCCAATATTTTGGCTACCTGATACAAAGAATTGATTCATTGGAAAAGACTCTGATGCTGGGAGGGATTGGGGGCAGGAGGAGAAGGGGACGACAGAGGATGAGACAGTTGGATGGCATCACCGACTCAATGGACATGGGTTTGGGTGGACTCCGCAAGTTGGTGTTGGACAGGGAGGCCTGGTGTGCTGCGGTTCATGGGGTCGCAAAGAGTTGGACACAACTGAGCGACTGAACTGAACTGAATGATGAAGCTGGATCCAGAATGACTTCTCTATGGAAGCATAAGACTCCTACCTTCTATTAACACAGTTTAGTCTTCAGGAACGGGCAGAACAAGTGAAATACAGACAACTGACAAGAAGAAAACCTCACTTGGGAACTTTTCCCGTGACTGTTCTTAAGCCCTGCCCTTCTACTTGTTTTACTTTTGCTGTGAATTTATAAATCGTGAAGACCAAAGAAACAGAAGAAGCATTGGGGAGCTTTCTACCAAGAAATTTGCCTTGAAAGCTGCTATTCTAGGAGGGGAAAGCATATCAAGTTCCTGTCTGTTTTTTTGTTTGTTTGTTTTGTTTTTTAAACAAGGTTTCTTATGTCCTTAGATTTTGAAGGATAAGACAAATACAAACTCTTACCTGGAGACTGTTTTTAGCAGCTGTGTAAGAATCATGAGATTTGTAAATTAAGGGCTTTGTAATGTGGATGTTTTACTACTAGAGTTGACTACTCAGAAGATCTTTTATAGCTCTTCAGTGTTTTATTTCTGATTTATCATTTCAATGGCATTATTTGACCAAACAGAAGTCCATCTGTCTTTCTAAGCTATGACCTTGTTACGAACAATATTTGCATTCACTGTGCAAATGTCCAGGTATTATCAGGCTTAAGCAACATCATAGTGCCATCAGTCAACGAAGCTGAATGAGGTGAACATTGATATAGCTCTTTCCCCTTCCCCCCAGTTTTGAAATGTAACAAATACTTTTATGTTCCCCTCCTCCTTTGCCTTTGCCCTTCCGCTTTGGGAAACATGTCAGGAACTAGATAGTTTAAGATGAGCAACTGAGGGGACTGAGAGATTGATCCACACAGAGCCTGGCTTCTTTGTGCTTCATCATAAGGCGTTCTGTTGGCCAGCCTAATTAAGTACCCTTTTAACAAGAGAACCTCATGGAAATCCAGCTGGCAACTCAAGAGGTTCAGGAAGCAGGACCACAGAGGTTATACTCTGGGATCTTGGCCGTGAGGTTGGATGCCTCACCTTGTTGAAAAGAGACACTGGACCTAAATGGTGCAGCATGACTTTGTTCCTGCTTGGCTAAATTTCTCAACACCACAGTCAGCTAAGTCACCTACAGTGACTGTTGAAAAACGCGGAGAGCACCTACCCCGAGGAGATGGTAGATTTGGAGTAAACCATAGTAGACATAATTCCTCTGATGGCTTTTTCAACAATAGACCTCATCAAAGGACAGGAGATTCTTGGCACCAGCCCTCCCTGTTCCGCCATGATTCAGTGGACTCTGGTGTCTCTAAGGGAGCATATGCTGGAATCACAGGGAGCTGATCTGGTTGGCATGGCTCTTCATGGGATCATGATGGCATAACCCAGCATAATGGGGGTGGCACAGGAAGCCATCGCCACTGGAACAGCAGCTTCCACTCCCAGAAAGTCTGCACCTTTCAGGAAAAGCCACCTACAGATATTAGGGAAGAGGAGGAAGAAGATACAGTGGAAAAATTGCAGTTTGAAGAGGAAGACTTTCCTTCTTTGGTTGAAGATGAAGACTTTCCTCCTTTGAATCCAGAAGCTGGCAAACAGAATCAGCCATGCAGATCCACTGGGACACCTTCTGGAGTGTAAGAAAACCCACCTCGTGCCAAGCAGCCCTCCAAAATGCTAGTCATCAAAAAAGTTTCCAAAAAATGATCTTTCTGCTGCCTTCTCAGCTGTACTCACCTCACAGGATCTCCCCATGCAAATGGAAGCAAATCGTCAACCATGGTTCCAAGGGTCTATAAGAACCTGGTTCCCAAGCCTGTACCACCTCCATCCAAGGCCAGTATGTGGAAAGCTAACAGAATGAAACACAAATCAGGATCCCTTTCCTATAGCTGGGAGTCTGCTTTTAGCAGTCCAATCTCTGTTAGCAAACCAGTAGTGCTGGCTGGTGGTATAGTTTTGCTGCTGCTGCTAAGTCGCTTCAGTCATGTCCGACTCTGTGTAACCCTATAGATGGCAGCCCACCAGGCTCCCCCATCCCTGGGATTCTCCAGGCAAGAACACTGGAGTGGAGTGCCATTGCCTTCTCCAATGCAGGAAAGTGAAAAGTGCAAGTGAAGTTGCTCAGTCGTGTCCGACTCTTAGCGACCCCATGGACTGCAGCCCATCAGGCTCCTCCGCCCATGGAATTTTCCAAGCAAGAGTACTGGAGTGAGGTGCCATTGCCTTCTCCCAAAGAGAGCCCCGCCAGCACCACTCCTCCGACTGAGATCAGCTCCTCTCGTCGGACCAAGCTGACCTGCCAAACTACTGACAGGAAGGGCGAGTTCTGGAAGACTCAGAGGATGACAGGAATGGAGACTTCTCAGAGAACAGAGCCTGTGACAAGTCTGGTTTGGTGGATGACAGCACATCTGAACCAAAGGAAAATGGAGAGGAAGGCTGTCATCAGAATGGCCTTGCTCTCCCTATAGAAGAGGAAGGGGAGGTCCTCTCTCACTCTTTGGAAGCAGAGCACAGGTTACTGAACACAATGGGATGGCAGGAATATTCTGAAAAGAATGAGAACTGCCTTTCCCTCACAGATGATGAGCTCAGAGAGTTCCACAGGAAGACAGAGCAGCTGAGAAGAAATAACTCTGGGAAGAATGGCTTCTTGCAGAGTCGAAGTTCCAGCCTATTCTCCCCTTGGAGAGGTACTTGCACGGCAGAGTCTGAGGACTCAGATTCGCAGACAAGCAGCTGCGAAACACCTGATGATGGTGCCTGGAAGTAGGCGTACAGAATGCTCACAGTCAAGTCTGACCCGGTAAACTCAGCGTGTGTGCTTAGGGGTTATACAGAAGAAATTGTTCGTTTCCTTTCCCTTTTCTTATGATATTGTTGAACACTTTATGCACAAGGGAAATAATCATATCCTAAAGAGACAGCAAGCGACTGGCTTGTTTAGCTTTTGTTGTTGTTCTTCCCTGTTATCTGCTTAGTAGAGAGAACTTTGTTTGGTGGGAAGGATTTTTAAAACGCACACATACACAGTATACATGGGGCAGTGCACAGGCAGGAGCTGGCAGTGCAGAGAGGAGACACTGGTCTGCAGCAACAGCTTCTACTACCAGCCCTTGGGGCACTCACGCCTGTGCTCAAGCAATCATTGTCAATGACAAAGTGACTATTGAAGTTATAATTGTATTAAATTAATGCTAATAATTTGGATATTTTATTTTATTTCTGGCCACTCAGGTAATGTTAGCTCTTAACCAAGCTTATGAGGCCTTTTCCCTTTTTTTCTTCTTTCTTTCTGGGTACAGCTGTAAAATATTTGGATATAGGAAGTGTGTTATTCTTGCAGCCTTGATATTCAGGGTAGATTTTAAAATACAAAATTTTGTGAGATTTCAAAGATTAAGATTATTTTGATAACGCTCTTTCCAGATTTAAAAGATGTGCTTATCACAACTATGTTGAGGGAGAAAACTGCTGCATAAAATAACTAACTTGAAATAAATCTTTTGCATTAATAAAATAATTTAAAATATTTAAATACTTATAAAGGTCAATACATCTTATGCTACAGGATAAAGGAATAAGAGATGAAAGAAAACATATTTTTGCTTAATATATGCTTGCTGCTGCTGCTGCTAAGTCCCTTCAGTCATGTCCGACTCTGTGTGACCCCATAGATGGCAGCCCACCAGGCTCCCTCGTCCCTGGGATTCTCCAGGCAAGAATACTGCAGTGGGTTGCCATTTCCTTCTCCAATGCATGAAAGTGAAAAGTAAAAGTGAAGTCGCTCAGTCGTGTCCCACTCTTAGTGACCCCATGGACTGCAGCCTACCAGGCTCCTCCATCCATGGGATTTGCCAGGCAAGAGTACTGGAGTGGGTTGCCTTTGCCTTCTCCGATATATATGCTTACATATAGACAAATGTATTCATAACAAAATAAGGAGAATATACTCATGAAATTACAATCTGCATTTCTATAACGGATCACATGGTTGTAGCTGGTACTACTCTGATGCTTTGATGATCCAAACTTTGATTTCTGAAAGGTCTGTTCCATTAGTAATCCTTTCTGGGTCATAGTTCTTCATTGACCATAATTACAAAGCATGCCAATGCTGGGAGACATTCCACAGGGTTTCCTTAATTCATACAGACTCTTCTTTACCTCCACTGTTGAATAGTAGTCCAGTTGCTCTTTGCATTCAAAATCATTAACTACACCCAATACCTTACCTCCCTTGTTTTCCTGTTGATTCCGAGGTACAAAGAACAAAAGTAGCCATGTAGCAGTTTCAATTCTAATTAAGGTATCACTGTTGTGTTTCCAGGTGAAAGCATTCTTCCCTCTGGGATTAAGACTTCTAGGCCAGCACAGCTTAAAGTCCGAAAACAGGAAGCAAAAATTCTGCTAGTGGGATGATAGTGAAGATGCCACTTCTATTTCTACCCTCAATTCTAGGACCCATAAATTCTGACTTGGAGAAACAACATCGTATGTTGGACACTGATTTAGAGCCTGGTCCCAGACCTGAAAAATACTGCCACCTAGCCAGCACTGTAATTGACTGTTCAAAAGGCCATGCCACCATTCTGTCAGGCCAGCAGCTTCAGTATGCTGGGGAACGAGTGAATTCCATGAGCCCAGGGGGCATTGCTGCAATATTTTTGCTGTGAAGTTAGTTCCTTAATCAGAAGCAGTGCTGAGTAGAAATACTATGATCGTGAGTGAGTCATTCTGTCAGTCAATGGATGGCAGTTCTGACAGAAGCATTGCTTGTAGGGAAGGTAAATCTGAATCCACAGTGTCTATTCCAATAAGAAAACAACCCTGTCAACCCTTGATGGAAGTGGCCCAGTGTAATCAACCTGTCCCCAGGTAGCTGGCTGATCATTCTGGAGAACGGTGCCATACCCTGGGTGCCAGCCCAGAGGAGCCTGGAAGGCTAGGCACTCAGCAGTGGTGCCGCCAGGTTGAGGTGGGTGAGCAGAGGCCCACATTGCTAAACCCATCCTGCCGCCACCATCTCGATCACGAGCCCCGTGGGCGAAAACAGGCATGGCTGGGAAAAAGGCTGACTGGTATCCACAAAATGGGTCATCCTCTCCACTTGGGCTATTAAAAACTGTTCCCTGCTGAGATCACCCTTTAGTGAACATTCACATGAGACACAAACCTCTTTCCTCTTTCTTACCCATTTAGAGAGGTCTGGCTATTTCTTCTTCCAAACAAATGCACTCACAAGTCTATTGCTCTTTTGTGACCTGCAGGGTTTGCGGAAGTAAGAGCTTTAGTCTGGACGAATGTGTTCAAGAAGATATCCACCCCAGTCTGACAGCAGTTGGGGGTGGCTACCATGACTTTATAGGGGCCCCTCCATTTTGGTAATAGTTGGTCTTCCAGGGACCTCTACTTCCAGGCTTTAAGAAGAACTTAAACCCTGGGGTTTATTTTTGAAGAAAGTGACCCTCTGCGGTATATTTAGTGGGAGCTGGCAGCTGCCTTGTGGGCATAGTCCTGGATTGCCATCTGAACTTGTCTGTGATTAATAGTGTACTGCCATTATACAGGCTCAGTTTCTTATCTAGCAGCATGTCAGTGGTAAAAACATAAAAATAAAAAAAGGCCTCCCATGAGTCATTTCAAGTGGGCTAAGCCTCAGACCCCTCCTAGGGCTACACAGACGCTGAGGAGTGCAATAGGAAGCAAGGTCGTCCCAGGCTCATGAGTCTCTTGACAGAGCTCTGCTAAGATTTTCTTTAAAGGAGGGTTCACTGTCTCTACCTTCCCTGAAGACAGGGGGTGCCAAGAGGTATGTCACTTGTAGTCTATCTCTAGGGCCCCTGTGAGCCCTCTGTGATTTTGGCTATAAAAGAAGGCCCATTATAGCCCTGGAGGGGTTTGGGGACTATTCAGATCCTGGTATTGGGACCATTTGGGTGAAATGTAACTGCCAGTCTCTCCCCAACTCCCACCCCAGGTATGTCCATCAGCGATGAACTGGCCCGAGTAACAAAGGGAGATTTGATGGGTCTGTGAGTTACTGGATTGGATGGGTCAGTGGGTTACTACACACACAGAAATCACAGGCAAAGGTTACTTTTTTTACTGTTCTTTTAAGCCCTTTCTCTGAAAAAGCCTTTGGCCTCACGTTCCATAGCTCATCCTTCCCAAGGTGGGTGGCGTCAGGTAAGCTCTTGGTCTCCATTTCTGGGCCTCAGGGATTAGAACCTTACCCTCCTTTTTATACCAGCTTGTGTTTCCTTTCTCATATCCACATTTCTTAGCATTTTCTTGTTCCTGTGGCGAGTTGTGGGGGAAGCTAGGGAGTTCAAGGAAGGATGGTCAATCACTAGGGCTGTGACTTGCTCAGCTTTCTTTCAGTGGAGCCCACAGGAGCTCCTGTTTTTCAGTGGAGCTGCCTGTTTTTCAATTCCATCAGCTTTGCTGTTTCCTTGGCTCAAGAAAAATCCCTCCCTCTGGTAGCCCATACAGTGAATTACTGCTATCCAGGTCAGGAGCTGTACTGCTTCTAAAAGAGCCAGAATCGAATCTGTATGTTTTGTGGGGGTTTATATCTATCAATTAACATTTCCCTTTTTTCCACATGGCAGCATGAGCATGTATCACATATCACGTGAAAGCCATATTTAGAGTCAGTAAAAATATTTAATTTCTTATCCGTTTTCATTGCAAAGCCCTCAGTAAGGCAGTTAGTTCCACCTTGTGGGCTGATGCCCGGCAGGGCCTTGGTTTCCATGACTTCATCTGGACTGACTGTGGCATAGCCTGCCTTTTGGGTTTCCATTACTACAAAACTGCTCCTATCAGTAAATCACTAGGCCTCGAGGTTTCATCTAGAAGATCAGACTCACTAGAGTAAGTTTATTCTATGGTCTCTACACACTGATGCACAAAATCTCCACTCTCAACCACTTAACACACAGTTGCCAGGTTCAGGGTTTGGCACACCTTAAGGCCAACAAAGATCCGTCTAGTCAAGGCTATGGTTTTTCCAGTGGTCATGTATGGATGTGAGAGTTGGACTGTAAAGAAAACTGAGCACCGAAGAATTGATGCTTTTGAGCTGTGGTGTTGGAAAAGGGTTCCTTGGACTGCAAGGAGATCCAACCAGTCCATCCTAAAGGAGATCAGTCCTGGGTGTTCATTAGAAGGACTGATGCTGAACCTGAAACTCCAGTACTTTGGCCACCTCATGCGAAGAGTTGACTCACTGAAAAAGACCCTGATGCTGGGAGGGATTGAGGGCAGGAGGAGAAGGGGATGATAGAGGATGAGATGGCTGGATGGCATCACCAACTCAATGCACATGAGTTTGGGTGAACTCCAGGAGTTGGTGATGGACAGGGAGGCCTGGCGTGCTGCGATTCATGGGGTTGTAAAGAGTTGGACACGACTGAGTGACTGAACTGAACTTTAGGTTGTGTCAGACAAAAGAGCCCGGCATGCTGCAGTCCATGAGGTCTCAGAGTCAGATACGACTTAGCAACAGAACAACAACAACAAAGTAATGTCGAGGGTGTCCTTTAGGAGGGACTGACATCTTGTTAGCCTTTCCCTAGTCAACTAATAATGTCCCTTAGCTTTCAGCACAAAATGTACATGGTGAGGGTTAACACATCTCAGTGTTGTCACGATGAGATTGGAAGCGTCATAACCAACAGGGCTGAGGCTATTCCTGCCCACAGGCAGCCTGGCCATCCCAGGGCCACAGAGTCGAGTTGTGTCGAGAAGTCAGTCCCTGGTGTCCAATTCAGCTCCAGCTTTTGGGTCAGGACTCCTAGTTCTACCCCTTACCTCTCATGAACATACTGGGGGCTTGTCCAAATTTGGAAACCCCGGCACTGGTGCCCTGCTTAACTATCTTAAAGCTGCAAAAGCCCACAGGTGTTCCCTATTCACTGAAGGAGCTCTCTTTTGTCTCTTTAGAGCCTCATTATTGGGGTTTTGCTGGAAGGCCATAACTTGGAACCCAGATAGAATAGAATCCTTGGACAGCCTTGGAGCTGCCAACTTGTGGTCAGAGAAGGTAATGCACTAATTGCTGTTTTTGATCAACAATCAGGACTCCTGCCCCTGGGGTCAAAACAAGCACTGAGGCCCATGACTGTGAGATCTGAGCTATGGTTGGGGAGACATTATTTCTTCTTTCTGCCACAAAATTTGGAACCTTAACAGTATTTGGATCTAAATCCTGTTTTGTCCAGCTCTTTGTGACCCCATGGACTGCAGCACACCAGGCTTCCCTGTTTCTCACCATCTCCTGGAGTTTGTCCAAATTCACATCCATTGAGTCAGTGATGCCATCCAACCATGTCATCCTCTGCCACCCTGTTCTCCTTTTGCCTTCAAGTTTTCCCTGCTCTCAGGGTCCTTTCCAATGAGTCCCCTATCACATCAGGTGGTCAAAGTATTGGAACTTCAGCTTCAGCATCAGTCCTTCCAATGAGTATTCAGGATTGATTTCCTTTAAAATTGACTGGTTTGATCTCCTTGCAGTCCAAGGGACTCTCAAGAGTCTTCTCAACAACACAGTTCAGAAACCTTAATANGATAGAGGATGAGATGGCTGGATGGCATCACCAACTCAATGCACATGAGTTTGGGTGAACTCCAGGAGTTGGTGATGGACAGGGAGGCCTGGCGTGCTGCGATTCATGGGGTTGTAAAGAGTTGGACACGACTGAGTGACTGAACTGAACTTTAGGTTGTGTCAGACAAAAGAGCCCGGCATGCTGCAGTCCATGAGGTCTCAGAGTCAGATACGACTTAGCAACAGAACAACAACAACAAAGTAATGTCGAGGGTGTCCTTTAGGAGGGACTGACATCTTGTTAGCCTTTCCCTAGTCAACTAATAATGTCCCTTAGCTTTCAGCACAAAATGTACATGGTGAGGGTTAACACATCTCAGTGTTGTCACGATGAGATTGGAAGCGTCATAACCAACAGGGCTGAGGCTATTCCTGCCCACAGGCAGCCTGGCCATCCCAGGGCCACAGAGTCGAGTTGTGTCGAGAAGTCAGTCCCTGGTGTCCAATTCAGCTCCAGCTTTTGGGTCAGGACTCCTAGTTCTACCCCTTACCTCTCATGAACATACTGGGGGCTTGTCCAAATTTGGAAACCCCGGCACTGGTGCCCTGCTTAACTATCTTAAAGCTGCAAAAGCCCACAGGTGTTCCCTATTCACTGAAGGAGCTCTCTTTTGTCTCTTTAGAGCCTCATTATTGGGGTTTTGCTGGAAGGCCATAACTTGGAACCCAGATAGAATAGAATCCTTGGACAGCCTTGGAGCTGCCAACTTGTGGTCAGAGAAGGTAATGCACTAATTGCTGTTTTTGATCAACAATCAGGACTCCTGCCCCTGGGGTCAAAACAAGCACTGAGGCCCATGACTGTGAGATCTGAGCTATGGTTGGGGAGACATTATTTCTTCTTTCTGCCACAAAATTTGGAACCTTAACAGTATTTGGATCTAAATCCTGTTTTGTCCAGCTCTTTGTGACCCCATGGACTGCAGCACACCAGGCTTCCCTGTTTCTCACCATCTCCTGGAGTTTGTCCAAATTCACATCCATTGAGTCAGTGATGCCATCCAACCATGTCATCCTCTGCCACCCTGTTCTCCTTTTGCCTTCAAGTTTTTCCTGCTCTCAGGGTCCTTTCCAATGAGGCCCCTATCACATCAGGTGGTCAAAGTATTGGAACTTCAGCTTCAGCATCAGTCCTTCCAATGAGTATTCAGGATTGATTTCCTTTAAAATTGACTGGTTTGATCTCCTTGCAGTCCAAGGGACTCTCAAGAGTCTTCTCAACAACACAGTTCAGAAACCTTAATACTTCGGTGCTCTGTCTTCTTTATGGTCCAGCTCTCACATCCATACATGACTACTGGAAAGACCATACCTTTGAGTGTATGGACCTTGGTTGCCAAAGTGACCTTTGCTTTTTAGCACACTGTTTAGTCTCACTAAATATCAATAAATCATCAATCTATGCATGAATTTTCTCATTTCCCTTGGTAACATGTTTCCAAAAAAATGGACGCTATCCCCAAAAACATGCAGAAACACTGTCCAGGTATACTGCGTAGCCTCCAGGGTGTCAACAACCTATTCAAAGACAAAAAGGTACAAGGAGTATGGGTGTAGGGGAATAGGGGAAAATGCAGCTTTGAGGTCCAAAACAGAAATACTGAGTGTCTGCTGGCAGGCAGTTGGGCAAGAGGGTGTGTGGGTTTGACACCACTGGGTGAATAGGGATGACAACCACATTTAGTGCTTGCAAGTCTTGCACAAACTGATATTCCTCGTTAGGCTTATGAATGGGGAGGTTTGGGGTATGGCAAGAGGATTGGCAGGGCTTAATGAGTCCGTGTTTGAAAAATGTGATGAGCAGTGATTGTGTCCTCATCAGAGTCTCAGATTTAAAGATATGTCCTTCCAGGGGTATTTTTCCCCAGGACTTAATTATTTTTATTGTGTGTGGGGAGGACAGGGGGAGGTCAGGGAAATGACACATTTTGTCTTCCTGGAACCAAGGTATCACAAAATCCAAGATTTAATTGTTTTTAAATTTGAGGGGATGCCTGGGGAGTATCTTGATGAGCAGAAGGTGGGTCCCCTGGGGCTGCTAACAGATGCAGTCTCTGTTTGAATTCTCTACCTCCTTGGACTTCACCTTGTCCTAAGCACATCAGTTCAGTTCAGTTCAGTCACTCAGTCATGTCTGACTCAGTGACACCATGAACCACAGCACACCAGGCCTCCCTATCCAACACCAACTCCCGGAGTCCACCCAAACTCATGTCCATTGCATTGGTGATGCCATCCAAACATCTCATCCTCTGTCATCCCCTTCTCCTCCTGTCCTCAATCTTTCCCAGCATCAGAATCTTTTCAAACGAGTCAGCTCTTCACATCAGGTGGCCAAAGTATTGGAGTTTCAGCTTCAATATCAGTCCCTCCAATGAACACCCAGGACTGATCTCCTTTAGGATGGACTGGTTGGATCTCCTAGCAGTCCAAAGGACTCTCAAGAGTCTTCTCCAGCACCACAGTTCAAAAGAATCAATTCTTCTGCGCTCAGCTTTCTTTATAGTCCAATTCTCACATCCACACATGACCACTGGAGAAACCATAGCCTTGACTGCTGCTGCTGCTGCTGCTGCTGCTGCTGCTGCATTGCCCCAGTTGTGTCCAACTCTGTGTGACCCCATAGATGGAAGCCCACCAGGCTCCCCCATCCCTGGGATTCTCCAGGCAAGAACATTAGAGTGGGTTTCCATTTCCAATGCATGACAGTGAAAAGTGAAAGTGAAGTTGCTCAGTCATGTCTGACTCTTCGCGACCCCATAGACTGCAGTCTACCAGGCTCCTCCATCCATGGGATTTTCCAGGCAACAGTACTGGAATGGGGTGCCATCACCTTCTCCGATAGCTTTGACTAGACAGAACTTTCTTGGCAAAGTAATGTCTGTGCTTTTGAATAAGCTGTCTAACTTTCCTTCCAAGGAGCAAGCGTCTTTTAATTTCATGGCTGACATCACCATTCACAGTGATTTTATAGCCCAGAAAAATAAAGTCAGCCACTGTTTCCACTGTTTCCCCATCTATTTCCCATGAAGTGATGGGACCGGATGCCATGATCTTAGTTTTCTGAATGTTGAGCTTTAAGCCAACTTTTTCACTCTTCTCTTTCACTTTCATCAAGAGGCTCTTTAGTTCTTCTTCATTTTCTGCCATAAGGGTGGTGTCATCTGCATATCTGAGCCTACTGCTATTTCTCTCAGCAATCTTAATTCCAGCTTGCACTTCCTCCAGCCCAGCGTTTCTCATGATGTACTCTGCATATAAGTTAAATAAGCAGGGTGACAACATACAGCCTTGATGTACTCCTTTTCCTATTTGGAACCAGTCTATTGTTCCATGTCCAGTTCTGTTGCTTCTTGACCTGCATACAGGTTTCTCAAGAGGCAGGTCAGGTGGTCTGGTATTCCCATCTATTTCAGAATTTTCCAGTTTATTGTGATCCACACAGTCAAAGGCATAGTCAATAAAACAGAAATAGATGTTTTTCTGGAACTCTCTTGCTTTTTCGATGATCCAGCGGATGTTGGCAATTTGATCTCTGGTTCCTCTGCCTTTTCTAAAACCAGCAGGAACATCTGGAAGTTCACAGTTCACATATTGCTGAAGCCTGGCTTGGAGAATTTTGAGCATTACTTTACTAGTGTGTGAGATGAGTGCAACTGTGCAGTAGTTTGAGCATTCTTTGGCATTACCTTTCTTTGGGATTGGAATGAAAACTGACCTTTTCCAGTCCTGTGGCCACTGCTGAGTTTTCCAAATTTGCTGGCATATTGAGTGCAGCAGTTTCACAGCATCATCTTCATACTAGCTCCTAATTGATTTAGCAAATCTCTCCAGAGAAGAGGGTCAGAGCATTCTGCCATATACAAAAAGAACTGAGTAAAAATAATAGACCTGATTCTGCAGGCAAGGGGAGATGTAAATTGCCTTACCATTGGCCGTCTATCAGCTACCATCACAGTGCAGTTAGGGTTGGAGAGGGCGCCAGCCAGCCAAGCCGGAACAGAGCAGGAGGCTCCAGTGTTAACAAGAATTAATTTCTGCTTCCCACCATGTCGAGAGTGACCCACAGCTCCTCTGGAGTCATGAGGATGGATCAGGTGGGATGTGGACCTGGAGAGGCACTCGGGCCCCATCATATGGTGTGCAAGAATCTCTCATGGGGAGATTTGAAAGGAGCTAGAAGAAAATCCCTCCTTCCAGTGCCCTCCCTTTCAACAAAAGACAGGCTGCTTTGGGCCCAGACAGCTTCTATTGAGTCAGCCTTCTTGATCCTCCAGGGTCCCCTTGAGGTCATGGGAGAATCAATACAGTCAAAAGCTTTTTTTTTTTTTTTAATTAGTCTCATATCCTTTTTGGCCTCTTCTGTGAAGTATTGCTTATTATTGACCTTGAAGTCCTCCTCTACCAAGGTGGACAACGGGGTTCCGGGCCCAGCCTGAAGCTTTTATAATGTTTGCCAGATGTCAGGAATGGCCTGGGAGATAAAATGCATGGCCAGTAGCAGCCTCCCTTCTGCCGACTCAGGGTCTGGGTGAGTGTCCTTCCTGAAGTCCCTGTCACCTGGCTCAGGAAGACAGCTGGGCTTTCATCTTTTTCCTGTGTAATCTCTCAGACCTTACCATAATTTAAAGGCTTCACTATACGCCTTTTCATGGACAGGACGAAAGGAGAGGCTGCAGAGGGGATAGTAGCAGCTGTCAGGAGAAGGAAGGGGCAAAGGGGAGAAGGAAGTGTCTGAATGAGGGTTCTGAAGCCCCCAGGGGCCACGAAGGCAGAAGGTTGTGGTCCTTTTGTGTCTTGTTCATAATTTGCTCCCACTGGGCGTGCACTCAGTTACTTTCAGTCCATGCTCCATTCATTTCAGTTCAGTTCAGTTCAGTCGCTCAGTCGTGTCCGACTCTTTGCGACCCCATGAATCGCAGCACGCCAGGCCTCCCTGTCCATCACCAACTCCCGGAGTTCACTCAGACTCAGGAACATCGAGTCGGTGATGCCATCCAGCCATCTCATCCTCGGTCGTCCCCTTCTCCTCCTGCCCCCAGTCCCTCCCAGCATCAGAGTCTTTTCCAATGAGTCAACTCTTCCCATGAGGTGGCCATGCTCCTTTACTCTCAGAGAAAATTTAACTGCTACTGTTTACACTGATGATACTTTTAGAGTAGCTCATGATTTTGGAATGTTGTGGAAGCAACCTGGTTTCCTTATTTCTAACAAAAATACAGTTTTAAACAGCCCCTATATTCACCAATTATTAGATGTAATACTTTAAGCCTGCCACTTCAGCTATTATGACGACTCTGGGGAATCCTAAACTTGACTCTCTGGGAGTGAAGGGAAATAACTTTGCTGGTATTTCTGCAAGGAATTAAAGGGTAACAGCTGCCAAATTTGTGTCATGGTCCAAAGGGATATTTCTCCAAACGAAAACAGAAAAACTGTCTAGAGAAGCTCAACAATTGGCCTCAAAAGAAAAAATTAAAAAGGAAAATGGAGGTTAAAAGTTAAACAATTGTTCTTGTGATAAACAGAAAAATCTCTGGTTTAGGCCAATCTATTCCTTCTCAGACCCAGATTTCCAGGTTCACTACCTGCTCTGCAATAATGGATCGAACGCTATTTTCTCCGTTAGTGAAGGCAATGGTAGGACTAGCCAGCAGAGGGCACCAGAGGTACATTGAAGGAAGAACAGGCTCCACCCGCGTGTAGTGTTTGGCTTTTTTTCCTGCTGCACAGGGCGTGAGCAGCGGCGGCCTAAGAAGACATCCAATGATGCTTTATCCCAGGTGCTCACGCTCCCAGAGTATGTCTCCCTTAGGTGATCTCGCTGACCTCCCCGGGTCCAGTAACCACATTCTTGGATCCTACTGATACCCCATCATGGACTTCAGGTCTTGCTCCTGCAGCACCACCTCCAGACTTTGTACAACCCCTGCAACGGTTGTGGTTTACCCACACCCACCCTGATTCAGACACTGTACACTCCAGCTCGCACATTAAGTGGCACTGGTTCTCTCAGCAGCACCAGCTGGAGTTATGTTTTCTGCTTTTCTCCATGTCTGTGGACCACCTCTGGCCCAAGCCATCAAGTAGGCAGAAATTACACTTTCTCCAATGAGGTCTGAACATCAGCCTGGGGAAAGTGGCCACTCTTCGAAACGTATCCTTCCTTGGGTAGTTTCCCTCAGATCTAAGATACCTGTTGAATTCTCATGATATCTTTAAATAATGGCTCTCCAATGGAGTATATTATTAAAATACCTATTTAAATTACTGTGTAATCCCTGTTCTCCTGATTGGACCCAGATGAATATAAGGCCACAGGCACAAGCTAAAGGAGGAACACCACCATTCAGCTACTGTGCTGAATGACACAGGAGACTGGCTCTACAACTTGGCAAACCATAACGAGCAGTTCAAATGGATGGCCACCTGATGTCCCATGGTAAAATATCCCATCTCCACTAGATCCCAGTAACACACCATTTCTCAAAAGATATGTAAAAATTAGGTTCATAACTTTGAAAAGCACCTTTGCAAGTAAGTGGCCCTGATGCTTTTGCTTCCTTGAAAGTATTACTCGCTCAGCTGTGTCTGACTTTTTGCAATCCCATGGATTGTAGCCCACCAGGCTCCTCTGTCCATGGGATTCTCCAGGCAAGAACACTGGAGTGGGTTGCAGTGCCCTCCTCCAGAGGATCTTCCCGACCAGGGATTGAACCCGTCTCCTATATTGCAGGCAGATTCTTTACTGTGTAAGCCACCAGGGAAGCCCTTAGCTTCATGGCAAACCTCCTCTTGGTAAACAGGAATCTGAACACACTAAAGCAGGTATACAGCTTTCAAAGAGGAGAAGTGTTAACAAGAGAAAGACTGGATTCAACAACTCCTGAGTCAACGCCACTAGGACAAAGTCATAGGCTAGCTGAAGTCTATGAAGGAGGAAGGAGGAAAGTGGGAGAGAGGTTCAGGTCAGCTAAAAGAGCAGAAAGGAAAAGGTATACTTTCTATGCTGGGGTCTTGAGACACAACTGGCAGGCTCTCAAGGCTTTATGGGTCTTTGACTGCTTTTGGCTGACTGAGAGTCTTTTTCAAGTTAGATACAGCAGAAGTTGAAACTGAAAAATAGAGAAAACACCAGACATAATTAGGATGATTCAGGTGCAGATGATTTATTATTTCATAATTTAAACCCTCAGCAGTGACAACAGAGGGGACATAGAAATATGCTTTTTTTTTTTTTTTTCCTTCTTGATTTAGGCAAGTTTCTGGTGATTTATTTGGTACTATCCTCTCTATAGGGCAAGACCATCAGTGACTGTTGCTATAAGGGAAAACAAGATAAAGCACAAAATGAAATAACAGTGTTACTATTTTTTTGAGCCCACATATTTCTAATACAAGCAATTTATTTAAAAGGCATGGAAACTGAAGAGAGAGGACCAAGTAAATAATAATCGATTCCAGGGGGGAAAAAAATCATCTGTTAACTCAGCTGCAAATAGTCTTAGTCTTGTGTCTTCCTAAAATATCCTAAGTGCTTATTTATCAATTTTTGGTAACTATTTAGGTCAATAAAGCAAAGTGCCTTTAAATTCCATTCTAGGTATATAAACTAATTTTAGTTTAGAACAAAAAAGAAAGAGATACAATATTTCTAAGTACAATCACATTCTATAAAGGATAAAAACACAAACACACATGCACACACCTGTCTATACATCTATATATTGAAATAATTTAACAATGATCATTCTGGGTGCTAATATTAATGATCAGTTTTTATTGTTTTGAACAGTTTTAAAGGAATAGTTAGATTCTCATGAAAGGACACACTAACAAATACCCCACCAATAGTCTTCAATGACAAGGACATCAAAAACAAAAAGCTTAAAAACTAATCAGAGCCAAGAGGAGCCAAAGGAAACATTAAACGAAAAATAATGATTGTCTCATGAATGGACTCTGGACCAGAAGAAGGACACCTATTAAAAGCTAAGAAAATATGAATACAGTATGGACCTTAGTTAATAATAATATATTAAATTGCTTTATCAATTGTAACTTATCGACTAATATTAGGTGGTAGTAATAGAGAAGACTGAGTGTAAAATATATAGAAAGTTGTACTCTTTTCTCAGTTTTTCTGTAAACTGAAAATGTTTCAATGCAATAAAGCCTCTTTGGAATAAAAAAAATTCATGAATGTTTATTACTCGTTACCACTATAATAAGCAGAATGATTTGCATACTCACAAGCAGATACAATTGATTGAATAAATCAAGAGAGGGGAGTAATGGCAACATATAAGCATTGCAAGCTCTCTGGACAGAAAAAGGATCTTACTCTCATTATAAGGTAATCCTTCAGAATTATGATTAATGGAAATGGTTAAGTATAAAATAAAGTCAAAATGTTTGCTGTAAAACTCAGCACAAAACTGAAAATGATAAAATATTTTTGGAGCCAAGAAAATAATGTTTAAAAAACAAGAATTAATTAACAGTAGGCTAGATCTAAAATTTAAACTTAACAGAAAAATCAGTGGAGAAAGTTAAGAGAAGGTAAAAATGCACTCAGCATTTCTTAAAATAAATGGAGTCTCAAAAGTGCCTCTAATCCATTATTATTAATATTATATTACATATTTGTCTTTCTATGCATACTCATTAAAGAAAGAGCTTATTATGGAGAACAAGATGGCAGAGAAGAAGGTGGACCGTGGAGTACATCTCTCTTCATGGATACATCAGGAATACACCTTCAGACACAGAAGTGCATGAAGGACACCAGCTGAGAGTGGACAGGAGTCCCTGACCAGCAGAAAAGAATAGAACCACGCAAAATTCAGTAGGACAAGGAACTAGGGGGGAAAACAGGAGTGTTAGTAGGACTGGACCTGCCCTCGGCAGGTGGAGGAACTGAAGCAGGGGTCTGCTCCCCACATCATCGGGACAACTGTCTGAGTCAGAGGAAAAACATTTAAGGCTGAGAGTAAAACAGCCAATCCGTGGATGCCTGAATGGAATGAGACTCAGACAGTCCTTGCTGCAGCCATACATACCCTGGACAGGGACGCAGGTCCCCTGGAAGGGGCAGCGGCTGGGAGCTGGAGTTTAGGGATTGTGGAGCAATCCCAGGGCGAGGGCTGCTGTTGACTGCAGCAGAGATGGATCGAGAGGATGTGTGGGAGGAGATTGTGGTGGGAAAAGCCTGTTGAGGAAAGCCGGGCAGCCACGGAAGCAAGGCGATACGGCTGAGTCACGAGTAGGGGGTGAAGCCATCACCGTGGCCTCTCTCTCCCCACATGCCAGCATCAGCAGCTGAACAATAGAGAGCCTGACCCATCAAACAACAGAGAAGGATCCCAAGTAAGGGAGCCCTCTAAGTGCCTGAATGGGAGGAGATATGGAGAAAAACTGGCCCAAAAGGCCTTCTGACCCCCAGCTACAAGAGGCTCAAAAAAGACTGAGAGGGCCATAACTCCTGTGGCGGAGGCAGTCCATTGTCCCTGCACACGTGGCACCACCAGGGTCCCTGCAAGCCAAGCAGCTTTGCCAGCTTCATGCTCAACCCTCACTGGGGCAGAGCTGACACAGGCAAAAATGTCCTGCCTTTATGCATCCAGGGTCGCTTTGGTCTGTCCAACTCTTTGCAACCCTGCAGACTGTGGCCTGTCAGGCTTCCAGGCAAGGATACTGGAGTATATTGACCAATACTGGTCACTATACCCTTCTAGAGCACTATATTTCATGCTGCCCTAGCTGCCAGCTCCCTTGAGTACCTGGTGCTGCCAGAGCCCCTGCAACCCAAGCAGCTGTACCACCTCCACACCTGGCCCTCACTGAGGCAGGCCCAAGTCCTCCAGGGCAGCCTCAGGAGCAAAAGCCCAGTGGACTAGCCACATGCAGAGATGAAAGAAAACCACAGTTGAAACCCAGGGGCAGTGTGGCTAAGGAAGAAGACCCAAACCCCTCCCACCACCTGTACAAGCTGCACATTAAATCCCCGTGATCAACCAGGCAGACTCTGTGTCTACGGAACATATATAAAGGGCACTGAGGGTCCCCACAAAAGAGAACACGCTAGTTCTGACAGCTGTGGACATTGGAGGCAAGAACACACAGGAGTAGGAGCAGATTAGAATATGAGCTGCCCCCACAGCAGGTCCAGAGACCAGCACAGTGTTGGAGGGCATCCTAGGGAGGTGAGGTGGACTGTGACTCCCAGCGAGGGAAAGGACGCTGACACCAGTGACTCAAGAAAAACATTTATTATTTTTATGATTTGACTTGTTCTGTAGATTCATTTGGATTTTTTTTTTCTTTTTTCTTTTTCTATTTTTTCCCTTCCCACCACATCCCCCCATTGTAGTTGTTGATTTTATTGGCACTATGAAATCTAATTAAGCTTTTGAGTTTTATTTTTTCCTTTCTCAGTCACATTTTTTATTGTTCCTATAAACTTCTGCCTCTACACTGGACTTTTGGAAATCTGTGGAGATTTTCTTTTTTCTTTTCTTCCTTTTCCCTCTATTTTAATTTTAATTTTTAACGTTTTTAAAACTTATTGTTATTTTTCCACAGTTATTCCTTTGTTTGCTTTTCCTACTGTTCTTTTCCCCTTGCAGTTAATCTTTAATGTATATAAATCTTCTTTTTCTAGCTCTGTTTAACTTCGCACATCGATTCTTCCTTTCTTTTCTTTCTTTCCATTACTCTCAAAATATGTTACTTTTGTTTTCATTGCTTTATTCCCCACTTGGCACCTTGCTTTACTTTTGTTTTCCAGTTTGTACTTTAGCTTCATTTTTAACTGGTAGACACAATTTTTTATTTCCTTTGTTCACTGGGTCAATCTATTGTCTGTTATTTTTGTTGGGCTGCTTTGATTTTGCTTATGTGTCTATATGTATATGTGTATACGCAGTCACTCTTTTTATCGTTATTATAAACCGCTGCCTCTACTTTGGGTTTTGCAGTTCTGTGGAGTTTTCCTTTTTTTTTTTTTCTTCCTTTTTTTTTCTTTTCTCTTTTTCTTTTAATTTTATTAAACCTACTATATTTTTCTCCATTTATTCCTTTCTTTGCTTTTCCTACTGTCCTCTTCCCTTTGCAGTTAATCTTTAATGTATATAATCTTCTTTATCTGCCTCTATTTAACTTTGCATATTTATTCTTTCTTTTTTTTTAATTTAACACTTTTATTGAGTACATTCTATGTTTTGTGTACAATGCTATGCAAGGGGTATACATCAGTAAAGAAAAATGAGCTAAAATCTGGTGAGAAAAAGTCAATGAAAAGTTAACAAATGTTTTTTTTTTTTTCTTCCTGGTCAGTTTTGNTGTTCCTGCACCGCCACAGCCCAGGACTCCCAGCCGCTGTCTCTGTCCTCCGACGTGGGGTAGTTCCTCTCTGCGTGCTGAGTGGGAAGTGGGGTGGCTCCTCTCAGCTGTTCCTGCGCCGTCACAGCCCGGGACACTCTGCCGCTGTCTCTTGGACGCGGGGTGGCTCCTCCCGGCTGCCGCCCCTGTCCTTGGACGCGCTCAAGTGAGCCGGCTCCTCAGCCACTTGCGCTCAAGTGAACCAGCTCCGCAGCCGCCTGCGCTCAAGTGAGCATATTTATTCTTTCTTTCTTTCCTCTCATCGTGTTTATTAGTCTTGTTTTCATTGCTTTATTCCCCACTTGGCACCTTGCTTTAGTTTTGTTTCGGAGTTTGTGCTTTAGTTAGTTTTGTCCTTAACTGTAGATATAATTTTTGGTTTCTTTTGTTCGCTGGGTCAATCTACTGTACTTCATTTTTGCTGGACTGCTTTTATTTTACTAATGAGTGTATATGTGTAGATACATATTTCATTATTTTAATTATTATTTGCTTGATTTTGTAACTGACATTTGTCTGAGGTTCATCTTTGGTTTCTCATTTTGGGTATGTGTTTTCGTCTCACTTAATGCCATAACAAACCACTTGTGGAATCTTTGTTCCTGACCAGAGATCAAACCCTGAGCCACTGGAGTGGGAGCACTGACTCCAAGACCCTAGACTACCAGAGAATTAACCATCAGTCATGTCCGACTCTTTGCGAGCACATGGACTGCAGCACACTAGGCCTCCCTATCCATCACCAACTTCCAGAATTTACTCAAACTCATATCCATTGACATGGTGATGCCATTTAACCACCTCATCCTCCGTTGTCCCCTTCTCCCACCTTCAATCTNCTAGACTACCAGAGAATTAACCATCAGTCATGTCCGACTCTTTGCGAGCACATGGACTGCAGCACACTAGGCCTCCCTATCCATCACCAACTTCCAGAATTTACTCAAACTCATATCCATTGACATGGTGATGCCATTTAACCACCTCATCCTCCGTTGTCCCCTTCTCCCACCTTCAATCTTTCCCAGCATCTTCTTCACATAAAGTGGCCAAAGTATTGGAGTTTCATTTTCAGCATCAGTCTTTCCAATGAATATTCAGGATTGATTTCCTTTAGGACGGACTGGTTGGATCTCCTTGCATTCCAAGGTACTCTCAAGAGTCTTCTCCAACACCACAATTCAAAAGTATCAATTCTTCAGTGCTCAGCTTTCTTTATAGTCCAACTCTCACATCCATACATGACTACTGGAAAAATTATAGCTTTGACTAGATGGACCTTTGTTGGCAAAGTAATGTCTCTGCTTTTTAATATGCTGTCTAGGTGGGTCATAACTTTCCTTCCGAGGAACAAGCGTCTTCTAATTTCACAGCTGCCGTCACCATCTACAGTGATTTTGGAGCCCCTCCCAGAAAAAGTCTGTCACTGTTTTCACCACTGGGGCAGTGGCTGCGTGACACTGGAATGACGCTGAGGAGATAACTCCCATCAAAAGGCAAAGGAGAAGAGCCAGAAAGGTGGTAGGAGGGGAAAAACTGTGTTTAGAATCAAACCCCATACCCACCAGAGACGCTCAAGGGCTCAAACAAACCTTGGGTGCATCAGGACCCAGAGACCCCACAGAAACTGAGACTGTGTTAGAGCATCTCCTGCAGAGGGACGGGTCAGCAGTAGACTCCCAGCAGCACAGGGGCTCTGGGTCCAGCAGACCTGGGTGTGGCATAAGCCCTCTTGGAGGAGGTCACCATTAACCCTCCCACAGAGCCACCAGGACTTACACAAGACTGGGAAAACAGACCCTGGAGGGCACAAACAGAACCTTGTGTGCACCAGGACATCGGAGAAAGGAGCAGAGACCCCACAAGAGACTGACCCAGACTTGCCCGTGAGTGTCCAGGTGTGGGTTGGTGGTGGTCTGCTGCAGGGTTGGGGGCACTGAGTGTAGCAGTGTGTGCGTGGGACCTTTTGAAGGAGGTCACCATTATCTTCATTACCTCCACCATAGTTTGGGCCAGGTAAATCACAAGGAGGAAACACAGCCCCACCCATCAACAGACAATTGGATTAAAGATTTACTAAGCATGGCCCCGCCCATCAGAACAAGACCCAGTCTCCCCTTCAGTCAGTCTCTCCCATCAGGAAGTTTCCATAAGCCTCTTATCCTTCTCCATAACAGGGCAGACAGAAAACCACAATCACAGAAAACTAACCAATCTGGTCCCATGGACCACAGTCTTATCTAACTCAATGGAACTATGAGCAATGCCGTGTAAGGCCATCCAAGACAGATGGGTCATGGTGGAGAGTTCTGACAAAACGTGGTCCACTGGAGAAGCGAATGGCAAACTACTTCAGTATTCTTACTTTTAGACCCCAGTATGAACAGGCAGAAAGATGCACTGAAAGATGAACTCCCTAGGTCGGTAGGTGCCTAATATGCTACTGGAGATCAATAGAGAAATAACTCCAGAAAGAATGAAGAGAAGGAGCCAAAGCAAAAACAACACCCAGCTGGATGTGACCGGTGATGGAAGTAAAGTTCGATGCTATAAAGAGCAACACTGCATAGGAACCTGGAATGTCAGGTTCATGAATCAAGGCAAATTGGAAGTGGTCAAACAGGAGATGGCAAAAGTAAACATCAACATTTGAGGAATCATTGAACTAAAATGGACTGGAATGGGTGAATTTAACTCACCCATGACTGTTATATCTATGGCTGTGGGCAAGAATCCCTTAGAAGAAATGAAGTAGCCCTCATCGTCAACAAAAGAGCCCAAAACGCAGTACATGGGTGCAATCTCAAAAACAACAGAATAATATCTGTTCATTTCCAAGGCAAACCACTCAATATCACAGTAATCCAAGTCTATGCCCCGACCAGTAATGCTGAAGAAGCTGAAGTTGAACAGTTCTATGAAGACCTACAAGACCTTCTAGAACTAACACCCAAAAAAGATGTCCTTTTCATTATAGAGGACTGGAATGCAAAAGTAGGAAGTCAAGAGTTACATGGAGTAACAGGCAAATTTGGCCTCAGAGTACAGAATGAAGCAGGGTAAAGGTTAATAGAGTTTTGCCAAGAGAACACACTGGTCATAGCAAACACCCTCTTCCAACAACTCAAGAGAAGACTCTACACATGGACATCACCAGATGGTCAATACTGAAAACAGATTGATTATATTCTTTGCAGCCAAAGATGGAGAAACTCTATACAGTCAGCAAAAATAAGACCTGGAGTTGACTGTGGCTCAGATCATGACCTCCTTATTGCCAAATTCAGACCTAAATTGAAGAAAATAGGGGAAACCATTAGACCATTCAGCTATGACTTAAATCAAATCCCTTACGATTATACAGTAGAAGTGACAAATAGATTCAAGGGATTAGATCTGATAGACAGACTGCCTGAAGAACTATGGACAGAGGTTCCTGACATTGTAGAGGAGGCAGGGATCAAGACAAATCCCAAGAAAAAGAAATGCAAAAAGGCAAAATGGCTGTCTGAGGGGGGCTTACAAACAGCTATTAAAAGAAGAGGAGTAAAAGGCAAAAGAGAAAAGGAAAGATATACCCATTTGAATGTAGAGTTCTAAAGAATTGCAGGAGAGAGAAGAAAGTCTTCCTCAGTGATCAACGCAAAGAAACAGAGGAAAACAATAGAATGGGAAAGACTGGAGATCTTTTCAAGAAAATTAGAGATACCAGGGGAACATTTCATGCAAAGATGGGCATAATAAGGACAGAAATGGCATGGACCTAACAGAAACATAAGAGATTAAGAAGAGATGGCAACAATNAGAAAGTCTTCCTCAGTGATCAACGCAAAGAAACAGAGGAAAACAATAGAATGGGAAAGACTGGAGATCTTTTCAAGAAAATTAGAGATACCAGGGGAACATTTCATGCAAAGATGGGCATAATAAGGACAGAAATGGCATGGACCTAACAGAAACATAAGAGATTAAGAAGAGATGGCAACAATACACAGAAGAACTGTACAAAAAAGATCTTCATGACCCAGATAATCATGAGGATGTGATCACTCACATAGAGCCAGACATCCTGGAATGTGAAGTCAAATGGGCCTTAGAAAACATCACTAGGAACAAAGCTAGGGGAGGTGATGGAATTCCAGTTGAGCTATTCCAAATCCTAAAAGATTATGCTATGAAAGTGCTGCATTCAATATGCCAGCAAATTTGGAAAACTCAGCAGTGGCCACAGGACTGGAAAAGGTCAGTTTTCATTCCAATCCCAAAGAAAGGAAATGCCAAAGAATGCTCAAACTACCGCAGAATTGCAAAGTAATGTTCAAACTTCTCCAAGCCAGGCTTCAACAGTACATGAACCATGAACTTCGAGATGTTCAAGCTGGATTTAGAAAGGCAGAGGAACAAGAGATCAAATTGCCATCATCCACTAGATAATAGAAAAAGCAAGAGAGTTCCAGAAAAACATTTATTTCTGCTTTATTGACTATGCCAAAGCCTTTGACTGTGTGGATCACAACAAACTGTGGGAAATTCTGAAAGAGATGGGAATACCAGACTACCTGACCTGCCTCTTGAGAAACCTGTATGCAGGTCAAGAAGCAACAGTTAGAAATGGACATGGAACAACAGACTGGTTTCAAATCGGGAAAGGAGTATGTTAAGGCTGTTATTGTCACCCTTCTTATTGAACTTATATGCAGAGTACATCATGAGAAATACTGAGCTGGCAGAAACACAAGCTGGAATCAAGAATGGCAGGAGAAATCTCAATAACCTCAGATAGGCAGATGACACCACCCTTATGGTAAAAAGCAAAGAACTAAAAAGACTTCTGATGAAAGTGAAAGAGGAGATTGAAAAAATTGGCTTAAAACTCAACATTCAGAAAACTAAGATCATGGCTTCTGGTCCCATCACTTCATGGCAAATAGAAGGGGAAACAATGGAAACAGTGAGTATAAATTAGCAGTGAGTTTCTCATATATATGGCTTTTACTCTGTTGTAAATTCCTTCTGTTCTTAATTGGTTGAAAGGATATCATAAAAATGTTTTGAATTTGTCAAATCTTTTTCCTATATCTACTGAGACAATCTTGTCATTTTCCTTCTCCATCTGGTTAATGTGCTGGGTGTTCTCACATTGATTAATTTTCGTATGTTGGACCATCCTTGCACTCCCATGATATCACTTTGCCATAGTGCATAATCCTTTCCGTCTGCTGTTGGATTTGGTTTTGCTAGTATCTGTTGAGAATTTTTGCATTTATATTCATCACAGATACTAACTTGTAGTTTCCTTTTTCTGTGGAGTCCTTACCAATTTTGGTATCAGAGTAATGCTGGCCTCATAAAGTGAGTTTGTGCTTTCACCTTTATAATTTTTGGAACAGTTTTAGAATACTGACTTTAATTCCTATTTAAATGTTTGGCAGAATTCACTAGTAAAACCAATCTGTCCTGGGCTTTTCTTTGTTGTGAAGGTTTTAATTACTGGCTCACTCTCCTTGCTAGGTTTGAATCTGCTCACTTTCTATTTCTTCATGATTTAATCTTGGCACGTTACATGTTTCCAGGAATGTGTTTATTTCTTTTTGGTTTTTCAGTTTCTTTCTTAGCATACAAATGTTCATAGTAATCTTTAAGGAGCTATAAACTATAAAAAGATTAATTTTGTAGTATTTGCAATGATACTATTTCTGGTTTTATTAGTCTTCTCCCTTTTTGTGCTAGTTAGCCTTGTTAAGTTTTGTTAATTTCTTTCTTTTTTCAGAAAAACATGCTTACATCTGCTGATTTTTAAGATTGCTTTCCTAGTCTTCCATTCCTTCATATCTGCTCTAATCTTTCTTATTTCCTTCCTCCCACTTAATTAGGGTTTAGTTTATTTTCTTCATTCCTTGATGGCTGTCAAGTTCAGTGGTTACTTGAGATCTTAAGACAGTTAAAATGAATGAAAACTCCAAGACTGTATCTTATTAACAATATTTTTTTTCTGACATAAAAATACTATAAACACATCTGACATCTTTACAATATCAGTCTTCGTTTCATGTGGCAGTAAAAAGTCATCAAGTAATTAACCTCCAATTAAAATAAATAAATTTATATTGTAAAAAATCATCAAGATATAAGTTCTCCTTCCCAAACCTCAAAATAAAACAAAAATTATGTGATCATAAATGCTAGTGTGAAATCTCTCCTTTGGTGTGGGTCAGGGAGGGCTGAGACATCATGAAACCAAGTTTTACTATTCAGTACTATAAAATCATCTATAATGGGAACCATATAAGAATATTATGAACAAACGCTTGGTTTGAAATTAACGACTGTAAGGGCTCCTTGTGCAGTGATCAAAAGGGACAATGCAGAATGGTTAATCTCGCTCTACTCACCTGACGCTGGGGAATGACTTGCTGTTAGTGCTGCTTTCTTCTGACACAGATCTGTAACATCAATAATGTTTATTTTTTAAAAAGTGAGAAAATGTTTAAATCTTAATCAAGTGACTATTTGAATGAAGAATGTTCTTCAGAGAAATAGAGTGATTCACTAAATAAAATGTCTCCTTCCAGGGAAATAAGAGCAATAAAACAACTACCATCTCAATAGCAGGAGAAACGCTGCCAGCCGTCTCGCCGTGTCGACGTAATCCCATTCTCATTTCACGTTGACTCAAATATTCACTGTATAAACCCACATATTTGCTGGCAGGCCCCTTGATTCCTTGGTAATCCTAACTCTCACCCAAATTAAGCCAAAACCATAAAGTAGCAGTCCAGAATTTCAGTTTACTTTCTATACNGAGATTGAAAAAATTGGCTTAAAACTCAACATTCAGAAAACTAAGATCATGGCTTCTGGTCCCATCACTTCATGGCAAATAGAAGGGGAAACAATGGAAACAGTGAGTATAAATTAGCAGTGAGTTTCTCATATATATGGCTTTTACTCTGTTGTAAATTCCTTCTGTTCTTAATTGGTTGAAAGGATATCATAAAAATGTTTTGAATTTGTCAAATCTTTTTCCTATATCTACTGAGACAATCTTGTCATTTTCCTTCTCCATCTGGTTAATGTGCTGGGTGTTCTCACATTGATTAATTTTCGTATGTTGGACCATCCTTGCACTCCCATGATATCACTTTGCCATAGTGCATAATCCTTTCCGTCTGCTGTTGGATTTGGTTTTGCTAGTATCTGTTGAGAATTTTTGCATTTATATTCATCACAGATACTAACTTGTAGTTTCCTTTTTCTGTGGAGTCCTTACCAATTTTGGTATCAGAGTAATGCTGGCCTCATAAAGTGAGTTTGTGCTTTCACCTTTATAATTTTTGGAACAGTTTTAGAATACTGACTTTAATTCCTATTTAAATGTTTGGCAGAATTCACTAGTAAAACCAATCTGTCCTGGGCTTTTCTTTGTTGTGAAGGTTTTAATTACTGGCTCACTCTCCTTGCTAGGTTTGAATCTGCTCACTTTCTATTTCTTCATGATTTAATCTTGGCACGTTACATGTTTCCAGGAATGTGTTTATTTCTTTTTGGTTTTTCAGTTTCTTTCTTAGCATACAAATGTTCATAGTAATCTTTAAGGAGCTATAAACTATAAAAAGATTAATTTTGTAGTATTTGCAATGATACTATTTCTGGTTTTATTAGTCTTCTCCCTTTTTGTGCTAGTTAGCCTTGTTAAGTTTTGTTAATTTCTTTCTTTTTTCAGAAAAACATGCTTACATCTGCTGATTTTTAAGATTGCTTTCCTAGTCTTCCATTCCTTCATATCTGCTCTAATCTTTCTTATTTCCTTCCTCCCACTTAATTAGGGTTTAGTTTATTTTCTTCATTCCTTGATGGCTGTCAAGTTCAGTGGTTACTTGAGATCTTAAGACAGTTAAAATGAATGAAAACTCCAAGACTGTATCTTATTAACAATATTTTTTTTCTGACATAAAAATACTATAAACACATCTGACATCTTTACAATATCAGTCTTCGTTTCATGTGGCAGTAAAAAGTCATCAAGTAATTAACCTCCAATTAAAATAAATAAATTTATATTGTAAAAAATCATCAAGATATAAGTTCTCCTTCCCAAACCTCAAAATAAAACAAAAATTATGTGATCATAAATGCTAGTGTGAAATCTCTCCTTTGGTGTGGGTCAGGGAGGGCTGAGACATCATGAAACCAAGTTTTACTATTCAGTACTATAAAATCATCTATAATGGGAACCATATAAGAATATTATGAACAAACGCTTGGTTTGAAATTAACGACTGTAAGGGCTCCTTGTGCAGTGATCAAAAGGGACAATGCAGAATGGTTAATCTCGCTCTACTCACCTGACGCTGGGGAATGACTTGCTGTTAGTGCTGCTTTCTTCTGACACAGATCTGTAACATCAATAATGTTTATTTTTTAAAAAGTGAGAAAATGTTTAAATCTTAATCAAGTGACTATTTGAATGAAGAATCATCTTCAGAGAAATAGAGTGATTCACTAAATAAAATGTCTCCTTCCAGGGAAATAAGAGCAATAAAACAACTACCATCTCAATAGCAGGAGAAACGCTGCCAGCCGTCTCGCCGTGTCGACGTAATCCCATTCTCATTTCACGTTGACTCAAATATTCACTGTATAAACCCACATATTTGCTGGCAGGCCCCTTGATTCCTTGGTAATCCTAACTCTCACCCAAATTAAGCCAAAACCATAAAGTAGCAGTCCAGAATTTCAGTTTACTTTCTATACATTTCTATAGATTTCTTTCATCCTCTCATAACACCTACTCACCTTCTCTTTATATCAATTCCAAGAAGGTAAAACTACAGATAAATACCTCTGCAGGAAAATATAGTAAATTATGAATAAGGGGTTCAATAATGATGCTTAAATTGTTATGTAATGGATTACAGATAATATGATAATGTCGCTTATTAATTCAGTGTACCCAGGAGTTTATGATAAATTGGAAAGCTATTATCTCACCTTTTATACAGTTACAAAGAATAATTTTAAGAACATAAAGATTAAACCCCTTGCTCAAGATATCATAGTTATCAAGATATGCAATATTTGGGAGTTGAAGCCAGGTTTTCTGAGGCTAAATATAGTTTTCACCCCATTTCATGATGCTTCCTCCTTTCTAACCTGATTAACATTGACTACACATGTAATTCCTAGTTGAGAAATGACTTGCCCAATCAGCAATATAAAGAATTAGGAAAATAAACATTATGCAGGCATATTCATAGATCTTATCTCTAGTGGAGTGGGGTATTTTAATGAAGTTATTTACCACTAGTCTGAGGCTCTATATGTTAAAATTTTATTTTTAAATGCAGTGTTATTATTTATTCTCATGAAGAGAATTCTCTCATGTACAATATGACCATATAGACAGAATCTGGGTTAAGAGCTTGCCTGGTGGCTCAGATGGTAAAGAATCCACCCTCAATGCAGAAGACACGGGTGGGGAAGACCCCCTGGAGAAGGAAATGATAACCCCATCCAGGATTCTTGCCTGGAGAACTCCATGGACAGGGGAGCCTGGGGTCTACAGTCCATGGGGTCCCAGAGTCAGAAACAACTGGGCGGAAACTGTCATATTGGATTAAGAGGCTGAATAAATCCCCACCATACCCTTGACACCCATCCTCCTCAAGTAACACTGCTGGTAAAGTGTAGTAACACCAGAAAAAACATGAAGGACACCGAGCCAGTTTGAAATGTATCTGTGTGCCTCTCCTCATACCCCTTTACCTATAGTCTTAGCATATTCCAGATGAACCATGAACACGTTTTTCTTGACTTAATACAGAGTGAAGTAAGACAGAAAGAAAAACACCAATACAGTATATTAACACCTATATATGGAATTTAGAAAGATGGCAACAATAACCCCATATGCGAGACAGCAAAAGAGACACAGATTGTATAGAACAGACTTTTGGACTCTGTGGGAGAGGGAGAGGGTGGGATGATTTGGAAGAATGGCACTGAAACATGTATAATATCATGTAAGAAACGAATCGCCAGTCTAGGTTCGATAAAGGATACAGGATGCTTGGGGCTGATGCACTGGGATGACCCAGAGAGGTGGTATGGGGAGGGAAGTGAGAGGGGCGTTCAGGATTGGGAACTCATGTACACCCGTGGCAGATTCATGTTGATGTATGGCAAAACCAATACAGTATTATAAAGTAAAATAAAGTAAAATTTTTTTAAAAAAAGAATAAAACACATATACCTTTCACTTTCAAGCTCTCCTCTGTAGCACAGCTCTCTTATTTTATCCTGCTTTATTATAAGGGCAGCAGCGATGACGAACAGAGGTACAGAAATGTAGAAAACAAGTTGAAGTCTGTGTTTTGGAGGACCAAGAGACCTTTCGTTCAAAAATCTTTTACCTCGAATGGAAAATATCATTTCAAACTGTGTCAGAGATTTTATTAACCAAATGAAATGGTGCGAAGCTATCATTACCAACCATATTCCCAAACACTAAACAATTCATTCATACAGACTGTGAATATAATAAAATCCAAAACCCTAAACTAATATATTAAATGAGTTTTACGGGTGTTTCTGTGTTTTCAAACTTCTACCATATGGTGATGTCCTTGATTGAAGGCATTGTTCTTTCATGGACCACATATTTAACACCTGCAAGTATTTCTTCAATTCTGTTAAGATACAGGGTTTCTGAGGCTCAGACATATATATCACAAAGAGTATTGGGATTTTACCTGTATGTGAGAATTAAATCTGGGGTGTGTGGCATTTGGGCTTCTCTGGTGGCTCAGATGGTAAAGAATTTGCCTGCACTGCAGGAGTCTCGGGTTCAACCCTGGGTCGGGAAGATGCTCTGGAGAAGGGAATGACTACCAACTCTAGTATTCTTGCCTAGAGAATTCCATTGATGGAGAAGCCTGGGGAGCTATACTCCATGGGGTCACAAAGAGCTGGACACAACTGAGCACCTCACATTTTCACACTTCATGTGGCATTTTTCTTATATTACTAGATTTTTTTCTTAAAATTAAAAGTACTCTGACTTATTTAACTAAGTTAGTTAATCAAATATGTGGCAACAGGAAATTGTTAAAATGACTCTAGATTTTATAGAATGCACAGCTAAATCTGCCTCTGACCCATTTCTGATTGACAAGTGCTAATATTTACATTTTCCTCCTCTGTTCTTATAGATTCTCAGCTGACATCTGTATTCACCTAATGTATTGAGTCCTGCTTTCTTCATGATTTGTTGGCTTGCTTCCTTTTATTTGGTATGAATTCTTCGGCAACGTGGGAGTCCTGGGTTCAATCCCTGGCTCAGGAAGATCCCCTAGAGAAGGGAATGGCTACCCACTCCAGTATTCTGGCCTGGAGGATTCCATGGCCTATAGTCCACGGGGTCACAAAGAGTCGGACGTGACTAAGTGACTTTTACCTCACTTCACTTCTTGCCCTATCACTTCTTAGCCCCTTGGAGGACCTGACAGTCAGAAGAGCAGCTCGTCAGCTTCAGTGTGGATGATCACTGAGGCTCAAAATTCTCCTCTTAGGCTAGCCCCAATTCTTCTTTTTCCCCGTGGTTTTTAAAAAGAGTTCACGGTAGGAGCAACATTTTATTTTTCAGTCAGCTCTGCATGTGCCTGGGATTCCCGGTATCTTCAAAATAAAAATTGCATGATATTTGTAATTAGACAAAGAATCAGATGAAGAGACCAGCATCTCTAGTTATATCCAGCAGACTGATTCTCAACCTCATGTGTAGTCTTCTGGGTAATCATGGAGATCACGTGGTTATTTTGAAAATGAATAAGATATGAAAGTGGCCTTGAAAGTCTAAGCAGGAGTTCCCCAGACCAAAAAAAAAAAAGTCTTTCTTTCCCTTTTACTATCTAGTTTTAATGACCACTATGTGCTGAGACCTGCCAATAAAGACTATTTTCTATAAATTCTTCTTTCAGTTTGAGACCTTCATTTAATTAATTACTCTGAGTCTCCAGTCCCCATGGGTTAAACTAGTCCCCAACAATCTGCCTCAAGGATTCTACCTCCTTTCAAAGATACCTTAGGGCATCCAGTCATTTAACTATTCAGTTCAGTTCAGTTCAGTCGCTCAGTAGTGTCCAACTCTTTGTGACCCCCTACAGCACATCAGGACTCCCTGTTCATCACCAACTCCAAGAGTTTACTCAAACTCATGTCCATTGAGTTGGTGATGCCATCCAACCATCTCATCCTCTGTCGTCCCCTTCTCCTCCTGCTGTCAATCTTTCCCAGCATCAGGGTCTTTTCAAATGAGTCAGTTCTTCACATTAGGTGGCCAAAGTATTGGAGTTTCAGCTTCNCCAGTAATGAGTTATGAGATGTCAGTGGTTTTGGAGTAACTTGAGCTGCCTGTATTTTGAAGCTCAGGGCTGTGTTCCTGTGCTGCTGGAGAATTTGCGTGGTATGGCTTGCTCTGGAACTTGTTGGCCCTTGGGTGGTGCTTGGTCTCAGTGTAGGTATGGAGGCGTTTGATGAGCTCCTATAGATTAATGCTCCCTGGAGTCAGGAGTTCTCTGATGTTCTTAGGATTTGGACTTAAGTCTCCTGCTTCTGGTTTTCAGTTTTATTTTTACAGTAGCTTCAAGACTTCTCTATCTATACAGCACCAATGATAAAACATCTAGGTTAGAAATGAAAAGTTTCTCCACATTGAGGGATACCAAGAGAGGCTCACTGAGTTACATGGAGAAGAGAAGAGGGAGGGGGGAGTTAGAGGTGACTGGAATGAGATGAGGTGGGGTCAGAAGAGGAGAGAGAAAGCTAGGCAGTAATCACTTCCCTATGTGCGCTCCACTGTCTGAACAGCTCAGAGATGTTCACGAAGTTATACAGAGAAGAGGAGAGGGAGGAAGGAGACAGAGGTGGCCAGGAGGGTAAAAGAGGGAAATGAAAATGAGAGAGACAGATCCAGGCAGTAACCAGTTCCCTAAGTGTTCTCTACCGTCTGGAACACACAGAGATTCACAGAGTTGAGGAAAGAAGAGAAGGGGGAAGGAGGAGACAGAGGCAACCTTGTGGAGAAAAAGGAGAGTCCAAAGGAGGAGAGAGCGGTCAAGCCAATAATCTCGCTCTCAAGTGAAAATAGATACTGGAGACTGGGTTTTTAAAGGTACAAAATTGATAACAAATACCAAAAAGCAAAGATTAAAAATCTGTTTTTGAAGACAATGATCTGCTTTTCTAGGTGCCTGATGTCCTCTGCCAGGATTCAGAAGTTTTGTGAAGTTTACTCAGCATGGAAATGTTCTTTGGTTGAATTTGTGAGGAAGAAAGTGGTGTCTCCATCCTATTCCTCTGCCATCTTCTCCTTCTCCAAAAGACTATTTCTTAAGCCCTACTTTATCCTAATCAGATTTATGATTATCTGTGCATTATTAGAAATTAATAATATTCTTGTTGAATATAAGTGTGGGGGCTAGGGGGAATAGACAGTGTAGAACTTCCTGAGTCCTGTGCTCCTATAAAGCAGTAATGAGTGGCTGATGGAACTTCTACTTGCAAGTTTGATTTTAAATCAGTCTTCTTGGTCTGCAAAGGACTTATGTCAAATATATTACAATGATGAGATTAGAAATTTGATTTGCAGTCTGAGACTTGAAAACACTGCTTTTTCTTTCTCCACACACAAATAAACAAACTGATTCATTTCACCTAAGATGGGTCCTGAGGCTCTGTATCAACATGCTTTCCAGGTAATTCTGATACAAAGCTATATTAAGATTAACTGAACTAGATGCTTCCTAAGATCCCTTTAAACATTGGCTTTTTTTACCTTTTCCTTTTGTAGTAAACTCAGGCAACAATTTTAAACTAACATCTTTCTCCAAAAATTAGGTTCTCCACCTTCCTAGTAGGATCACCAGAAGCTGAGAAAAAGGATTTATATAAACCCTCTGATGTATTTATTTATATAATTTACTCCTTGCAATTCTGGGAAGTAGATTATACTCTCTACTTTACAAATGAGGAAAACAGAGACTCAAGTAATTTTTTAAAGACCTCATAGCCAATAACTAAACATCAAACCTGAAGCAGACACCCACTACCTAAATACTTGGAATTTCCTATAGTTACTGGGCCATAGAGATAGAGAAAAGGTCAGGCAATGCCAGTTGAAAGTATATATGTCATACTCTAAAGCAGTGACAAATGTCATAGTCAGGGCAGTCAGACACTTCCTCTCACTTGTCTCTATTATATACAGACTGTGAGACCTAAAGGCTGATCAACAAAGAAGAAACTGTTCAGAGAAGCTTCAGACTTGCCCTAGAAATCATTACCATCTCTGTTGCTCAGCTGATATCTACAATGGGGTTAATGCTACTGATTAGTGTGGTGTTGGAGAAGATTCCTGAGAGTCCCTTGGACTGCAAGGAGATCCAAGCAGTCCATCCTAAAGGAGATCAGTTCTGGGTGTTCACTGGAAGGACTGATGTTGAAGCTGAAGCTCCAATATTTTGGCCACCAGATGCGAACAGCTGACTCATTTGAAAAGACCCTGATGTCGGGAAAGATTGAAGGCAGGACGAGAAGGGGACGATAGAAGATGAGATGGTTAGATGTCATAACTGACTCAATAGACATGAGTTTGGGTAAATTCCGGGAGTTGGTAATGGACAGGGAGGCCTGGTGTGCTGCAGTTCGTGAGGTTGCAGAGTTGGACTGAACTGACTGACTGACTGAACTCTTGCAGCAATCATGAAAAATCAATTATGGAAAGAACTGCAAAGCCCTCTTCACATGTAATGTGAAATCTAAAAGCTCAACTCCAAATTCCATCCCATTCCATACAGTAAAAGTAACTGTACTTTTACCTGTTTTCCAGTAAAAAAGAAGATGTATTGACTCAGAGCCAGTAGTGCTGGAACATTAGAGGGCATGGAAAATTCTCCTCTTTCCACTTCCCACACAACTGTTCTTTCCCAACAATAGCTTCCCAGTAGGATCTTGAAGATTGCTTCTCAGTCTCCAAAGAGCATTGGCAGGTGGGTTCTTTACCACTAGCACCATTAGGAAGCCAATCTGACAGGGAAGCAGTAGTTATTTTTAAGAAAAATAATATACTTAGTTTGGGATGCTATAACAAAATACCATAGATAGGATGGTATATAAAAATAGAAATTTCTCATAGTTCTGGAGGTTAGAAAATCAATATCAGAGTGCCAGCATGTTTGGGTTCTGGAGCATGCCCTCTTCTGGCTTATAAACTACTAACTTTTCATTGTATCCTAGTATGATGGAAAGAGGGCTAGAAATTTCTCTGGGATCCCTTTTATGAGGGCATTAATCCCATTCATGAGGGCTCCACCCTCATGATCTAATCATTTCCCAAAGGTTCTACTTCCTGGTACCATCACATTCAGGATAAGCTTTCAAAATGAATTTGGGGGAGTTACATTCAGGCTATTGCATGCCAAACCCTGCTTGATAAAATCCACATCCTTCTTTTATGTAAAATACATTAAATCAATTCCCACAGCCCTACAAGTCTTAACTCATTCCAGCATCAACTCCTAGCTCAAAAGTTCAAATTTTATCTAAATATATAAATCATATATGGGTGAGAATTAAGGTACAAATTGTATGGAAGCAAAATTGCTCTATAGCTGTCAACCTGTGAAAACAAACAAGGTATGTGCTTCCAAAATACAATGATGGGACATGCATAAGATAGGCATTCCTGCTTCAAAAGGGAAAAAGGCAAGAAGGACAGAGTGATAGGTCCCAAGCAAGCCCAAAATCTAGCAAGGCAAGTTCCATGTGATCTTAAGTTTTGAGAATAAGGCTCTTTGGCTGTATTTTCTGCTTTCTTTTTCTTTTGATTTTTTTTATTTTAATTGGAGACTAATTACTTTATAATATATAGTGGGTTTTGCCATACATTCACATGAATCAGCCATGGGTGTACATGTATTCCTCATCCTGAATCCTCCTCCCACCTCCCTCCCCATCCCATCCCTCAGAATCATCCCAGTGCACCAGCCCTGAGCACCCTCTCTCATTCATTGAACCTGGACTGGTGATCCATTTCACATATGATAACACACATGTTTCGATACTATTCTCTCAAATCATCCCACCCTCGCCTTCTCCCACAGAGTGCAAAAGTCTGCTCTTTACATCTGTGTCTCTTTCACTGTCTCACATATACGGTCATCATTACCATCTTTCAGTGATTGACAGGGAGGCCTGGCATGCTGCGATTCATGGGGTCACAAAGAGTCAGACACGACCGAGTGACTGAACTGAGTGATTGAACTGAACATGTGTGCTAATCAACTGTATTGGTGTTTTTCTTTCTGACTTACTTCACTCTGTATAATAGGCTCCGGTTTCATCCACCTCATTAGAACTGATTCAAATGCATTCTTTTTAATAGCTGAATAATATTCCATTGTGTATATGTATCACAGCTTTCTTATCCATTTGTCTGCCAATGGACATCTAGGTTGCTTCCATGTCCTGGCTATAGTAAACAGTGCTGTGATAAAAATTGGGGTACATGTGTCTCTTCCAATTCTTGTTTCCTCTGTGTGTATACCCAGCAGTGGAATTGCTGGATCGTATGGTAGTTCTACTTCCAGTTTTTGAAGGAATCTCCACACTGTTCTCCATAGTTGCTGTACTAGTTTGCATTTCCTCCAACAGTGTAAAAGAATTCCTTTTTCTCTGTACCCTCTTCAGCATTTATTGTTTATAGACTTTTGGACAGCAGCCATTCTGACGTGAGATGGTACCTCATTGTCGTTTTCATTTGCATTTCTCTGATAATGAGTGATGATGAGCATCTTTTCATGTGTTTGTTATCCATCTGTATGTCTTCTTTGGAGAAATGTAATTTAGCTCTTTGGCTCATTTTCTGATTAGATCACTTATTTTTCCAGAACTGAGATGAAGGAGTTGTTTGTATATTTTTGAGATTAATTCTTTGTCAGTTGCTTTGTTTGCTGTTATTTTCTCCCATTCTGAAGGCTGTCTTTTCACCTTGCTTATAGTTTTCTTCATTGTGCAGAAGCTTTTAATTTTAATTAGGTCCCATTTGTTTAATTTTGCTTTTATTTCCATAACTCTGGGAGGTGGGTCATAGAGTATCTTGCTGTGATTTACATCAGAGTGTTTTGACTATGTTTTCCTCTAGGAGTTTTACAGTTTCTGGTCTTACATTTATATCTTTAATCCATTTTCAGTTTATTTTTGTGTATGGTGTTAGAAAGTATTCTAGTTTCATTCTTTTACAAGTGGTTGACCAGTTTTCCCAGCACTTCTTAAAGAGATTATCTTTTCTACACTGTATATTCTTCTCTCCTCTGTCAAAGATAAGGTGTCCATAGGTGCATGGATTAATCTCTGGGCTTTCTATTTTGTTCCATTGATCTATGTTTCTGTCTTTGTGCCAGTACCATACTGTTTTGATGACTGTGGCTTTGTAGTAGAGCCTGAAGTCAGGCAGGTTGATTCCTCCAGTTCCATTCTTCTTTCTCAAGATGGCTTTGGCTATTCGAGGTTTTTTGTATTTCCATACAAATCTTGAAATTATTTGTTCTAGCTCTGTGAAAAATACCGCTGGTAGCTTGATAGGAATAGCATTGAATCTGTAGATTGCTTTGGGTAGTATACTCATTTTCACTATATTGATTCTTCCAATCCATGAACATGGTATATTTCTCCATCTATTAGTGTCCTCTTTGATTTCTTTCATCAGTGTTTTATAGTTTTCTATATATAGGTCTTTTATATCTTTAGGTAGATATATCCCTAACTAACTATTTTCATTGCAATGGTGAATGGAATTGTTTCCTTAATTTCTCTTTCTGTTTTCTCATTATTAGTGTTTAGCAATGCAAGGGAATTCTGTGTGTTAATTTTATATCCTGAAAATTTACTACATTCATTGATTAGCTCTAGTAATCTTCTGTTGGAGTCTTTAGGGTTTTCTATGTAAAGGATCATGTAATCTGCAAACAGTGAGAGTTTTACTTCTTCTTTTCCAATCTGGATTCTTTTTCTTCTCTGATTGCTATGGCTAAAACTCCCAAAACTATGTTGAATAGTAGTGGTGAGAGTGGGCACCCTTGTCTTGTTCCTGACTTTAGGGGAAATGCTTTCAATTTTTCTCCATTGAGGATAATGTTTGCTGTGGGTTTGTCATATATAGCTTTTATTATGTTGAGGTATGTTCCTTCTATTCCTGCTTTCTGGAGAGTTTTTATCATAAATGGATGTTGAATTTTGTCGAAGGCCTTCTCTGCATCTATTGAGATAATCATATGGCTTTTACTTTTCAATTTGTTAATGTGGTGAATTACATTGATTGATTTGCGAATATTGAAGAATCCTTGCATCCCTGGGATAAAGCCCACTTGGTCATGGTGTATGATCTTTTTAATGTGTTGTTGGATTCTGATTGCTAGAATTTTGTTGAGGATTTTTGCATCTATATTCATCAGTGATATTGGCCTGTAGTTTTCTTTTTTTGTGGCATCTTTGTCAGGTTTTGGTATTAGAGTGATGGTGGCCTCATAGAATGANTATTCCTGCTTTCTGGAGAGTTTTTATCATAAATGGATGTTGAATTTTGTCGAAGGCCTTCTCTGCATTAAATTTTTTTAAATATAAATTTCTTGACTGTTCAACCAAACAATGAAGTTACATTTCCAGATTCATAGATTGTAACTAAAATGACTAGTGGGAGGAAAAAGTTGAAGTTTTGATAACATCTGTTGATCCCTTACAGTGAAGCAAGGACTCTGTCACGTTTTAGAAAGTGAATGTGGTAGCACACATTGCCCCAGCTCTTAGGTAATTTAGTTTCCAGAAGAGAATTTCGAATAAGCTGCTGAGTTTCTATGAACATTTTAATAAAACCATATAAAATAAAGAGATGTTTGCTATCCGGATCAAACACAAACTAGTCTTTGCTCATCTATACGCATATTTAGCAAACAGAGCAGATGTAAATCTTTGCAAGTTCCTTTCAGTCTATAAATTTCTTACTGAAGAAAATAAAAAGATCTCGCTTGCCAAATGTCCTGTCCACCTGGTACACAACACTGAAAGGGGTGTGATTTGTTTTTCTGTGATATAAAGCTTTTCATAACGAAAATTTCAGTCACTTTTAGTTTCCTCAAAATGTGCAGAAGCATTTAACAAGAATTTTTTTTGTTTTTTAACTTCACACTGTGGAAACACATTGCTTCCTTAAACAAGCATACAAGATGGTTGTACACTTTGCTGGCCATAGAAGATATGCTGAAATATTTGCAGCGCAGTGTGTGTGTGTTCAGTCATGGCTGACTCTTTGCGACCCCATGGATGGTAGCCCACCAGGCTCCTCTGGCCATGGAATTCCTCAAGCAAGAATATTGAAGTGGGTCGCCATTCCTACATTGGCAAGCAGATTCTTTTACCACCGAAACACCTGGGAAGCCCACGCTAAAATATTTACCTGATGTAAAATCTTATTTTTTAAAAAGGTGGACAAGAAGAAAATACTTCTCTAATGTTGAAATTCATGGAGGATGAGAATAGAGAAAAGAAAGTTCACAAGGAAATGGAAACTTATATGCTGCTTTTCCAAAGCAATCTGATGATCTGTGAAGAGGCCTTCAGAATTCCAGAAGAGGATGTATTGACTACACCTTGGTAGTTCTATGATTTGCACAGGTTGTGACAATTCATACACTTGAAAATACGACTCATACCTTTGGAAATAAAGACTGCTTCGGAACTCAAAAAATGTAACCAGCGATGGGTAAGCAAGTTAGGAAGGACTTCCTCAGTTCCTTTATTAAAACAGTAATTTATATGGAATTCAAATTAGATTTCACCAACTAAGATTACTTCTATGCTTTAAGCCATGTTCCCAGAAAAAGAAATATTTAACATCCAGTGTGCTTCGGAGTGCATAAAAATGATGGGCATTTGAGACATGGATAGCCTATGTGATGAATTTAAATATGCAAAAGAGCTGACTGACAGAGAGGTGGCCTATCATACCAAGCCTGTAGCAACAAAGTGATTGAACATTTTTGGAGAGCTGCAGTAGTTCTTCCAAGCCTGAAAACCTGCTTTATCTTGTAAAGAAAACCTTTAGTATCCTATGCTCAACAGCTTTTGTCGAGATACTTAGCATAATGCCATTACAATGAAATGATACCGCAATTCAGTAAATGTGGGCTTATTAAAACAAAGCTTCAAGTCAAAATGGATTTTACATTTGATTTTATTCCACTTTGCTACCACTTAAAAGAAGGATACCTTAAAGGCTGCAAGCAGTTCAGAAAAGTGTAACTGGAGAATAAAACAAAAAATATGTCTGACTCTATTATGGCACTGAAAGAAGCATGTCAATGTTATTTTCATTAAATATGAGGGTATCTTTAAGTATTCCTGTTATATTTTTATTCTTTCTCCTTTATAAAAATCGTACATGTATGTATTTTAAGAAAAAAGAAGATAGCCATGCAAAACTTAAATATCTAGTACAGGGTTCTTAAAAAGAGGTAAAGTAAATTGCTGTATTATAGAATACATTATATTCTCATTAAAAAGTATTGTTTTTGTTCATATATTGTTACTTTTAATTGGTTTTTCTGTAAACTACTATTGATCAGCACTGTTAATTACTTCTATTGCTGTTTCACTTAAATAACAGCAATTTACATAACAACCTGGAGAAGGAAATGGCAAACCACCCCGGTACTCTTGCCTGGAAAATCCCATGGTCGGAGAAGCCTGATAAGCTATAGTCCATGGGGTTGCAAAGAGTCAGACACAACTAAGCAACTTCACTTCACTTATTAAACAAAAGTACACAATACAGAATAATATCAACTTTGAAATAAATATCCATTTTTTTCCACATATTTATGTGAAAATAATAATATATATAGCTTTTTGTTACATGTTAAATGATTAGATTTCCTTTTTTTTTGGTCTACACACAGTCTGATATATCTGTATTTTAATTGTCTAAGAAGTTACTCCCCTATGTATGCCTCCCCTTGGTACTCAAGCTGCATATAAGCCTGCCCAGGAGCTCATCATTTATTTGACCCAAAGGAAAGGGGGTTAAAGGGGACAGACATCCTCTTCTGAAATCAGGAATATCCTCCAGTTGTTCCCAGTCTCATCCAGACCTATCTGATCTCAAAACAATCCTCAGGAACCCTAGGCGTGGGGATATTCTCAAGGTAAACTTTTAAACTTTAGGTTGGAGTCCCTACAGTGCAAAAGAAAGGAGTGGCCTGAAAGATGACAATGATGACTTAACACCACTTTAAACCAAGCACATGTGAAACAATCCAAAGTGAGCCATCTAAATTAACTGATCACATTAGGTACACTGTAATTTCTACTTTTCAAATTTCCTACCACTAGGTACAATTTTTGTTAGTAAACAATATCAACGTTGATACAGGAGTACAAACTTAAAACTGTCTTAGTTTTTTAAAATTTTATGAGTAAAATAAAACTCATATTTGTGGACATTAGTTGCTTTGCAATGTGGCTTGGAACCTGAACTTCATTTTCTTACATATTGCCTTGGATTAGCAAAGTTTTAAAGACACTAACCAGTTTTGTGCTGATGTCCATCATCGACACTTCCAAACCCTCCCAGAAGTGGCTTGCAGTTAGGAGGCCCAAACCCCATCAAACAATGGCAATGGTTTAAATTGTTGCATACCTAGAACAGTTAGAAAATAGAACAATCTTTTATGTACAAAGTTGGTTTTCCATAGAGACCAATGAATATTCTATACTTATTGAACAGAGAATTTAACTTAAATAGACAAATTCAACAAACTGTCAGAAATTTTATCTTGAAATTTCCTATACTGTAGAAAGTATATCCGGCTTCTGTTGCCAAATCATTTTTAAAAATTATTTCAACTTGCCCCATAACCAGACCAAGATATTATCAATCGACGATAACATGCCACTAATTATCATTCACTTCCTAACTTCACAGAAAAGTCTGGACACTAAATTAATGAACAAGACACTTCCAATTACCTTGTTTACCAGTTCCTGCCTTTTCTCTGTAAAAATAAGATCATTTTGGTTAAATGGTAAACACAGTACCTATAGCATATCCAGCCCACATATTTACCAATCACTTTATATGTCCAGAATCATCTTAAATGTTTCTACATCTTCTCTAATAAACAGTTTGGCAAGATTTCTCAAGAAAGTAAGATTGAAGCTGTAAGTTATAGACTGTTAAATCACACCAAGCAGCATGAAGATGATAAAAAGTTACTCAGAAGATTTCTTTAAATCTCCAAACTGTTGACGGAATTGTTCAAAGCATGTTACTTAAAATGAAAACTGAAATTACTTACTCCTTTTGAATTACAATCAACATCATTACTGCATAGTGTAGTATTCATTTGGAATCTAACCTCTCTACAGGTAAAGTTCAAACAATACTAAAACAAAGCAAAGAAATTGGAAAACAAATTCAGTCAAACCGTCAAATTAGACTGTGCATATAGGCAATACATGAGAAAAAATTCAAGGATTCATCTTACCAAGAATTGACATAAAAATTCAAAACATAAAGTTATAATTGTGACAGCACTGAAATAAATATGAAATAAACTATGCGCCTTCATACTGTAAAAGTATAGTCATGTAAGAAGTTGAAAATTTTATTTTCTTGCCATCTAGCACCAGAAGTCCTCTTAGAAAGAGAAATATCCAGAAAAATAATTTGGTTAGTCCTTTGAGTTCAATCATTATGTGAGGAGCATTTAAAAAGTATCCAGGCCTGGGCTGTACCTGACACCATTATATCAAGATATCTGTGGGCAGAGTTTAGATGATTACCATGAGCAGTTATGGCTGAGAAATTTCGCGTGGGAGGTTGAGATAATATAATCACCTGTATGAGGACCAAATGAGGCACGTTACTATTTCATGTGGGGAAAAAATGAGGAGAAAAGCAAGGATAACAGGAAATTATATGAGGTAATAGAATAATGAGAGACTCTCATGAGAGAGATGGCTAAATGGCCTTCTAAGAAAAGGAATGTTTAATGTGTACATTTATATTGCCCTAATTTATGGCATTAAATTATGTGACCTTTTCCAGTTACTCAAGATTTTTCAATGTGACCTTTTCCAATTCCTCAAGATTTTTCAATAAAATCAATACTTTACAAAAGACTTTTGTTTTTGGCTGAGTTTTGCTTTTTGATCACAGTAACAACAGTAGACAGAAAGAGGGGGATCAGAACTCAGAAACAGAGATTGGAGCTAATGTCATTTAGCCATTAGACATTTCAAGGAGAGAGAGACCTCAGATCTTGTATGTATCTGTATGTTTTCAAATAAGCAAGACATGACAGACACTATGATATTATCAAAAAGTATTAGGAGAGGGTGGGATGATTTGGGAGAATGGCATTGAAACATGTATAATATCCTATAAGAAATGAATCGCCAGTCTAGGTTCAATGCAGGATACAGGATGCTTGGGGCTGGTGTACTGGGATGGACCCAGAGGGATGCTCTGGGAAAGAGGTGGGAGGGGGGTTCAGGATTGGGAACATGTGTACACCTGTGGCGGATTCGTGTGGATGTATGGCAAAACCAATACAATACTGTAAAGTACAAAATAAATAAATAAATAAATAAATTTTTTAAAGTAAATTTGACTTTACTAGAGACTAGAGACTCTCTTTCAAAAATANTACTGGGATGGACCCAGAGGGATGCTCTGGGAAAGAGGTGGGAGGGGGGTTCAGGATTGGGAACATGTGTACACCTGTGGCGGATTCGTGTGGATGTATGGCAAAACCAATACAATACTGTAAAGTACAAAATAAATAAATAAATAAATAAATTTTTTAAAGTAAATTTGACTTTACTAGAGACTAGAGACTCTCTTTCAAAAATATGTACATTAATTTTCTAGTGTAGCTCTTAGAATTAATAATTTCTAGGATAAATTAGAACATTAAACTGTTGTTGGATATACTGTTTATAGAATATTAGAACTTTCTGAAAACATTCTATAATTATAGAAGTATATTATTGTTATAGATATAAAACAATTATTGTTAATGCTGTTTGCTTATTCTTATGTATAACATACATGATAACTATATGTATTGTATTATAGAAGAATATAATATTGTACTAATATTATTCAATTAAAACATTCATCTACCAATAAGAAACAAAATCAAGAGTTGATCATAATAAGTTAAAAATCAATATAAATTTAGATGTTCTCCAGACACAATCAATACAATTTTAAAAAGTTTTTCCAAAAACGATGCATCAGTTCAGTTCAGTTCAGTTCAGTCGCTCAGTCATGTCTGACTCTTTGCAACCCCATGAATTGCAGCACGCCAGGCCTCCCTGTCCATCACCAACTCCTAGAGTTTACCCAAACTCTCGTCCATTGAGTCAGTGATGCCATCCAGCCACCTCATGCTCTGTTGTCCCNCCTGGTGGGCTGCCGTCTATGGGGTTGCACAGAGTTGGACACGACTGAAGCGACTTAGCAGCAGCAGTATGTATCTTAACTCCAAACTCCTAATTTATGATCGTCTCCATTACTTCTCAGTTAAATAGCAATGTAGGAGCTGCACAGGATGAAAGTATGGAGATTCCTTAAAAAACTAGGGATAAAACCGCCATATGACCCAACAATCCCACTCCTAGGTATATACCCTGAGGAAACCAAAATTGAAAGAGACACATGTATCCCATTGTTCTTTGCAGCACTATTTACAACAGCCAGAATATGGAAGCAACCTAGATGTCCATTGACAGATGAATGGATAAAGAAATTGTGGTATATATAAACCATGGAATTTTACTCAGCCATAAAAAGGAACACATTTGAGTCAGTTCTAATGAGGTGGATGAACCTAGAACCTATTATACAGAGTTAAGTGAGTCAGAAAGAGAAAAATAAATACCATATTCTAACACATATATGTGGAATCTGGGGAAATGGTACTGAAGAATTTATTTACAGGGCAACAGTGAAGAAACAGATATAGAGAATAGACTTATGGATATGGGAAGAGGGAAGGAGAGGGTGAGATGTACGGAAAGAGTAACATGGAATCTTACATTATCATATGTAAAACAGATGGCCAATAGGAATTTGCTGTATTGCTCATGAAACTCAAACAGGGGCTCTGTGTCAACGAAGAGGGGTGGGATGGGGAGGAAGGTTCATAAGGGAAGATATATATATATATATACCTATGGCTGATTCATATTGAGGTTTGACAGAAAACAGCACAATTCTGTAAAGCAATTATCCTTCAATAAAAAAATAAATAAAATTTTAAAAAACAGATGCTTAGGATGAACTGTCAAAGAAATTCATGCAACCTTCCCTAGGTTAATTTTAAATGTTATTAATATAAGCAAAACTATTGGTCTCTTATAACATATATTGTTATAAGAATGAATTGAAAGCTCATAGAAAATCCAGTTCATTTCTCTCCATAATATTCTCTTATCCTCAAGAGAAACTTTGATCAAACTCTTTTTTTCCTTGTTTTTTTTAAATTTTATTATAGTATTATTATTACTTTACAATATTGTATTGGTTTTGTTATCACACCCCTGCACTCCAATAAGAGATTTTGTTTTTCTCTATTTTCATACTATTGGTGACTCTAATAAATTAACCATTCAAACTTTATAAGCTTTTGATCAACTGGTAGTTTGTACTTTCAGATACAGGATAGATACTAAGTCTTCACTGACATGTAGAAAAGATCCTATAAGGTATTCTAAACTATTTGAATTTAAGAATTAGACTCACAGGTATAGGATATGGAACTTATGCTGACACTGATTAGACAATTTAACTATGGTGTGAATTAGATATGTCATATGGCTGAATCAGGATTTACTGGAATCCTTTATATCCAAAAATAAAATGCCATACAAAAGCAAACCACTAACTCAAGATCCAGGGAAGTAAAAATTAATTATTCAGGGATAAATTAAATAATGAGAAAAATTAACTGTGGCTATGCTTTTCTGATGATAAATAAGAAAGCTTTTTTTTTTCCTTCAGTTCAGTTCAGTCACTCAGTCATGTCCGACTCATTACGACTCCATGAATTGCAGCACTCCAAGTCTCCCTCTCCATCACCAACTCCCAGAATTCACTCAAACTCACTCCCATTGAGTCAGTGATGCCATCCAGCCATCTCATCCTCTGTCGTCCCCTTCTCCTCCTGCCCCCAATCTCTCCCAGCATCAGAGTCTTTTCCAATGAGTCAACTCTTCACATGAGGTAGCCAAAGTACTGGAGTTTCACCTTTAGCATCATTCCTTCCAAAGAACACACAGGACTGATCTCCCTTAGAATGGACTGGTAGGATCTCCTTGCAGTCCAAGGGACTCTCAAGAGTCTTCTCCAACACCACAGTTCAAGGGCATCGGTTCTTAGGCACTCAGCTTTCTTCATAGTCCAACTCTCACATCCATACATGACTAATGGAAAAACCATAGCCTTGATGCATTTCTTATCTTTACTTCATTAGCTATATGCCTTTATAAACTGAAATGAAACATTTTAAACTAGTAACTGGTTCCACATGTCTCCTCAAATTCAGAAACAAAACTTTTACTGTTTCTTTACTTTTAATGGCAATGTAATTATTTATACTCTTGATAATGGTCCAAACTTACTGTCCTGCAAGCTTCCCAGGTGGCTCAATGGTTAAAAAAAAAAAAATCCACCTGCTAAGGCAGAAGACACAGGAGATGCAGACTCTATCCCTGTGTGGGGAAGCTCTCCTGGAGGAGAAAATGGAGACCCATTCCAGTATTCTTATCTGGAATACTAACCCATGGACAGAGGAGTCTGTCGGGTCGCAAAAGTGTCTGATATAATTGACTGAGTACACACACAATAAATAACTAGAAAACTAGACTTAAGTGTGCTCCTGCAGAAGAGCAGAGAAATAGCTGCAGAAAGAACAAAGAGATTGGGCCAAAGTGGGCATGATGCTCAGTTGTGAATATGTCTGGTAGTGAAAGTAAACTCTGATGCTGTAAACAATATCGCATGGGAACATGGAATATTAGGTCCATGAATCAAGGTAAATTGGACATGGTCAAGCAGGAAATGACAAGAGTACACATCAACACTTTAGAAATCAGTGAACTAAAACAGATGGGAAAGCGCAAATTTCATTGAGATGACCATTATATCTACTATTGTGGGCAAAAATCCCTTAGAAGAAATGGAGGAGCCCTTATAGTCAACAAAAGAGTCTGAAATGCAGTACTTGAGTGCAGTCTCAAAAACAACAGAATGATTTGTTTGTTTCCAAGGAAAAACATTGAACTTCACAGTAATACAAGTCTATGTCCAGCTAATAATGCTGAAGGAAGTTGAACAGTTCTATGAAGACATACAAGACGTCTAGAACTAACAGCAGAAAAAGATGTCCTTTTCATTATAGCACACTGGAATGCAAAAGGAGGAATCAAGAGATACCTTCAGTAACAGGCAAGTTTTGGTCTTGGAGTACAAAATGAAGCACGGCAAAGGCCAACACACTGGTCACAGCAAACATCCTCTTCCTACAAGACAAGAGACAAGTCTATACATGAACATCACTAAATGGTCAATACCAAAATCAGATTAATTATATTCTTTGCAGCCAAAGAGGAGAAACTCTATACAATCAGGAAAAACAAGACCTGGAGCTGATTGTGGCTTGGATCATGAGCTCCTTAGTGCAAAATTTAGGCTGAAATTGAAGAAAGAAGGGAAAACCACTAGGCCACTCAGGCATGACCTAAATCAAATCCATTATGATTATACAGTGGAGGGGATAAAACAGATTCAAGGGGTTAGGTCTGGTAGATAGAATGCCTGAAGAACTATGGGTGGAGGTTCATAACACTGTATAGAAGGCAGTGACAAAAAAAAATCCTTAAGAGAAAGAAATGCAAGAAGTCAAAGTGGTTGTCTGAGGAGGCCCTCCAAATAGCTGAGAAAATAAAAGAAGCAAAAGGCAAGGAAGAAAAGGAGAGATATACTCAACTGAATGCAGACTTCCAGAGAATAACAAGGAGAGAACAGAACGGCTTCTTAAGTGAACAATGCAAAGAAATAGAGGAAAACAGTAGAATGGGAAAGACTAAAGATCTCTTCAAGAACATTAAAAGATATGAAAGAAACATCTCATGCAAAGATGCACACAATAAAGGACAGAAACAGCAAGGAACTAACAGAAGCAGAAGAATTTATGAAGGGATAGCAAGAATACATAGAAGAACTATACCAAAAAGGTCATAGCAAACTGGACAACCGTGATGGTGTGTTCACTCACCTAGAGCCAGACATCCAGGAGTGTGAAGTCAAGTAGGCATTAAGAAGCATTACTACAAACAAAGCTAGTGGAGGTGATGGAATTCCACCTGAGCTATTTCAAATCCTAAAAGATGATGCTTTTAAAGTGCTGCATTCAATATGCCAGCAAATGTGGACAACTCAGCAGTGGCCACAGGTTTGGAAAAGGTCAATTTTCATTCCAATCCCAAAGGAGGGCAATACTAATGAATGGTCAAACTACCGTAAAATTCTTCTCATTTCACATGCTAGCAAGGTAATGCTCAAAATCCTTCAAGCTAGGCTTCAACAGTACATGAATTGACAACTTCAAGATGTACAAGCTGAATTTAGGAAAAGCAGAAGAACCAGAGATCAAATTACCAACATCCACTGGATCATAGAAAAAGCAAGAGAGTTCCCAAAAAACATCTAGTTCTTCTTTATTGACCATGCCAAAGCCTTTGACCTGTGGATCACAACAAACTGTGGAAAATTCTTAAAGAAATAGCAATAACAGACGTTACCTACCTCCTGAGAAATCTGTATGCAGGTCAGGAAGCAACAGTTAGAACTGGACATGGAACAGCAGACTGGTTCCAAATTGGGAAAGGAGTACATCAAGGCTGTATATTGTCACCCTGCTTATTTAACTTATATGCAGAGTATATCATGTGAAATGCTTGGCTGGATGAAGCAGAAGCTGGAACCAAAATTGCTGGGAGAAATATCAGTAACCTCAGATATGCAGATGACACCACCCTTATGGCAGAAAGGGAAGAAAACCTAAAGAGCCTCTTGATGAAAGTGGAAGAGGAGAGGGGGAAAGTTGGCTTAAAACTCAACATTCAGCAAACTAAGATCATAGCATCTGGTCTAATCATTTCATGGCAAATAGATGGGGAAACAGTGAAAACAGTGACAGACTTTATTTTTGGCAGCTCCAAAATCACTGCAGATCATGACTGTAGCCATGAAATTAAAAGACTCTTGCTCCTTGTAAGAAAAGTTATGACCAACCTAGACAACATATTAAAAAGCAGAGACATTACTTTGCTCACAAAGGTCTGTCTAGTCAAAGCTATGGTTTTCCCAGTAGTCATGTATGGATGTAGAGTTGAACTATAAAGAAAGCTAAGCACGAAAGAATTTATGCTTTTGAACTGTGGTGTTGGAGGAGATTCTTGAGAGTCCCTTGTACTGCAAGGAGATCCAACCAGACCATCCTAAAGGAAATCAGTCTTGAATACTCATTGGAAGGACTGATCCTGAAGCTGAAGCTACAATCCTTTGGCCACCTTATGCAAAGAATTGACTCATTGGAAAAGACCCTGATGCTGGGAAAAATTGAAGGTGGGAGGAGAAGGGGATGACAGAGGGTGAGATGGTTGAATGGCATCACTGACTCGATGGACATGAGTAAGCTCTGGGAGTTGGTGATGGACAGGGAAGCTTGGCATGCTGCAGTCTATAGGATCACCAAGAGTGGGACATGACTGAGTGACTGAACTGAATGAACTGGGCACTTGCCATGAACAAATTTTATGATAAATGATACCTCTATAAGGCTATTTTTAAATGCATTGGCTGGTATATTGTCAAAATCAGCATAACTATAAAATACAATTGTTAAAACACTTAAAATTTTTACTTCTAATTACCATTCCAGGACCACATATAGTGCCATCTTCTACAAATGTTTCATCTCTGTCTTCAGGTTTTTCAACTGTGGTAAATGTATCTCTCGGTAACCTCTCAGCATTCCGAAATACTGACACACACATTTCATCTCGTATATGCGTATAGATCACAGATAAATTTGGTTGTGATACTAAAGTTTTATATGGCCAGGTACAAACTAGTTTTCCACACAATGAGTTACTAAAAGCATAAAGAGGAAAAAAAAACTATTATTTACAGAAATAAAGTAGATTGCTGATACAGCTAACTTTAAAAAGTATTTTGATTATTTATATCCAAATTTCAAAAGTTTTCTATAAGTAAATTTTAGGAGCATATCGATTCATGTATGATGTGGCTCTCTGTGTTTTGTAAGGAAATGTAGCAAGGGAAAAATAAACCATTTTTTCAATCTGACAGCCCTGATCTGTTCTATATTAGCTTCTGAAATTTGAGCAATTTGATTACTGGTGTTCCATTTTTTTTTTCATTAGTAAAATGGGATAAATGATTCTAACTACAAACATTTTATATATATAAATATACATTTAAATACATAGTATAAATAAAAGTATATATAAAGGACTTCACACAATGACTACCTCATCCCATCAATAGACATGATTTTATGGTCACTGACATAACATTATAGCTATTGAACACATGTTATCTGTAGGAAGCAGGTAATATTGTTCAGCTCAGATCATAAAACAGAGAAAACCTGTTATAAAATGGCATTTTAGTTTGTATATGTATTCCAGAATCTTAGCAATATACAAGCTATATTCCAAACAAAATTATAATTTTCTAAATACATACCTAAAAAGACAAAAACCTCTGCCACAGTTTCCATATCTATCTCCTCTTGCATTTACTTCATCAAAACAACTAAATGGAGCACCTCTAGCCCCTAAAAGAAAAAAGGAATTGTACAGAAAAGGTTGACTGAATTATTATGACCCGAATAACCATGTTGGTACGATCACTCACTTAGAGCCAGACATCCTGTTGTGTGAATTCAAGTGGGCCTTAGGAAACATTACCACAAACAAAGCTAATGGAGATGATGAAATTCCAGCTGAACTATTTTAAATCCTAAAAAGATGCTGTGAAACTGCTACACTCAATATGCTAGCAAATTTGGAAAATGCAGCAGTGGCCACAGGTCTGGAAAAGGTCAGTTTTCATTCCAATCCCAAAGAAAGGCAATGCCAAAGAATGCTCAAACTACCACACAGTTGTTCTCATTTCACACACCAGCAAGGTAACGCTCAAAATCTTTCAAACTAGGATTCAACAGTATGTGAACCGAGAACTTTCAGATGTACAAGCTGAATTTAGAAAAGGCAGAGGAACCAGACATCAAATCGCCAACATCCACTGGATCATAGAAAAAGCAAGAGAGTTCCAGAAAAACATCTAGTTCTGCTTCATTGACTATGTTAAAGCCTTTCACTGTGTGGATCACAGCAAACTGTGGAAATTCTTAAAGAGATGGGAGTACAAGACCACCTTACCTGCCTCCTGCAAAACCTGTATACAGGTCAAGAAACAATAGTTAGAATTGGACATGGAACAACAGACTGGTCCCAAATTGGGAGAGAAGTACATCCAGGCTATATACTGTCACCCTGCTTATTTTAACTTATATGCAGAGTACATCATGCGAAATGCCAGACTGGATGAAGCAGAAGCTGGAATCAAGATTGAAGGGAGAAATATCAATAACCTCAGATACGCAGATGACACCACTCTAACAGTAGAAAGCAAAGAAGAACTAAAGAGCCTCTTGACGAAGATGAAAGAGCAGAGTGAAAAAGCTGGCTTAAAATTCAACATTCAAAAATCTAAGATTTTGGCATCCAGTCCCATCACTTCATGGGAAACAGATGGGGGGAAATTGGCAACAGTGACAGACTATTTTCTTGGGCTCCAAAATCACTGTGGAGAGTGACTGCATTCATGATATTAAAAGACACTTGATCCTTGGAAGAAAAGCTATGATAAACCTACACAACATATTTTTAAAAAACAGAGACATCACATTGCCAACAAAGGTCCATATGGTCAAAGCTATGGTTCTTCTAGTAGTCATGGATGGATGTGAGAGCTGGACCATAAAGAAGGTTGAGCACTGAAGAACTGATGCTTTTGAACTGTTGTGCTGGAGAAGAGTCTTGAAAGTCCCTTGGACAGCTAAGAGATCAAGCCAGTCAATCCTAAAGGAAATCAACCCTGAATATTCATTGGAAGGGCTAATGCTGAAGTTGAAGCTTCAATAGTTTGACCACCTGATGCAACGAGCCGACTCACCGGAAAAGACTCTGGTGCTAGGAAAGACTAAGGGCAAGAGGAGAAGAGGGCACAGAGTATGAAATGCATCCGTGACTCTATGGACATGAGTTTAAGCTAACTCCGTAATGAAGGACAGGGAAACCTGGCGTGCTGCAGTCCATGGGGTTGCAAAGTGTCGGATACGACTGAGCAACTGAAGAGTAACAACAACACATACAAGGCAAATCTGAAGGAATTTTCAAGGTAGGCGATGGGTGCCCATGGGAGTTTTTAGTACAGTTTACACACCAACCTGAAGAGGGTGAGCTAGGATGAAGAATACATTAAAAAGAGTTGCCATAGGACCATACTATGAATTATCCCATGTGAGGAAGCACTGCTAGCCTATTAGTTTCCTGCGGCTGATGTAACAAAGCATCCAAAACTAGGTGGCATAAAATAACAGAATTTTGTTTTCTCACAGTTCTTGAGACTAAAGTCAGAAGCCAGGATGTGGGCAGGGCTGTCCTCTCTCTGAAGTATCTAGAGGAGAATCCTTCCTTGTCTTTCCTAGCTTCTGGTGTTTACTGGCAATCCCTGGGATTCCTTGGCTTATTGATGTATCACTCCAGTCGCCTGGCCATCGTCTCACTTTGTTTTTAGATTGCTTTCCCTCTGTGAATGCCCAAACTACCCCTTTTATAAGGGCACCGGTCATACTTTAGTAGCACCCCCTCTAATGACCTCACTTTCACTGGATATTCTCTGTACAAACTCCATTTACAAATAAACCCATATTTGAGCTACTGGGGATGTTAGGACTTATTGAAATAAATTTCTAGGCCCAAGATGGAGCCATTCCTGGTGGGATGCCAGGTCAGCAAACCAAAATGTAGATAACTTTCATGGTCGTATAAATACTCCCCTTGACCAGAAACACAGTATGTCCAGCCAGCCAAACCCAACCGCCAAGAATCTCTAATGATTCCTTTGTTCTAAATAAGGTCTGATATGCAATTCCAGTCAACTGGTGGAAGCCAAATACTTTTCCCTTATTCCCTGATTGCCTTCTTTTATACAAGCTCACAGTCCTGTTTCCTTGTTTCATAGTTCTCTGGACTCCTGAGAGGGGAGATTGTCTGCTTCATGAAGCAAAAGAATAAAACTTGTTTAGATCAGTTAAATTGCACTCTTTGAATATTTTAACAGACTTAACATATCATTTTGAGGGGGACACATTTCAACCCATAACAGGAAGATTCCCATCGATCTTATTCCATGTACTTTAAGGTTTCATAGAGTTCATTCCGATATTGTCATCATTTTGTTTACCTCTTTTCATTTTTCATTTTACACATTTTGTCTTTTATAGAATTTCATGACTATTTTAATGAAGGCTTGGAAGAGTCATCCTGGAGCTGGTGTCCAGAGATCATTTTGAACCATGTTGTTGCTCTGCTCTCTTGAATGTATTAATATAGTGCATGGTGATTTGGCAGTTTCTCTTCACATTTTTAGGAAAATGTTTAGAGGAAAAATAGAAATAAGCTAAAGTAGAAGTCAATGAGTTGGTGAGGTGGATCATAAGCTCAAACTTCTACATAAATCCCACATTCCATGTATCTCCCAGGGGTTCTGCTTCTCTGATCAAACCGTGACTGGTGCAATTGACAGAGGAAACAGTAGTTCAAGCTCTGAAAATCATCATGAACTTTTTGTTTTTAGAACCAACCCATCAAAAACCTGAATCATGCATGGTTCTGAAGGATAATTTGATATATCACAGAAAATAGATGAAGCATCAGAAATGATACGATCCAAAGCTGTGTTTCAGCTAGCTTTTGCTGGGTAGCTGTTTCTCTTCTGTATCTGACTTAACAGTCGATGATCTGCTTCAACTGAGCCATTTGTCATTGACTATAAACCTGTCCGGCTTTTGTTGCAGACACCACATAACAAAGTAATGATTAATAAATATCCAAGTGGAGAGAAGGACTGAAGAGACATTTTCCCAAAAGGGAAATGTGCATGGCCATCAAGTGCATGAAAAGATGTCAAAAAGAGAAATGCAAATAAAACAACAATATCACCTGGCCAGAATGGCTATCCTTAAAAAGAACATGAATAACACACACTGGAGAGAATGTGAATAAAGGAATCCTCATGCACTGTTAGCGGGAATGTAAACTGGTGGAGCCACTCCAGAGAACAGTGTGAGTGTGGAAGTTGCTTCAGTTATGTCCGACTCTGCGACCCCATCGACTGTAGCCCGCCAGGCTCCTCTGTCCATGGGATTCCCTGGCAAGAATATTGGAGTGGGCTGCCATTTCCTCCTCCAGGGGATCTGAAGCTTTTTCTCAGAATCAAGAAAATTTTACTTCCTTTAAAACTAATAGACACTGCGCCTATATGTAATATGGGCTTCCCAGGTGGCGCTGGAGGTAAAGAATCTGCCTGCCAGTGCATGTAGGCATAACAGACATGTGTTCAATCCCTGGGTTGAGAAGATCCCATGGAAGAGGGCACGACAACCCACTGCAGTATTCTTGCCTGGAGAATCCCATGCAGAGAGGAGCCTGGTGGGTTATGTTCTATCAGTTCAGTTCAGTTCAGTCACTCAGTCGTGCCTGACTCTTTGTGACCCCATGAACCGCAGCAGGCCAGGCCTCCCTGTCCATCACCAACTCCCAGAGTTTACCCAAACTCATGTCCATTGAGTTGGTGATGCCATCTAACCATCTCATCCTCTGTTGTCCTCTTCTCCTCCTGCTTTCAATCCATATGGTCCATAGGGTGGCAAAAAGAGTCAGACTCGACTGAAGCAACTTAGCACGTACATACATAGTATACACTTATTTTAAAATTACATTTTTTATAGCATTAAATAACACCGTTTGGGATAATCAGAATTTAGAAACTACAAGGAAAACTGTGGTCATTACCTTCTCCAATTAAACTGCTACAGTGTTTGTTAATAGACCTACACCGTCCTTTATAACAATAGGCGTCACCCGACTCACAAGGCTCTCCATTACGTGCGTAAGTGTCAGGCACACAGATTGATTGATTCCCATTACAAAATTCTTCAAAGTCACATTCATCAACTGGTTTCCTGCAAGGTGTATTAACTGGTTTTATCTGGAGGAAAAAAGAAACATAAGAAAAAATTATACATCAATGATACCCAAGTTTTCTTTCTCTTCAGGCTTGAAATTTCCACCCATCTTTCCCCAAGTAGCTAAGAACAATGAGCCAACTGTCTTTATGTTAACTGTGTAAGTGCTGCACAGACATTTAGGTGATTGACTTTACTGTGCATAAAGGAGTGGGCGTTGATTGTGTGCGACACGAGGAACTGAATGGTAAGGAGACTATCATAAGTATTAAAAAGTAAGAAAGTAGAGATAAGGAACAATTATAAAAATTACTTTCAACTCACTGAGAATATACTCAACATGTGCAACCTCCGGCTTCTCCATACACCATCCATAAGCAGAAAATAAGCAACCGCTCACAAAACAATAAACATGCTTCATAAACATTTAGAAAAAAGTTTGAAGGACACACAAGAGAAGATTTGTTTTACAAACACGTTGAAAACAACTATAAAAAATGACTTGCCCAATTATATATCTCCAGTCTCTTCAGTGCTTACTATTAGTTCATAGATTCAGGGTACCCTTTATGTATATCTACTTTTGCAAACAAATATCTAAATACCACCACTGCAAAGCCTTTCACTCAGCCCAAGCCCCAATACCTCATGGCTATCATCAGTATCTTACACAAACTAAGTCAAAAATTTTTCCAGGTTCAAGGTCCTAGTTGTTGTTCAGTCACTCAGTCGTGTCCAATTCTTTGGGACTCCATCCATGGACTGAAGTCCCAGCTTATATAACATTTACTGCCACATCTCACAAAGAGAGTTTCTGGATACTTCTCTTACTATCAACAAGTATCCACTACCTGCAGCAAATCTGACACAAGTTCTCCAAGCAATGGGTGGGAAGACAAAACCCAATATTTGTGTTGCCTAAGCTTATAGAGTTAGCATTCAAATTAAAACCAATAAAGTTGTTTCTAAAAGAAAACACATATAAATGTAATGAGAAGGTATTTTATTTGCTTTTTCAGAGTGCAGACTTTTATCTTTACAAATGTGTATAATTGGCAATCTTCCTTTTATTCTAATTTCTTTTTTTTTTAATCATTAAAACTTTATTGCATAGCTGTTTAAGGATCACGGAAAATATGAGAAGAAAGTACAGAGATTTTCCTTATAACCCCTGCTGCATACAACCAAGCACGAGATGCGTTTGTTGCAGTGGATGGCCCTACACTGACACATCATAATCACTCAAACCCCGTGTATATTAGAGCTCCTTCCTGCTGTTCTGCATTCCAGGTGGAGATAAGCGAGCACTTGCAGTGCCCAAAGACCACACCACCCTCATGGCAGAAAGTGAAGAGGAATGAAAAAGCCTCTTGATGAAAGTGAAAGAGGAGAGTGAAAAAGTTGGCTTAAAACTCAACGTTCAGAAAACGAAGATCATGGCATCTGGTCCCATCACTTCATGGGAAATAGATGGGGAAACAGTGGAAACAGTGTCAGACTTTATTTTGGGGGGCTCCAAAATCACTGCAGATGGTGACTGCAGCCATGAAATTAAAAGACGCTCACTCCTTGGAAGAAAAGTTATGACCAACCTAGATAGCATATTCAAAAGCAGAGACATTACTCTGCTAACAAAGGTCCGTCTAGTCATGGCTATGGTTTTTCCTGTGGTCATGTATGGATGTGAGAGTTGGACTGTGAAGAAGGCTGAGCACCGAAGAATTGATGCTTTTGAACTGTGGTGTTGGAGAAGACTCTTGAGAGTCCCTTGGACTGCAAGGAGATCCAACCAGTCCATTCTGAAGGAGATCAGCCCTGGGATTTCTTTGGAAGGAATGATGCTAAAGCTGAAGCTCCAGTACTTTGGCCACCTCATGCGAAGAGTTGACTCATTGGAAAAGACTCTGATGCTGGGAGGGATTGGGGGCAGGAGGAGAAGGGGACGACCGAGGATGAGATGGCTGGATGGCATCACCGACTCAATGGGCGTGAGTCTGAGTGAACTCCAGGAGTTGGTGATGGACAGGGAGGCCTGGTGTGCTGCGATTCATGGGGTCGCAAAGAGTCGGACACGACTGAGCAGCTGACCTGACTGACTGACTGACTGACTGAACGTCCTTCATGCTCTCCCTATTCATCTCGTCCTCCGTGCCTGACAATTACTCATCTTCTCACTGTCTCTAGAACTTTCCTTTTCCAGAATGTCATATAGTTGGAATCATACAGTACATAGCTTTATTAGAGGGGCTTATTTCACCCAACTTCTTCAGTATTTAAGTACCCAGTTCCTCAAAAGTTATTTGAACCAAGCTTTATCATTGTACTTGCTTCCTTCATTAAAGTGGGCTTATTTTTCTTTCCATGGCTCTCTTAATTCCCAAATAACCTTAATTTTTTAAACCTTCTGACTCCTTGTTTCACATCATTTTCTCCTAAAATATTTTTATTTTGTTTTTCTTGTCATTCTACATATATTTTTATTCTTGCCAAGACCGTACATAAAATGTGTAATCTGGGTAAAGGGGTGTGTCCCTTTATACAACTGAACCAGGGATGAGTGGGTTAAATTTATTCTTTCTGACCATTATACCAGCCTTAATTGCATAGTAAAAAAATTACTATATCAGAAAAATTATAGCCTGGGCTATATCCCTTTCCATAATTGGGCTCAGAGACTAATTAGAATCATAAACATGGTGCCCCAGTCTCACCAGCAGTTATTCAGGTATTTCTGTGGGCATGGGAATTTGGTTTCTGAGGCAGAAAATTCCCTTCTGGGCACAGTAATGACTCTACATCACTATACTAGCTGTCTTCAACAACTTGATTAATTTTTCAAGTTACCATTAATATGAATAATTAATACTATACTATGATCAATAATGGAAAAGGAGAGCAGTATCAGCAGAGTGGGAAAATAGGTGATTTTCAGACTGTATAAACCATGGATAAGAACACTTTTGTGGGAGCCATAGACTCCCCCCTCAAAAAAAAAATTTTCAGTCCCTTGGAGAGTAAAAATATCTGCGAGTTGACGCACTGAAGTGGGTAAGAACAGTTGCACTTCACCCACATCACCTCTCACCCAAGGTGGCCTGTGATTTCTCCGGCGGAGGAAAGTGAAAGTGGTGCAAGAACCACGTTTCCCCAGACTTGTGAGCCCCGGCCATGAAGATCGTTTTCACCCTGCCCCACCCAGAACACTGAGGGAACTGGCACCAGTGGAACAGTCTGGAGACAAGTTGTTTCCCAGGTTTCTTGATTTCCCAGGCAAGAATACTGGAGTGAGCTGCCATTTCCTTCTCCAGGGGATCCTCCCAACCCGAGGATCGAAGCCAGGTCTCCTGCATTGGCAGGCAGATTCTTTACCACTGAGCCAGCAGGGAAGATCCTGGAGACACCGAGGAATAGGGAAAAGGGATGAGACCTCACAGCAACAGTGTGTGGAGCACAACCACCATCATCCTAAGGACTGGCTCACAGGCTCTTGCCAATAGGATGCCTCGCCCGAGGACACACAGCTCAGGCATTCCATACACCCCATCTACAGCCAGAACCCACACTCTCCGGCAGATGGCACACGTGAATCCCCAACAACTTGATGCCCATGGATGTCAGCAGCTGGCTGGAACCTCCTAACTCAGAGAAGGTGCGCACCTTTGAACACTTCAAGGCACCACCTTGGGGAAAATAAATGGGAGGCTTTCCACATTCATACTGGCTTTGCAAGACTGAGAGAAAGCATACACTCCTAATCTTTCCCACTGTGAGGGAGTGAGAGGAATGGAGTAAACACACCCACAGGAAAGGTCTGAGAGACGCTCTGAACTCTAGCTGGGCTGACTGGTGCCTGACTTCTTTGTCTCCCAAGGCCAGCTGGTTAACACAGGAGGAGATGGTGACTTCTTCAGATGCAAAGACAGCAATGCCAAGACTTCGAGGAACATAAAGAATCAAGGAAACAAGATACCACCAAAGAAACAAAATAAATCTCTGTGGAAGACAGCCCAAAATGGAGAGGTACAAACTGCCTGACAGAAAAGTTAATCATCGTAAGTTCAGTGAACTATGGGAGAGAACAGATAGACAAATAAATAAAATCTGGAAAACAATACATGGGCAAAATGAGACATCGAACGAAGAGTTTTTTGTTTTTTTGTTTTTTAAAGGAACAAGATAAATTCTGGGTCTTAAGAATAAAGTGAACTGACAATTTTCACACAAAAGCTGCAAGGGCACAGTTGATCAAGCAGAACAATGAACTTAGAGACAACTATTTGAAATTATTCAGTTGGAAGAACAAAGAAGAAAAAATAAAGAAACTCTATGGTATTTATGGATCATCATCGAAATAAACACTGTATGCGTATGTTAGTCCCAAAAGGAGCAAAGAGAAAGGGCAGAAGAGGAAACAGATGTACCACAAGGGAAGCCACATAAGACTGTAAGACTACAGAACCGAAGCCTTGTAGCACGAAAAGTGGGAGGCTAACTTCAAAGAAAAGCATTTGCCAGCTAAGAAAACTATATCCAGTAAAGCTGTCCTTTACAAATGAAGAAGAGATAAACTTTACCAGGAAAACAAGTGCTGAGGAAGTTCATTGCCACTAGACCGCTCTCTCTCTCTCACACACACAATGCCCTCTGAAGAGAGTTCTTTAAGTCAAAATGAAAAGATGCCAGTTAGCTTCATGAAACCATATACGAGTACAAAAACCGTTGGCAAAAGTAAGTATTCAGTAAAGTTCAAATACTCCAAAACTATACATAATGTGCACACACGCTCGGTTGCTTCAGTGTGTCCAACTCTGACCCCATGGACTGTAGCCTGCAAGGCTCCTCTGTCCATGGGATTTTCCAAGCAAGAATACTGGAATGGGTTGCCATGCTCTTCTCTAGGGGACCCTCCTGACCCAGGGATCGAACCTATGTTTCTTGCACCTCCTGTGTTGCAAGCAGATTCTTTATCCACTGAGAGACCTGGGAAGCCCTATATACATAATGTGGTGCTATGTTAATCACTTATAACTCTGGTATAAAAGTTTAAAAATAAAAGCATTAAAAATAACTAGAACTGCAACAATTTGTTCAAGGATGCACTCTATTAAAAAATGTTATAACAGCATTAATAGCATGAGATGTGGGGGGAAAGAAGTAAAAGCGTAGAATTTTATATGAAATTGAAGCTGTTATCTTAAATAGCCTGTTATCACTATAAAATGTTTTTATAAGTCTTGTGATAACCACAAAGAAAATACTTTTAGTGAAAACACAATATAAAGAGAAATGAAACAAAGCATACCATCACACACACAAAAACATCATCACAAAGTAAGACAGTAAAAGAGGAAAAATGGGACAAAAGAACTACAAAATGTACAGAAAGCAACACTATGGCAATAGCAAATCCTTCCTTGTCAAACATTATTTTTTTTTAATGGGCAATTGTTTCTTTTATTTAATTATTTTTAATATTAATTAATTTATTTTAATTGGAGGCTAATTACTTTACAATATTGGTGTGGTTTTGCCATACACTGACATGAATCTGCCATGGATGTACATGTGTTCCCCATCCTGAACCCCCTTCTCACCTCCCTCCCCATCCCATCCCTCTGGGTCATCACAGAGCACCAGCCCCGAGCACCCTGTCTCATGCATTGAATCTGGACTGGCAATTTGTTTCACATATGATATTATACATGTTTCAATGCCATTCTCCCAAATCATCCCACCCTCGCCCTCTCCCAGAGTCCAAAAGACTGTTCTATACATCTGTGTCTCTTTTGCTGTTTCAAAGTAAATAAATTATATTCAACTATCAAAAGACACAGCAGATGGATGTACTAAAAACAAGACAACTCTATGCTGCCTACAAGAAACTCATTTAAGCCTTCGGGATACAAACACACAAAAAGCGAAAGGACGGAAATAAGTAGTCCATGAAAATGGCAAAGAGAGCAGGGAGGGCACACTTCAGTTCAGTTCAGTCGCTCAGTTGTGTCCGACTCTCTGCAACCCCATGAACCGCGGAACTCCAGGCCTCCCTGTCGATCACCAACTCCTGGAGTTCACCCAAACTCATGTCCATTGAGTCAGTGATGCACACTAATATCTGATAAAATATCAGATAAAATCAGATAAAATATCAGATAAAATCAGTTAAAATATCAGATAAAATCAGATAAAATATCAGAGGGCACACTATATCAGATAAAATAGACTTTAAGTCAAAAACTCTCACAAGAGACACAGAAGGTTATTATATAATGATAAAGAGATAAATTCATCAAGAGGATATAACAATTACAAATACATATGCACCCAACCTTAGAATACCTAAATATGCAAAGCAAACATTAACAGAACTAAAGGCAGAAAGTCACAAACACAGTAATAATAATAGGTGACTTCATTACCACATTTTCAATATTGGCTAGATCATCCATAACAGAAAAATCCATAGCAAAACACTAGATTTGAACAACATTACAGACCTATTGGGCCTAACAAACATACAGAGAACATTCCATTCAGTAGCACCAGAATACAAATTCTCTTCAAGTACATGTAGAACATTCTCCAGGATAGAGCATAGGCCAAAGGCAAGTCTTAAAACATTTAAAAAGACTGAAATCAGATCAAGCATCCTTTTCAACTTGAAGAAACAACCAAGCTCAGAGTTAGCAGAAGGAAGGTAATAATATATACTAGAGCAGAAATAAGTAAAATAGAAATTTGAAAAATGATTAAAAAATACATCAAAGAAAACTAAGAGCTGGTTTTTTTGAGAAGATAGAATTGGCAAACATTTAGCTAGGCTAACAGAGGGGAAAAAAAGAGACAACTCATAAAATTATAAATGAAAGAGGAGGCATTACATACAAGACATCACAGACATACAAGAGATGATAAGAGACTATAATTATGTACCAATAAATTTTATAAACTAAGAGAAACCTAGAAATAACCTTCCAAGATTGAATCATGAAAATTTTGGAAATCTGAACAAACCTATAATGGGCAAAGACACTGAATTAGTTATCAAAGACCTCCCAAGAAAGAAAAGCCNACATCACAGACATACAAGAGATGATAAGAGACTATAATTATGTACCAATAAATTTTATAAACTAAGAGAAACCTAGAAATAACCTTCCAAGATTGAATCATGAAAATTTTGGAAATCTGAACAAACCTATAATGGGCAAAGACACTGAATTAGTTATCAAAGACCTCCCAAGAAAGAAAAGCCTGGGATGATCTGACAGCTTCACAATTGAATTCTATCAAACAGTTAAAGAAAAATTAAAGCCAATCCTCCCTAATCTCTTAAAAAAAATTGAACACAAGAAAACATTTTCAAACTCATTTTGCAAGACCAGAATTACCCTCAGAACAAAATCAGGCCAAGACATCTCGAGAAAAAAAAAACTTCATGCCAATGAAAACAGACGCAAAAATTCTCAACAAAATACTAGCAAACCAAATTCAATGGCACATTAAAATGTTCATCTCCATCATCAAATGAGACTTAGCCCTGGGATCCAAGCTTGCTTGAACATACATGAATCAATAAATGCAATATGCTACATGAACAGAATGAAGGATTTAAATAACATGATCATCTCAATAGAAACAGAAAAAGTTAATATAACTTTGTTAATAGCTCTGAAAAAAGTTAATATATTTTCATAATAATAAAACTATCAGCTTAGCTATAGGAAGGAATGCACCTCAATATAATAAAGGCCACACAGGATAATCCCACAGCTAACAAGCCCAAGGACTCCCTCTCTCACTACTCCTATTCCACTTAGGCCTGGAAGTCCTAGCCAGAGCAATGAGTCAAGAAAAAGACATAAGTGACATTCAAATAATTTGTTTGCAGATGACAACATCCTATATATAGAAAAACATTTAAAAAAAAAAAAAGACTTCACCAAAAAACTGCTAAATAAAAATGAATTGTGTAAAGCTGCAAGATAGAAAACCAACATACAAAAATCAGTTGTTTCTTTACAGTAAAAATGAACTATCTACAAAAAAAATTAAGAAAGAAATCCTATTTATAATAGCATCAAGAATAATAAAATGCTTAGGAATAATGCTAATTAAGGATGTACAAGATCTGCACACTGAAAATTAGAAAACATTGAAGAAGGAAATCCATGATGAAAAACTGATTTTTCTTTGTGTCCTTTGTAATAAATAAATAGTAAAACAATAGTCACAAGTATGCTGTATGCTGAGTCCTTTGAGTTCTCTACTGATTCTTTAAACCTAGAGACAGTATTGGGGACCTCTAAGAAAGGACAGAATCGTCATCATAACAATTCTGAGTCTTCCAATCCATTCATATGGAGTATTCCATCACTCACTTAGATTTTTTTTTTTCTTTTTCTCACAAATGTTTTAAGTGTATTTCTTTTGCGTTTCTTTTGTTAAGAGTATTCCTGGAACTTCCCTGACAGTCCAGTGGCTAAGAATGTGCCCTGAAATGCAGGGGATGAGGGTTCCATCCCTGGTAAGGAAACTAAGATCCCACATGCCAAAGAGTAACTAGAAAGTCTGAGTTCCTTAGAAGAGCAAAGATCCTGTGTGCTGCAACTAGAACCCATCACAGACAAATAAATAAATGTTTTAAAAGATCCTGCTTTAAAAAAAAAAAAAAAAAAAGGAATATTCCTAAGTATTTTTATGCTGCTGTGAATGGGATTTTAATTTCATTTTCAGATTGTTCATTGCAATTACACAGAAACTCAATTCATTTTTATACTATGACTGCGTATCTCATGATTTTTTATAAACTCATTTAATTGTTTTAAAGGGTATTTTTGATGGATTCCTTAGGATTATTATATATATGCAAGATCATGTTATCTGCAAAGAAAGAGAGTTGCACTTCTTCCCTTTCAAATTGAATGTCTTTTATTTCTTTTTTCTTACCTGACTGTACTGTCTGGAGTCTCTAGTACAGCATTTAATAGAGGTAATGGAAATCTGTATTCTTGCTTTGTGTTTGATTTTAGGGGGAAAGGACTCAGAATTTTGATATTAGTATGATGGTAGCTGTAGGTATTTCATAGATGCTCTGTGTCAGGTCAAGTTCCTTCCTATTTATAACTTGAAGACAATTTTATAAATGAGTGGTTATTACATTTTCTATTTTTAATTAATTTTTATTGGACTACAGTTGTTTCACAATGTTGCATTTTGTTTCTACTGTACAGCATAATGAACCAGTCACACGTATTTGTGGTCATTGTTCAGTCGCTTGGTCATGTCTGTCTCTTTGCAACCCCATGGACTGCAGCACGCCGGGCTTGCTTGTCCTTCAGCATCTCCCTGGGCTTGCTCAAACTCATGTCCATCAAGTCGGTGATGACATCTAACCATCTCATCCTCTGTCATCCCCTTCTCCTCCTGCCTTCAGTCTTTCCCAGCAACAGGGTCTTCTCTAATGAGTCAGNGATGTCTCCCCAGCCCCCACGCGCTGCGTGCCACCCTCGCCACCTCACTCACTTGACTTTGTTCTCTCATACCTCTTCTTATGCATCCGTAACTGTTCATTTTCCGTGTCCTTAGAGAGCAGCATTGATGAATTTTTCATGCTACTGTGAAAATCCATTCTGCTAGTAGATTTTCTGATGTCATGTCTCCAGAATAAACCCTATACCATGTGGATTTCTGTGTGTGTATGTGTCCATCTCTCTGTGTGTCATATGCTAATCCAGGTATTCCCTTAGGAATGTGTTCAGCCCAGTTCTTAAATGAGAGTTGCCCATGCTTTTCATTTCTTCATAATGTCCTGTTCAACCTCAGTATCAAATTTATCAAGATCATTTTAGCCTCCAAACTGCAGAGAGAAGAGAAGCTTTATCTCTTTGTTTAATCTCTGAAATAATTTGTATGAAATTGGTCTTATAGGTTCCTTAAGTGGTTGGCAACACTTGCTTCTAAAACCAAGCCTGCAGCTCTTTCTAACATACTGTACTTTGGAGTTTATTATTTGGGTGTTTGAAACTGTAATCACAAAAGAGGGTAAAGGAATTGTGCTTTAAAATATTTTTTTAAATGCAAGGAGTATGCATATTCATATAGGGAGAGGTGAAGGGACCTGGCAACATTGGAGATAGGAGAGGATAAAAGAGGTAAACTAGGGAAGGGATTGAAGAGGAAGCAATGGTGTTGAAATAAAGTTGGAGGGACTGGTCTTTGAAAAGGAGGATGGAACACCGTGATTCTGATTTCATAGAGGAATTTGAAAGGGTGGGTATTGATGCAGGCATTTTTTCAGCTGCAGAGATGGACTGGGGCAGGAACTTCCTATTAAGGCCCTCATGGCAACCAGTAGAATAGAAGGCCATGTGTTATGCAAATTCAAGATATTCCGACCTTCTGGAAGAACATACAGGGAAATCAGAAAAGAAGGGGGTGTATGTATTGCCCAACTTTGATCCAGTGTTAACCATAAAAATATATAGTTTTAATGGGTGAGTTTATTAGACATTTAAATAGGAGAATTGAATAATATTGAAAGAATGCTATGATGTGAACTCATTTTCCCCTCTTAACATGGTCCTTTTTATTTACTTGAGGTTACTTTAGGAAGTAATGTAAGCACTTTCCTGTTGTTCAGCATAGGTACCGAAGCCTGGAATATGTCTCTTCATCGTGTTCCTTTGGCTATTGTCTTCCGATTCTTCTCAGTGGAAAGAAAGGTGAATACATGATAGACCAGTTGACTGATTTTCTTCCCACATCTTTTCATAGCTTTCTCTCCACTTATGTTGCTCATGTTTCCACTCCTGGGACAGAAGTGTCAGCTCTTGGCCTTCTGCTCTCCCGTCACACCACCTAGTCACCCTCAGTGCCTTGGATGTGGCATGTATGCCTGGCTTTGGCAGCTGTGAGTTTGGGAGGATGAAGCCTTAGACCTTAGCCTTAGACTATAGTCCTGGCGGGACTCCCTGGTCCTGGGTTTTCTATCTGTAGGTTGAGCCTCTGGAACTAAAACAACTGTTTGGACACTTCTAGGTCTTAGAGATGCTTAGCAATGACTGGCTCTGAAGTCAGCGTCACTGGAATTTTTCATGAATGACATTCTACATGGCTGTCCTGGAAGCCATTCAGTTCAGTTCAGTTCAGTCGCTCAGTCGTGTCCATGTCTTTGCGACCCCATGAATCACAGCACACCAGGCCTCCCTGTCCATCACTAACTCCCAGAGTTCACTCAGACTCACCTCCATCGAGTCAGTGATGCCATCCAGCCATCTCATCCTCTGTCATCCCCTTCTCCTCCTGCCCCCAATCCCTCCCAGCATCAGAGTCTTTTCCAATAAGTCAACTCTTCNACTCAGACTCACCTCCATCGAGTCAGTGATGCCATCCAGCCATCTCATCCTCTGTCATCCCCTTCTCCTCCTGCCCCCAATTCCTCCCAGCATCAGAGTCTTTTCCAGTGAGTCAACTCTTCGCATGAGGTGGCCAAAGTACTGGAGTTTCAGCTTCAGCATCATTCCCTCCAAAGAAATCCCAGGGCTGATCTCCTTCAGAATGGACTGGTTGGATATCCTTGCAGTCCAAGGGACTCTGAAGCCATTAGCTTTCTCTAAAACCAGTCTTACCCCGACAGCTATGTCTCACTCATCATATTCTCTTCAATGAATCTCAGAACTGTTTTTCTTTTCATTAACTCATTCCCTTTGACCTCTTCAATTAGTTATCCAGCCAACCAGACTCTCACCTCACATCCTCATTGTATTTTCATAGCCATTGCCTAAATTGTATCAGTTGTAGTTTGTAAAGCTAATGTTCTTGCCTCCATTCGGTCCTCTTTTTTGCCTGTCAATGCCCCTTTTGGAGTCCTAAGTATTTGCTTTGTGTGTGAAGTGNTCCAGCCAACCAGACTCTCACCTCACATCCTCATTGTATTTTCATAGCCATTGCCTAAATTGTATCAGTTGTAGTTTGTAAAGCTAATGTTCTTGCCTCCATTCGGTCCTCTTTTTTGCCTGTCAATGCCCCTTTTGGAGTCCTAAGTATTTGCTTTGTGTGTGAAGTGCTTGCTTGCAACCTTCTCAGAGCCTTGCTGTCACAGGTGAGGTCGAGTCTAGACTTTTTAACCTGGAAGTGAATTTTTTACAGTTATATTTCAGTGTACCTTTCCCATCGCTTCTTGAGTTGCCATTTCATTTCCTTTTCTCTCTTCTCTTTTTGCCCTTTCTTTTCAGTTTTAATTCTCTTGAATTCACTTGCTTATTCTTACTTTTTCATTCCACACATTCAGTTTTCCTCATCGCATTCAAGTTACTGTACTNATGACCACAGGAAAAACCATAGCCTTGACTAGACGGACCTTAGTTGGCAAAGTAATGTCTCTGCTTTAGGACTGACTTATCAAAAATTGTATGTACTTTTTCTTTCAGGGAGGTTTTCCCTGGAAATAATACATGAAACATGGCATCAGAAGTCAATCAGTGTACCATCTCCTACCACATTGCTATAGCAAATCAAGTGATAAATAGTCATATTTCAATGAATTCTTACAGAGTTTTATTTCATTGCCTTTAAAATAGGAGATAGTTTACAAAATGTCTGACTTGTCAACCACATTTCAGATGCACATATAACAGTCTTGTTTAATAATCATTATTTGAATCAGTGTTTCTAACAAAGAATCCATATTTTGGAAATCAATATTAATTAGACCATTGTTTTTTAATCAGAAGCACGGAGCAGAAAAACATGGCTTAACAATTCTGGAGAAGCACATAAACAAGGCCCGATACACTCTTTCCTTATCCATCATTAAACTTGAACAGCATAACACACCACTTTTATTCCTTTATTGAATTCCCAGTTCAAGATCTTTTTATTGTTTCTTTTTCTTGAATCTTTTACACAAATTCTTCTCTTTGTCATTTATGTATTAACTCAAATGTCACTCCCTAGAGTGACATTTCCTGTTTAGCTTGGCTAAAATACACTCTCAGTCACTCTATTCTATTAGCTTACTTTATTTTTAAATCACTTATCATTATACAAAGCTGTATCTTTAATGTTTGTTTGTTTGAAGATTTATTCTCTGCAATACCCACCAAAAGACAGTGTGGAGTAAACTATTTTCTAAATGAGTGAACGAATGAACAATTTCAAGCTGCAAACACACTGTAAATGCATATCAGCTCATAGCCCCACTCTTCTATTTCATCCAAAGCTCACTGACCTTTGATCTGTATATTTTTGTTGTTATTTTTTTCTGTTCTTCACTGCCATACATTACTTTTAGGGATATGAGTAGAGTAGAGTGATGTTCAGCTGTCACATTTAACTGGAACCAATTTTTCTTTGATATTGGTTAAGAAATCACTGTGTTTTCAGTCCTATTCATTTTTCTCCACTTTTCCTTCTGCTCTAATCCTTGCAGCACTATCTCTATCTTCTCTTTTATATGGCATTTTAAAATTAATTAATTTATGTATTTTCAGCAGCACTGGGTCTTTGCTGTTGTGCATGGGCTTTCTCTAGTTATGGCAAGCGGGGCTCCACTCCAGCTGGGGCGCATTGGCTTCTCATTGTGGTGGCTTCTCTTACTGTAGCACATGGGCTCTAGAGCATGGGGGCTTCTGTAGTCGCAGCGAGAGCTCTCGAGTTGTGGCACACGGGCTTAGCTGCCCTGCAGCATTTGGGATCTTAGTTCCCAGACCACGGAACAAACCTGTGTCCCCTGCCTTGTCAGGTGGATTCTTAACCGGAGCACCAGGAAAATCCTATCAACTGGTGGGCTACAGTCCACAGAGCTACAAAGAGTCAGACACAAATGAAGTAACTTCACACACACAAACACACACACACACATCTGTTAAGGGGTTAATATCCAAAATATATAACATGCTCATATGACTCAAAATTTAAAAAAACAAGCAAGCAAGCAAACAACTTGATTTTAAAATGGGTAGAGCCTGAATAGGCATATTTTCAAAGAAGATATATGGATGGCCAAGAGGCACTTGTAAAAATGCTCAGCATCACTAATCAGGGAAATGCAAATACAATTTCACAATAAGGTATCACCTCACACCTGTCAAAATGGCTATCATCAAAAAGACAACAAATAGCAAGTGTTTACGAGGATGTTGGAGAAGGAAATGGCAACCCACTCCAGTGTTCTTGCCCAGAGAATCCCAGGATCGGTGGAGCCTGGTGGGCTGCCATCTATGGGGTTGCACAGAGTTGGACACGACTGAAGCTATGAGGATGTGGAGAAAAGGGAACCCTGGCACCTTGTTGGTGGGAATATAAATTGTTACAGTCACTATGAGAAACTGTATGGAGGTTTCTCAAAAAGTAAAAATAGAACTACTTTGATCCAGGTTATATATCTGAAGGATACAATACCAGTGTCTTGAAGAGATAGCTATACCCCCATACTCATTGCAGCATTACTTACCATAGCCAAGATAAGGCGATGACTTAAGTGTTGAGCCAGTAGATGAATGTATTCAAATAAATGGAGTGGAATAATATTCAGTCATAAAAAAAGAAATAAGGAAATCTTGCCATTTGCAGCAAGTCGGGACCTTGAGGGCATTATGCTAAGTGAAATAAGTCAGACAAGAGAAAGACAAAGACTGTATGACCTCACGTGCGAAATGTTAAAAAGCCAAACTCCGCATACTGGTGGTTGCTAGAGGGTGTGGGATAAAGAAAGTGGGAAGATGTAAGTTAAGGATACAAATTATCAACTATAAAATGAAAAAAAAGAAAAACCGTCTAGGGATCTAATGTACTGCATGGCGACTATAGGTAACAATAATGTTATTATCTACTTGAAAGTTGCTGAAACTGTAAATCCTAAGTGTTCTCAGTATGTGAAGTGGAGGACGTGTTAACTAACCTTATTGTGCTCATCATTTCACAAATCAAACTTACAGCAATTTGTTACACTGTATACCTTAAATAATGTTACATGTTGATTATATCAATAAACATGAGGGGAAATTTTTAAAGAAAAAATCATGTTCCTCCTACAATCTTAAGAATTCATGCCATTTACCCTGTTCAAGAGTTTATTTCTTACTCCTTGGGATGCCAGTAGATTGTTCTGGATGCTGGGCAATTTTCAGGGATTCATTAAATGCTTTTTTTAAAAAGGAATCGAATGGTTGTAACAGTATCTGAATGAATTCTGAAGGAACAGGGGTTTTTACCAGAATACAGTAAAGAGAAGTCAGCCAATGAAAAAACTAAGCTAACCTTCTGCACTCATGTAAAGTAGTGTGATAGAAAATAAGAACTTAATAAGGTTTTCCAAGATGTATGCTGATCACAGAAAAACCCCAATGGGTACAAGAAGGATTTGTAACAAAGTAAACAAATGTAAAGTCAAATCAGGAAAGAAAAAAGTCAGGCATTATGTACAGGAGAGTCCTAGATATGATAGATTACAAAGTAGATTGAAGGGTGACAGGGCTCCAATGCTGCTTGGACAAATTATTATAGGAAGGACTAAATATAGTATTGAGATGTTTTCCATCTCCTTGAAACAAGCATCTCAAGAAATTTAATACTTAGATATTATAAAATACAGTTTGGCTCCTACTTTGCAACTCGATGAACAGCATTCCCCCGAACCACACACTGCACCTTCTTTCTTCAGACATAATCTAGCATCACAGCAGCTTGGATGAGTACACATCTGTAAACAAATGCTTTGTTACTCAATCATGTATGACTAGGTACAATCCTACAAAAGTGCAATACAAAATTTATTTACAAAGTCTAAGCATGTCCTTAAATCCACAGCTTGAGTAATTCCTTTCTTTATCTGAGACTTACTGAAATCAACATCTCATTCAGTAGTCTGTAAAAGAAATGTGTCATTTCACTACATTCAATATAATTTGAACAATATTAATACACTACTGTGGGGCCAAAACCTTACAGGAAATAGTTATTCTGTACCTTGTTAACTATCATTTTCTTATATTATCACTTTCATAATAAATGTTTACATATGGAATGTCTCTGATGTGAAGCTGTCAAACAAAACTTCAAACGTCTGTCCCCTCAAAAATGGTCCAGAAGCCAGGCTGGTCTATCCAGACCTCTGATTTCACTGGGAGTTGGCCCCATACACATTTGCATTTTATAAGATTCAGTGTCTTAGATAAATTTTCCCAGTTATTTCAATAACAAGTTTGTTCTAAACTCTGTAATTTACCAACATTAGAAGTTTGAGTTTCCTGTCTTTTTCCTTACTAGTATTTTAGTTGGTATTTTCAATGAACAGCTTCACCACAGGCAACAATACTATATTTTTAGAAGGTTATTTATTTCATATATTGACTCATGTAATCCTGTACTGACAGTTTAAANGTTTGTTCTAAACTCTGTAATTTACCAACATTAGAAGTTTGAGTTTCCTGTCTTTTTCCTTACTAGTATTTTAGTTGGTATTTTCAATGAACAGCTTCACCACAGGCAACAATACTATATTTTTAGAAGGTTATTTATTTCATATATTGACTCATGTAATCCTGTACTGACAGTTTAAATATACCTTTCTTAGCTTTATTTTCCCCTTACTGTCTCTTTGAATCAAAAGTTTGGTTATTCTTAGTTTGAGGGGTTTGTCTTCTTCAACACAACTGTATTTGCAAGGGCAGACTTTCTTTTTTTAATTAATTTATTTATTTTAATTGGAGGCTAATTACTTTACAATATTCTAGTGTGTTTTGCCATCCATTGACATGAATCAGCCACGGGTGTACATGTGTCCCCCATCCTGAACCCCCTTCCTTACCTGTCCTATCCCTCAGGGATGTCCCAGTGCATCAGCCCTGAGCACCCTGTCTTATGCATCAAACCTGGACTGGCAGTCTATTTCACATATGGTAATATACATGTTTCAATGCTATTCTCTCAAATCATCCCACTCTTGCCTTTTCCCACAGAGCAAAAGTTTGTTTTTTTATCTCTGTGTCTCTTTTGCCATCTTGCATATAGGGTCATCATTACCATCTTTCTAAATTTTATATATATGCATTAATATACCATATTAGTGTTTTCCTTTCTGACTTACTTCACTCTGTATAATAGGCTCCAGTTTCATCCACCTCATTAGAACTGATTCAAATGCATTCTTTTTAACACCCGAGTAATATTCCATTGTATATATGGACCACAGCTTTCTTATCCATTCGTCTGCCAGTGGACACTTAGGTTGCTTCCATGTCCTAGCTATTGTAAACAGTGCTGCAATGAACATTGGGGTACATGTGTCTCTTTCAATTCTGGTTTCATTGGTGTGTATGCCCAGCAGTGGGATTGCTGAGTCATATGGCAGTTCTATTTCCAGTTTTTCAAGGAATCTCCACACTGTTCTCCATAGTGGCTATACTAGTTTGCATTCCCACCAATAGTGTAAGAGGGTTTCCTCTTCTCTGAACCCTCTCCAGCATTTATTGTTTGTAGACTTTTTGATAGCAGTCATTCTGACCAGCGTGAAATGATACCTCATTGTGGCTTTGACTTGCATTTTTCTGATAATGAATGATGTTGAGCATCTTTTCATGTGTTTGTTAGCCATCTGTATGTCTTCTTTGGAGAAATGTCTGTTTAGTTCTTTAGCCCTTCTTTTTTTTTTTAATTGGATCATTTATTTTTCTGGTATGGAGTTGCATGAGCTGCTTGTATATTTTTTAGATTAATTCTTTGTCAGTTGCTTCATCCGCTATTATTTTCTCCCATTCTTAAGGCTGTCTTTTCACCTTGCTTCATTTGGCAAAAGCTTTTACGTTTAATTAGGTCCCATTTGTTTATTTTTGCTTTTATTTCCAATATTCTGGGAGGTGGGTCATAGAGGATCCTTCTGTGATTTATGTCAGAGAGTGTTCTGCCTATTTCTTCTCTAGGAGTTTTATAGTTTCTGGTCTTACATTTAGATCTTTAATCCATTTGAGTTTATTTTTGTGTATGATGTTACAAAGTGTTCTAGTTTTATTCTTTTACAAGTGGTTGACCAGTTTTCCCAGCACCACTTGTTAAAAGATTACCTTTTCTCCATTGCATATTCTTGCCTCCTTTGTCAAACATAAGGTGTCCATAGCTGTGTGGATTTATCTCTGGGCTTTCTATTTTGTTCCATTGATCTATATTTCTGTCTTTGTGCCAGTACCATACTGTCTTGATAACAGCAGCTTTGTATTATAGTCTGAAGTCAGGCAGGTTGATTCCTCTAATTCCATTCTTCTTTTTCAAGATTGCTTTGGCTATTTGAGAGTTTTTGCATTTCCATACAAATTGTGAAGTTATTTGTTCTACTTCTCTGAAAAATACTGTTGGTAGCTTAATAGGGATTGCTTTGAATCTGTAGATTGCTTTGGGTAGTATACTCATTTTCACTATATTGATTCTTCCAATCCATAAGCATGGTATATTTCTCCATTTGTGTTATCTTTGATTTCTTTCACCAGTGTTTTACAGTTTTCTATATATAGGTATTTTGTTTCTTTAGGTAGATTTATTCCTAAGTATTTTATCCTTTTCGTTGCAATGGTGAATGGAATTGCTTCCTTAACTTCTCTTTCCCTTTCTTAAGCAGAGAATGCTCTGGCTATTTCAAAATGTTTCCTTTTCCTCTTCTTCTGCCAGAAACATAAGACTTTTCTCCAGTATTCACTGTGACAACCAGTTCAAGTTTCTGGAGGTAAAGTGTGAGGGCCTTCCTACAACTATGTTCCCAAGGAGTTTTAAACTATGAGTTCACATTAAGCCTCCAGAAATTTGTCAATTACAGTTCAGGTTTTCCTATCCAGATGTTTGTTCCCAAAAGGTTTTTTGTGGGTTACTACTCCAGTAGTTGTGATTCTCTGCATTCACCTGTTGGTTTTTCCAGTTTGGGAGGCAGTTGTTTACTCTGTGACCTCACTTCTCTGGTGGATATGAGAGCTTTTTATTTGTTGCAAAGACTAAGAAGTGACTTCTAAGCTTCTCACATGTCAGACTAGAAATCATAATTCTTATCTTTTGATGTAACTGAATAAGAGTCCTTTAATTGGCTTTTGATATACACAGATATATATAGTGCATATGTATGTTTGAACATATATGAATTATAAATGTTTTCTTCTATTTCAGACTCTAGCATTTTATTTTTCTTAAAAGAACCTGAAAGAAAAAGTTTCTTCCAATAAACTTGGTGAAGTACAAATTACATTGTTTTTCTTTAAAATCTCATTCTTATTTGCCTTCTCTAAGAATTTTTTGCCTATCACAAAGTCAGAAAGACTGTCTCCTATGTTTTCTTCTAAAAGCTTTAGGATTTTTGCTTTTTTATATTTAAAGTACTTGATCCATTTCAGTTAGTTTTTCTGTATGATGAGATATCAACGTTTATTTTTTGTACATTGATTTCTAGTTCATGCATTACTTTTGTTGGAAAGATTTTCACCCATTGAACTGCCTCAATATACTGCAGGAAATCAATTACCTATGTACCACGTTTTATATATGGATTCTCTGTATGGTTTCATTAAGGGATATATTTATGCTTTGGTAAAACAATACCACATTGTTTTACTACAACTTTATAAACAGTTTTGAAATTTTCAGAAAATTAGTGTATATGCTCCATTTTTGTTCTTTTGCTTTGAATGTTTTAGGCTCTGCATTTCCAGATACATGTAGTATTAGCTTGTAAATTTCCACAGAAAAATAGTGGAGTTTGGATTGGGATTATGATACAGAGCTGACATCTTAACAATACTGTATCTCCCACTCCATGAAAGTGGAATAAGTCTCCCTTTCAATCTTTCATTTATCTGAGCAATGAAAGATTTTACTGCACAGCTCTTGAATGTATTGTTACATTTATCTCTGTTTAATGTTTTTAAGACAGTGTATACGGAATTGCATGTTTTAGTTTATTTTCCATTTGTTTATTGTTTTTACATAGAAATCTATGGAATTTGGTTTATTTGCATTAATTGATTAGCTTTAGAAGCCTTTAGGAGTAGATTATTTAGGAAGCTCTACTCACATGGCCCAGTATAATTTGACTAAAGACAATTTTTAATCTTTCTTCTCATTCATGTGAGTTTATTTGTCTTGCCTTACTGCAATGGTAGAAGCACCCACTCCAGTGTTAAAAGGAAACAGAAAGAATGAGTCTTTTTATCTTGCTCCGTATATTAAGGAGAAATAATGAATCTTTCACCAGAAAGTGTGATAATAGTTGCAAGTTTTTAAGAGATGTACTTCATTAGAGTGAGGAGGTTCTCTTCTAATGGTGGAGTGCTGAGAGAGTTTATAATGAATTGCTGCTAAATTTTCTGAAGTTTTTTCCTTCATCTATTCTGTGATTGTGGTAAATTGCATTGAATGCCTTTCAATTATCTTGAGGAATATTGCAAGTGCACTTTAAAAGAATGCCTAAATCTAGCTGTCTAATACATTGGCCTATGTTAAGTCGCTTTAGTCATGTCTGACTCATTGCAACCCTATGGATTACAGCTTGCCAGGATCTTCTGTCCAAGGGATTCTCCAGGCAAGAATACTGGAATGGAGTTGCCATTTCCTCCTCCTTTATTTATTGGGCTATAAATATCAATTATATTAAGGTGGTGGATAGTACTGTTCAGGTCTTATACACCCTTAACTGATTTTTTATCTAGTTCTATAAATTACTGACAGCTATGAAATAAACCTCCAAATATGATCATCTATTTGTCACTGTATCCCTTTAGTTCTATCAGTAATTGCTTCAAGATGTCCAAAGATTTAATATATGTGTAAATTATGATATGTTTTTCACATATTTTAGACATATATATATATGACCATATACACTTATTATTGTCATGTCTTCCTTATAGACTTTTTATCTTTTTGAAGCATTTGTCAATGTTGATGCCACTGTCATTGTTCAGTCACTAAAAGTCGTATCCAGCTCTTTGCAACCCCATGGACTGCAGCATGCCAGGCTCCTTTGTCCCACATTATCTCCTGGAGTTTGCTCACATTCATGTCCATTGAGTCAGTGATACTATCTAACCATTTCATCTTCTGCTGCCCCCTTCTCCTTTTGCCTTCAGTCTTTCCCAGCATCGGGGTCTTTTCCGATGAGTCAGTTCTTCACATCAGTTGGCCAAAGGATTGGAGCTTCAGCTTCAGCATCAGTCTTTCCAGGACTGAATATTCAAGGCTGTTTTTTTTTTTTTTAGGATTGGCTGGTTTGATCTCCTTTCAGTTCAAGGGCCTTTCAAGAGTCTTCTCCAGCACCACAATTTGAAAGCATCCATTCGTCTACACTCGGCCTAATTTATGGTTCAATTTTCAGATCTACACATGACTACTGGAAAAACCATAGCTTTGACTATACAGACGTTTGTCAGCAAAGTGATGCCTCCACTTTTTTAGTATGCTGTCTAGGCATTATTATATATTTTTGTATTTTGTATTTAAAAACTAAATATATTTGGCTGTCTTATATTTACTGTTTTTCTGTTATTTTGCTTTCTACCTTAGAAGGCATTTGGGCTTAAAATACAATCCTTACAGATAGCATGTAATTTGTTCTTGATTTTTATTTAGCCAGACAGTTTCTGCTTTTATTCAGATTTGGGCCTATTTATATTAATTATTAATATGTCTGTATGTCAGTCTGTCACTTTGCTGTTTATTTCTTATCTGTCTCATCTTGGTTTTGCTCCATGATTTGCTTTATTTTGTGTTCATGAACTATGATTAGTATTTTATTTTAATTCTTCTATTGGCTTTTTATATGCTTTTGCATAATGTTAAAATATTTGCTCTAGGATTTACAGTAAGCATATTTAAAATACTATAATCTAGATAGAATTAATACTGATTTCTTTCAGATAAATCATAGAAACTTTGAACCAGTTTATATCAACTCTTCCATATTTAGTGCTATCATGGTTACTATATAGATGAATATACGTAGAGATCCATACAGACACATATATATTCACATACATGCAGATACATAAATGTGCATCAGTCAGTTCAGTTTAGTTCAGTTGCTCAGTCATGTCCAACTCTCTATGACCCCATGAACCACAGCATGCCAGGCTTCCCTGTCCATCTCCAACTCCCGGAGCTTACTCAAACTCATGTCCATGGAGTCAGTGATGCCATCCAGCCATCTCATCCTCTGTCGTCCCCTTCTCCTGCCCCCAATCCCTCCCAGCATCAGAGTCTTTTTCAATGAGTCAACTCTTTGCATAAGGTAGCCAAAATATTGGAGTTTCAGCTTCAGCATCAGTCCTTCCAAAGAACACCCAGGGCTGATCTCCTTCAGAATGGACTGGTTAGATCTCCTTGCAGTCCAAGGGACTCTCAAGAGTCTTCTTCAACACCACAGGTTCAGAAGCATCAATTCTTCGGCACTCAGCTTTCTTCACAGTCCAACTTTCACATCCATACATGACCACAGGAAAAACCATAGCCTTGACTAGATGGACCTTAGTCGGCAAAGTAATGTCTCTGCTTTTGAATATGCTATCTAGGTTGGTCATAACTTTCCTTCCAAGGAGTAAGCGTCTTTTAATTTCATGGCTGCAATCACCATCTGCAGTGATTCTGGAGCTCAGAAAATAAATTCTGAGACTGTTTCCACTGTTTCGCCATCTAATTCCCATGAAGTGATGGGACCNGCTTACTCAAACTCATGTCCATGGAGTCAGTGATGCCATCCAGCCATCTCATCCTCTGTCGTCCCCTTCTCCTGCCCCCAATCCCTCCCAGCATCAGAGTCTTTTTCAATGAGTCAACTCTTTGCATAAGGTAGCCAAAATATTGGAGTTTCAGCTTCAGCATCAGTCCTTCCAAAGAACACCCAGGGCTGATCTCCTTCAGAATGGACTGGTTAGATCTCCTTGCAGTCCAAGGGACTCTCAAGAGTCTTCTTCAACACCACAGGTTCAGAAGCATCAATTCTTCGGCACTCAGCTTTCTTCACAGTCCAACTTTCACATCCATACATGACCACAGGAAAAACCATAGCCTTGACTAGATGGACCTTAGTCGGCAAAGTAATGTCTCTGCTTTTGAATATGCTATCTAGGTTGGTCATAACTTTCCTTCCAAGGAGTAAGCGTCTTTTAATTTCATGGCTGCAATCACCATCTGCAGTGATTCTGGAGCTCAGAAAATAAATTCTGAGACTGTTTCCACTGTTTCGCCATCTAATTCCCATGAAGTGATGGGACCAGATGCCATGATCTAGATTTTCTGAATGTTGAGCTTTAAGCCAACTTTTTCACTCTCCTCTTTCACTTTCATCAAGAGGCTTCTTAGTTCCTCTTCACTTTCTGCCATGAGGGTAACATATATATACATAAATACACCCATACCCATATATGGCATGTATATATGTACATAATATAGAGTCAAAAGAACTCTTTTGTTATCTATCTATTGCTCTTCTGTCATCTTTTATCTTCACTTTGGTTTGATCTTAATTCTATGTTTATGTCTTCTACAAGTAATAGATTTCATTTTAAAATATTTTTAGTTGGGATAACCTGTCAATACAAAAAGTTTTATCCCTACAATAGCAGATAATATATTTTGTTATTCCAGTGGTAACAATCTCATCTTTAGATGTTCTTGACTGTTTTTGCTACTGCTTGTTGTTAAAGGCATATTATTCACCTCCTTATACACTCTTTGTGGTCACTAATTATAGGATTAGAGCTGATGCACATACCAAAGAATATAAGAGGGCAATATTTGAAGACAAATATTAACCAAAAGATGTTTGCTCTCCACTTCAAAACGGAAAAATGAGAAAACTTAAAGGCTCCCGTCTTCCCCAAAGAAGACTTTTTTAAAATATTCTTCTAAAAACTAAGGTATTCTGTACCTTCTTTTCCACCTCTCATTCATATGTATGGGAAATAAAATTTGAAAAAACTTCCACTAACCTTTTCAGTGCCACAATCACATTGTTCACCTGTTTCCAATATTCCATTGCCACACACCCTCCTCTGTTTGTAAACTGGCTCATCAGGAAGGATTTTATGAAGACATTCAATGCCAGAATATGCAGCAAAATATTTAAAGTCATCCAAGCTACAGGTGCTAAAATCCTTTACACCCCCAGATTGTCTAAAATATAAAAACATCAATATGACAAAAATTATTGCTATATATACACATTTCTCCCAATATATGATGCTTTGAAGAGAGATTTAGAAGGCAATATTCTCATGGAAAATAATAATCACATATAAAATAATATAAAAGCATTTTTAAATTGCTAAGATGTTTAACACACTTTTAAAATTTCACCAAGAAAATTCTTGTAATAAAAAAAAGTCTTTGGCCATTCATCCTGTTTTAAAGAAGAACAATTATTTACCTCTTCAATGATCCTTATTAAATATTTAAACACAGAAATTTATATTTTTTATTTAACTTCTAATGTCAAACAACTGCCTCAGTATTGACCATACTTTTATTTATTTAATATCACTTTTGTATTTTTTTATGTAGATGCCAATATGGACATGTCTGTATTACCTTCAAGAGCATATTCTTTGAGGGCTCTTGCTCTCTGTCATCAAGTATTTTTCAAATAAGACTCTGTTGTTTAATTTATGCCATGAGGGGGACAGCAGGGATATGTCCTGACACAGTGAGAAAACTGTTACAAGCAGTTTGCTAATATCTTCACATCCAACTAAAACACTAGAAAGAATATGGTTTAAAAGTAAAGACTGTGCCCTAGACAAGGATTTGACAAAAGTTTTTGTGAAAGACCACACAGTCAATATTATAGGCTTGTGTGACACATTCTCTGTTGCAGCCACTCAGCCTGCCACTGCAGTGCAAAAGCAGCCACAAACAGCATGTGAAACAAGAAGCCTAAAAAATTTATTTGCAGAACAGTCAGGCAGCAAAATTTGGCCTATGATTCGTTGTTGGTTAACCTCGGCCCTATGCTAAAATCTACTCTCCATCAATTCTAACAGTTAGAGCCTAAACTCAAGCCTTGACAAGATCTCCAGACAAAACCTCCAGAGTTTGGAGGTTCAGCTCTGACATTTTAGAGGGATTTGGGAATACCTTAAGTTATCTATAGACTCATGTAAGTGAATCATAAAATCAAGTACATAAAAGTTAAAATGGTTACCCAATAATTGAATTGCTTGGTAGATAAAAAATCAATGGTTTTCCAGAGGAAGGTATGACAACCTAGGATTTCTATTGTACTATCAACAATATCCAATATGCTATTACTAATAATAATCATACAAAGAAATAAGAAAGTGTAATACATAGTCAATTTTTTAAAAGCAGTCAATAATAAGCAACACTGAGATGGCCCAGGTGTTAGATCTGACACAAAAATACTTGAAAGGAGCCATTACAAATATATTCAAATAACTAAAGGAAAAAATGTTTACATAATTGAGAGTAATTGTAACTTTATAGCATGAACACTCAAAAGAGAGTACACATCATCCAATTTACATAATATTCTAGAGCAGTAAAGCTAACTGCACTGATAAAAATCAGATCAGCAGTTGCCTGGAGGAGGGTAGAAGGTAAAAGGACAGCCAAAGTGGCTCAGATGGTAAAGAAGTTGCCTGCAATGCGAGAGACCTGAGTTTGGTCCCTCGGTTGGGAAGATCCCCTGGAGGAGGACATGGCACCCACTCCGGTACTCTTTCCCAGAGAATCCCCAGAGACAGAGGAGCCTGGCAGGCTACAGTCCATGGGGTTGCAAAGATCAGACACAACTGAGCAACTAAGCACAGCAAAGTTCACAAAAGAAATTTCCATGCAGATGGACATGTGGCATAGCCTGATTAACACCGTGATTCAGAGATTTATATATTTACATTCACCAAAAGTCATAATTATTATGCCATGTACCTGAAACTAACATAATGTGATAAATAACCTATATTTCAAATTTTCAAAATCTCAAAAGTTTTCATAAGAATTGGAAATCTGACCAAAAAATGTTTAAGAAAATGTAAAGGACCTAGAATACCCAAAAACAATTCTGTAAAAGATAAAAAACTTGGGGACTTAAGCTACCTGATTTCAAAAATTGAATATAAAGCTACAGTAATAAAGATAGCAAGCTTTTCTATAAGGATAACCATACAGATTAATGACATAAAATAGACAGTCCAATAAAAATACACACATTTATGGTAAATTGGTTTTTTACAAAGTCACCAAGGCAATTAAGTGGAGGAAAGGAAGGTCTTTTCAACAAGTGCTATTGGAATGACTGGAAATCCATAGGGAAAAAATTAAAGTTAAACACATACACAATAATCAACTCGAAATGTATTACAAAACTGAATAAAAGAGTTATAAAACTACAATGCATAAAGAAAAATTGACTAATTGTATTTCACCAAAATTTAAAAATTTATCTTAAAAATGGTACCCAAAGAATAATAGCAAATGAAGCAACTGGCAAACAACTAATATCAAAAACATACAAGCAACTTCTACAGCTCAATTCCAGAAAAATAAACTACCCAATCAAAAAATGGGCCAAAAAACTAAATAGACATGTCTCCAAAGAAGACATACAGATGGATAACAAACACATGAAAAGATGCTCAATATCACTCATTATCAGAGAAATGCAAATCAAAACCACAATGAGGTACCATTTCACACCAGTCAGAATGGCGGTGATCCAAAAGTCTACAAGCAATAAATGCTGGAGAGGGTGTGGAGAAAAGGGAACCCTCTTACACTGTTGGTGGGAATGCAAACTAGGACAGCCACTATGGAGAACAGTGTGGAGATTCCTTAAAGAACTGGAAGTTGAACTGCCTTATGACCCAGCAATCCCACTGCTGGGCATACACACCAAGGAAACCAGAAATGAAAGAGACACGTGTACCCCAATGTTCATCGCAGCACTATTTATAATTTGCCAGGACATGGAAGCAACCTAGATGTCCATCAGCAGATGAATGGATAAGAAAGCTGTGGTACATATACACAATGGGATATTACTCAGCCATTAAAAAGAATATGATCATTGATTTTCTCTACACAGAAGAGAAATAGTGGGGAAAAAAAAAGCTAACCTTAATAATTTGTGTTTAATTACTATGTGTAGAAATTTTCTTTCAGGTAAAGAAAATTTTACTCTGAAATTCTGCATAAAGGACAGTTGCAAGTTTCTTTTAGAGCATTTTCAAACTAAAAACAGTATCCAGAAGGATTTGGATGAATGTCTCTGTGAAAGTAGTGTGATAGCAGAGAAACTGATGGTGTGATATATTCTTCTTTAATAAGATCTTTTTGTAATTAATTTTAAAATTTACACACTTAACAGAAAAATAAGAAATTATCAAATGTCAAAGTTATGTTAATATATAGATTACATATTTATATGAATAAAAGTATTATATAAAATTTTTTAAAAAAAGAATACATTTGAATCAGTTCTAATGAGGTGGATGAAACTGGAGCCTATTATACAGAGTGAAGTAAGCCAGAAAGGAAAACACCAACACAGTATACTAACGCATATACATGGAATTTTGAAAGATGGTAATGATAACCCTGTAAGTGAGAGAACAAAAGAGACACAGATGTACAGAACAATCTTTTGGACTCTGTGGGAGAGGGAGAGGGTGGGATGATTTGAGAGAATGGCATTGAAACATGTATAATATCATGTAAGAAATGAATCGCCAGTCTAGGTTCGAAACAGGATACAGGATGCTTGGGGCTGGTGCCCTGGGATGAACCAGAGGGATAGTATGGGGAGGGAGGTGGGAGGGGGGTTCAGGATGGGGAACACGTGTACACTTGTGGCAGATTCATGTTGATGTATGGCAAAATCAATACAATAATGTAAAGTAATTAGCCTCCAATTAAAATAAATAAATTTAGATTTTTTAAAAATGGTACCCTAATGATAAAATACTCAAAAATCATATATCTGGCAAAGAACTAATAGCCAGAACATAGAAAATCTAATTTATTTTTTTTTCATGGACAGGTATTTAAATAGGCTCTTCAAATAAGATATTAAGCAAAAAGCTATAAAGTATGAAAATATGTTCAACATCATTAGCTTCCTCAAAAATTCAGATTAAAATCACTATGAGGTAACTTTACAACCCCAAAATAATTCAGATTAAACAAACTGAGCATAACAAGTCTTGGCAGTGATGTGGCTCAACCAGGATTGGCTACACGATTTGCAGGAATCAATGCAAAATGGAAATGCAGGATAATTTTTTTTTAATATAAATTTATTTATTTTAATTGGAGATTATTTTGGTTCCCTTTTGTTAGCAGTCTCTCTCAGTGGGGCATAGTTACTCATTTGCAACTTAATGTCTTTCTAAAATAAAATTAAAAATTGCTCACATGAATTGGATTATCCGTCCTTATACTGTATAATGCAGATATTAAAGCATTTGGTTTCATGCAGAATCGCTGAAATTACACAGTTCATATGTCATGCCCTAGAGGGTACCTTCAATCTAGCCAGCAGATAAAAACTGAAGTCAGACTCTGGAAGGTAGGAAGGAGGAAGAGAAATGTCCTGAGGCATGGAGAGGTGTGGGGATTTGGGACTATTTTGGTGTATGTTCCATCTGAACTTGAAAAGGATGTGTATCCTAAAGTTGGGCATAGTTCCCTATAGCTATCAATTAACTCAGTTTGATTAATAGAAACATAAAGTTCCTAACCACTACCCCCCCAAAAAAAATTTAAGTACAGTGCATATTTAATAAAGAAAATTGTCTTACAAAGCTTCTGGTGACATTGTGCAAACATCCCCTAAACAATGGCAGATCTCAGTATTATCATAACTCATTCCCAAATTAAGGCCAAGCAACTGCACGATACTGACAGCATACGACTCCAAAGATAAACCCTCTATGTACTAAATATAAGGGAAATAAAAGAAAATTAGTTAGCTAAGGATCATATTCAGTTACAAAAAATTATATACTTAATCAAAAATTATATACAAAAACATTCATAAAATGCAGCCAAGATACTTATGCAGGTACATCTGTAGTAGAGTTATACAAGATTATTAAACATGAATGGATGAGTAACACAGCACTTTAATTTCAAAACACTATTAACTGACAATACTGCCTATCTTAGCAAATAAAATAGGGCTTAATGATCGCAAGGCATTACTTCTTTGAATTATTTTAAACAAAATGCTTTTATAATATTTTAATAATCAACCCTACATTCTCTTTATAGTAAACAGTCTCTAAAATAGGTCCCAAGGATATTTATGTCCCTGTGTATTCCTATTCCAGGGAACGTAGGCTAGAATTCCTGACTTGATTCTAATTAATTTGATATAGCAGAAGTGACAGGTCATCATTTTCATTCATTCAGTCAGTCAGTTCAGTCGCTCAGTCGTGTCCACCTCTTTGCAACCCCATGGACTGCAGCACGCCAGGCCTCCCTATCCATCACCAACTCCCGGAGCTTACTCAAACTCACGTCCACTGAGTCGGTGATGCCATCCAACCATCTCATCCTCTATCACCCCCTTCTCCTCCCGTCTTCAATCTTTCCCAGCATCAGGGTCTTTTCCAATGAGTCAGTTCTTCGCATCAGGTGGCCAAAGATTTGGAGTTTCAGCTTCAACATCAGTCCTTCCAGTGAATATTCAGGACTGATTTCCTTTAGGATGGACTGGTTTGATCTCCTTGCAACCCAAGGGACTCTCAAGACTCTTCTCTAACACTACAATTCAAAAGCATCAATTCTTTGGTGCTCAGCTTTCTTTGTTGTCCAACTCTCATATCCATACATGACTACTCGAAAAAAACATAGCTTTGACTAGACATACCTTTGTTGGCAAAGTAATGTCTCTGCTTTTTAATAACTTGTCTAGGTTGGTCATAGCTTTTCTTCCAAGGAGCAAGCATCTTTTAATTTCATGGCTGCAGTCACCATCTGCAGTGATTTTGAAGCCCAAGGAAACAAAGTCTGTCACTATTTCCATTGTTTCCCCATATCTTTCCCCATGAAGTGATGGGACCGGATGCCATGATCTTAGTTTTCTGAATGTTGAGTTTTAAGGTAACTTTTTCACTCTCCTCCCTCACTTTCATCAAGAGGCTTTTTAATTCCTCTTCACTTTCTGCCATAAGGGTGGTGTCATCTGCATCTCTGAGGTTATTGATATTTCTCCCAGCAATCTTGATTCCACCTTCTGTTTCTTCCAGTCCAGCGTTTCTCATGATGTACTCTGCATATAAGTTAAATAAGCAGGGTGACAATACACAGCCTTGACATACTCCTTTCCCTATTTAAACCAGTCTGTTGTTCAATGTCCAGTCCTAACTGTTGCTTCTTGACCTGCATACATATTTCTCAGGAGATAGGTAAGGTGGTCTGGTATTCCCATCACTTTCAGAATTTTCCACAGTTGATTGTGATCCACACAGTCAAAGGCTTTGGCATAGTCAATAAAGCAGAAGTCATAAGTAGTCAACAAATCATTTCCAAGAAAAGTAATATAAAAAAAAAGTGACTTCTTGGATCCTATGTCTTTTTAGTTCCTTCACCCTGAGGGAAGACAGCTACTATATCATGAAGCAAGCCTGCAGAGAGGCCCTCAGAAGTGAGCTGGGAAATATTTTCTGAGGTCTTGCAACAGCCACATGATAGTTCTTGAAAGCAAATTCCCTCTGTGCTGAACCTTAGAGTATCACAACTAGCATCTTAATTTCACCCACTAAACTGTTTCTAGATTCCTGATCCACAGAACTGTGTTGTTTTCATGTGATACAGTTTGGTACAACCAGTTACGTAGTAATAGGAATAGATAACTTATTAGTTATCTTTTGGGCCATTCCCAATATCTGTATAGATGTTTACAGCAGCTTTATTCATAACTTCCAAGACTTGTAAGCATTCCTGATGTCCTTTAGTAAGTGAATAGATAAACTGGGGCATGTTTCAGACAATGGCATATTATTCAGCCCTAAAAAGAAATGAGCTGCAAGGTCACGAAAAGACAAGGAAGAAATTTAAGTGCATACTACTAAATGAAAAAAGCCAACCTGCAAAGACTATATACTGTATGATTCCAACTATATGACATTCTGGGGAAGGGGGGATAGAAGATAAAAGCTAGTGGAGGTGAAGGCATTCCAGTTGAGCTATTCCAAATCCTGAAAGATGATGCTGTCAAAGTGCTGCACTCAGTATACCAGCAAATTTGGAAAACTNGGAATGAAAGCTGATCTTTTCCAGTCCTGTGGACACTGCTGAGTTTTCCAAATTTGCTGGTATACTGAGTGCAGCACTTTGACAGCATCATCTTTCAGGATTTGGAATAGCTCAATTGGAATTCCATCACCTCCACTAGCTTTGTTCATAGTGATGCTTTCTAATTAAGTTGCTTGTTGTTTCTACACTCTAGAGTTATATTAGTTTATGAATTACATTTTCCTAAAACATTTTTTTTAAACTCTCCTTTAAAATTATCTATATTTAACACTGGAAATTGATCTATTCAAATTCTTTATATTTTAATTTTCTTGAAATATAATTGACATATGCATGCATGCGTGGTAAGTTGCTTCAGTTATGCCTGACTCTTTGCAGTCCTATGTCCATGGGATTCTTCAAGCAAGGAAACTGGAGTGGGTTGCCCTCTTCTAGATCTTCCCAACCGAGGGATCGAACCTGCGTCTCTGATGTCTCCTATATTGGCAGGTGGGTTCTTTACCCCTAGTACCACCTGGGTTTGATTGTGTTAAGATGTACAATGAAAGTGAAGTGAAAGGGAAAATTGAGTCCAACTCTGTGACTGAGAGTCAATTCCTAGGCTGGTTAATAAGAAGTACGGGGTCCCTGAAGAAGAGATGGGGTCTGGAGTTCTCAAGGAGGAGGAAAAGACAAACGTCTTTTTTTTCTCTACATTCCTTAGTCTTAGTCACACAAAACGTTTTTTTCTTTAAGCCTGATGATTACACAACAAACAAGTCAGTTTAAACTCTGTACTAAGGATTACATAACAACAGTGTATCCAGCTTGAGGACAGTTTCTCCTTCCTGAAAACCTTCTGACTAATCCTGTCATCTTAAAACGTAAATTGTGGGAGTGAGTCTAGTAAAATTCTTACAACTTTGAGATATTCTTCTGATTTACTGCAATAACTAATTTAAAAAGTATATAACTCCCTTGCTTAGACTAAGCAAGGGGGACACTCTCCGTCATCCTTCTGATGTCTGTGTCAGAAGCTTTCTCTGTCCCTTTTTCACTTTAATAAAACTCTGCTATGCAAAAGCTCTTGAGTGATAAAGCTTGGTCCCTGGTCCCAAAGCTAAATGTTCTTTGGACATCACGAATCTGACATCATTCACCATAAGCTATCACAACCCCATGGACTATACAGTCCATGGAATTCTCCAGGCCAGAATACTGGAGTGGGTAGTCTTTCCCTTCTCCAGGGGATCTTCCCAATCCAGGGACTGAACCCATGTCTCCCACATTGCAGGTCGGTTCTTTACCAGCTGAGCCACAAGGGAAGCCCAAGAATACTGGAGCAGGTAGACTATCCCTTCTCTAGTGGATCAACCCAGCACAGGAATTGAAAAGGGGTCTCCTGCAGGAAATGGCAACCCACTCCTGTGTTCTTGCCTGGAGAATCTCAGGGACGGGGGAGCCTGGTGGGCTGCCGTCTATGGGGTCGCACAGAGTCGGATATGACTGAAGCGACTTAGTAGCAGCAGCAGCACTGCAGGCGGATTCTTTACCATCTGAACTATCAAGATGTACAATATGAAGATTTAAATTCTTATCTCCATTGGAGAATTTGTGAAATTTGCATTTGCTTGTTTTAATCTCCCCCAAGGCTACATCGTAGTCCTTTTTAATGCCATAAGATGTTTTTTGTCTTTTCGCTTAATTACACTTTCTGCCACTTTATCTTTTCAAGAACTTCAAACAACTTTAAAACTTCAAATTGAAAGCTTCATTCATTCAAATTTTTTCATTCTTATTTTTCTAATAGAAACTATTTAAGAATATGAATTTCCTCACTGTTTAGCTTTGATGCTATCTTCTGCAACAGGCATTATCCCTGTTTACCAATATTCAGTTCTCTTTTAACTCAAGCTGTTGTTCAGTCTCCCAGTCATGTCCACCTCTTTGCAACCTCATGGATTGCAGCACACCAGGCTTACCTGTCCCTCACCATCTTCCAAAGTTTGTCCAATTTCATGTTCATTTTGGCTAAGATCAAGTGTAGTATCTAATTCAAGAACCCTTCTTTTAAAGACAAGCACAGCCCGCCGATTCACTTTGGCCAAGACAATGAAGGCAAAAGTGATGCATGTCACTTAAGAGAAGCATTTCCTTAATGTAGCTCACATTTCTCTAGTCGGCACTTCTATGGGTTTGTTAGGTAGATAGAATAGGGAAAAGGAGTCCAAAATGGCGGTGGCTAAAAGACAAGGAAGGGAAAAGCCCCCGAAAATAGAACAAAAGAAGGTCAAAGAAAGGTCCGAGGACCCGAGTGAGGACTTCAGGTAGAAAAGCACTCCTCACTGAGCTAATTTGCATAGGGCAGGCCCAGGGGGAAGAAAACATATAAAAGGAGGAGCCAAGCACGCTCTCATCCTCTTTTGCTCTCTCTCGCCCTCCACCCCCTGCGTGCCTAGGCGCGTGCTCTCTCTCTCTCTCTCTCTCTTTCTCCCCACCCCGCTTGCCTACACACTCTCTCTCTCTCTCTCTACACCCCTCCCCCACCACCACGTGCGTTGATGCTCTCCTCTTCTTTGAGGATGGATTCTCCTGCTATCATTTTTTTAATATAAATTTATTTATTTTAATTGGAGGCTAATTATAAAATAGAGCTGTAATACTGATTTGTCTAAGAGCTATGACACAGTTTGTTCTAAGACCTGAGAGCTGTGACGCACTGAGGGCTTTAATATCCATTGCTCCAAATCATTGTTGTGACGAGACAAAGAACCGAGGAGCATACGCTCGCCTGCCAGGTTTGGCAATTGGAAAAGAAACAATCAATCTAGAAATGCCAAAATATCTAAGCATTCTCTAGTTGAGCCAACACATGGAAAACTGCTTCCCTGGAGAGTCAGCCAGAAGAATGGTTGACACGGATTGAATGAATGAAAATTAAGCTATGGTTAGCCGTTAGATTTGGAGGATATTTTTTACTAGCCTCTTTCGATTAATACATAACCTCCAAAATTTAAAAATATTATATGTGCTAAGTTGCTTCAGTCATGTCCAACTCTGAGAACCCAAGGACTGTAGTCTACCAGGTTCATCTGTCCATAGGATTCTGTAGGCAAGAATACTGGAGTGGGTTGCCATTTCCTTCTCCAGGAGATATTCCCAACCTAGAGATCAAACTTGGGTCTCCTGCATTGCAGGCACATTATTTACTGTCTGAACCACCAGAGAAGCCCACAACATTAAATAGCTAATAACTATAGTTTTTCTTTTCTGCCTTGAAAAATTACTCAAAATTGTACATAATTTTTAAGTTGTATTTTAATTTTCCCTTACCTCTTTTATTTCCTGTTGTTTTAATATATTATGTTAGAGTTTTTGCAAATTGGTTTTTACTTGTACAAAACTGTTGGTATTTTCCTTGTGACCAAGAGATGACTACATTTGCATGTATTTTCTATATATAATCTATAGACATTTCAGTGTATGTTTTTGGTATCCATTAATGGACTTCCCAGGTAGCACTACTGGTAAAGAACCTGCCTGTCAATGCAGGAGATGCAAGAGATGCAGGTTTGATCCCCAGGTTGGGAAGATCCCCTGGAGGAGGGCATGGCAGCCTACTCCAGTATTTTTGCCTGGAGAATCCCACAGACAAAGGAACTTGGTGGGCTACAATCCATGGATTGTAGCTCCTGCAGCTCAATTCCAGAAAAATAAACAACCCAATCAAAAAATGGGCCAAAGAACTAAACAGACATTCCTCCAGAGAAGACATACAGATGGCTAACAAACACATGAAAAGATGCTCAACATCACTCATTATCAGAGAAATGCAAATCAAAACCACAATGAGGTACCATTTCACACCAGTCAGAATGGCGGTGATCCAAAAGTCTATAAGCAATAAATGCTGGAGAGGGTGTGGAGAAAAGGGAACCCTCTTACACTGTTGGTGGGAATGCAAACTAGGACAGCCACTATGGAGAACAGTGTGGAGATTCCTTAAAAAACTGGAAGTTGAACTGCCTTATGACCCAGCAATCCCACTGCTGGGCATACACACCGAGGAAACCAGAATTGAAAGAGACACGTGTACCCCAGTGTTCATCACAGCACTGTTTATAATAGCCAGGACATGGAAGCAACCTAGATGTCCATCAGCAGACGAATGGATAAGAAAGCTGTGGTACATATACACAATGGAGTATTACTCAGCCATTAAAAAGAATACATTTGAATCAGTTCTAATGAGGTGGATGAACCTGGAGCCTATTATACAGAGTGAAGTAAGCCAGAAAGAAAAACACCAATACAGTATGCTGCTGCTGCTGCTGCTAAGTCGCTTCAGTCGTGTCCAACTCTGTGCGACCCCACAGACTGCAGCCCATCAGGCTCCACCGTCCCTGGGATTCCCAGGCAAGAACACTGGAGTGGGTTGCCATTTCCTTCTCCAATGCATGAAAGTGAAAAGTGAAAGTGAAGTCACTCAGTCATGTCTGACTCTTAGCGACCCCATGGACTGCAGCCTACCAGGCTCCTCCATGGGATTCTCCAGGCAAGAGTACTGGAGTGGGGTGCCATTGCCTTCTCCATCAGTACAGTATACTAACGCATATATATGGAATTTAGAAAGATGGTAATGATAACCCTGTATGTGAGACAGCAAAAGAGACACAGATGTATAGAACAGTCTTTTGGACTCTGTGGGAGAGGGCAAGGGTGGAATGATTTGGGAGAATGGCATTGAAACAGTATAATGTTATATGTGAAACAAGTCACCAGTCCAGGTTCAATGCATGATACAGGATGCTCAGGGCTGGTGCACTGGGATGACCCAGAGGGATGGTATGTGGAGGGAGTTGGGAGGGGGGTTCAGGATGGGGAACATGTGTACACCCGTGGCAGATTCATGTTGATGTATGACAAAACCAATACAATACTGTAAAGCAATTCACCTCCAATTAAAATAAATAAATTTATATTAAAAAAGAAAAAACAAGAAAAAACTTACCAGATTTTTATCCACAACAATATACATATCAATGTATCGGGAGAATAATTTGGTACGGCCAGATCTCTGAAAAACATATAACATGAGTCCTGAGAAATTTCCAAAAGTGTACGTTCTATTGAAATTATGTTCAGAGATAAACTGAGAGACATGTGGCTATTGATTACATATTAAGGTGATTTTTAAATACAAATTTTAGGTACTATTCAGAAAATTCCAGTCCAAAATATGCCTGTGGTTAATAAGAATTTTCAGTGAGTCAGTGTTGTATATAATACTCAGGCATAATTTGATTTTTACAATAGCTGATATTAGAAATATTAAGTTTATAACATACAATTTTCTTTTCCTTGTGTGCTCATTCAGTGTTGCCCAACTCTTTGTGACCTCATGGACTATAGCTTGTCAGGCTCCTCTGTCCATAGGATTATCCAGAGAGGAATACTGTAGTGGGTTGCCATTCCTTCTCCAGGGGATCTTCCCAACCCATGGATCAAACCCATGTCTCCTTTGTCTCTGACATTGGCAGGCAGATTCTTTATCACTGGGCCACCAGGGAAGCCTTCCTTTCCTTAGCCTTGTGATCATTTTTCATAGTAATCTTTCATGTGGACAGATTTTTTGCTATCAATTATTAGAAACTACTTTTGACAAATCATGGTTTAGAAAAATATTACTAAAGCTTACAATCACTGACTGTTCACCGGAGCCAGGAACGTTATTTATGGCAGCTTACAGGTAGGAATGATGCTAAAGCTGAAACTCCAGTACTTTGGCCATCTCATTCGAAGAGTTGACTCATTGGAAGACTCTGATGCTGGGAGGGATTGGGGGCAGGAGGAGAAGGGGACGACAGAGGATGAGATGGCTGGATGGCATCACTGACTCGATGGGCGTGAGTCTGAGTGAACTCCGGGAGTTGGTGAAGGACAGGGAGGCCTGGTGTGCTGCGATTCATGGGGTCGCAAAGAGTCGGATACGACTGAGCGACTGAACTGAACTGAACAGAACTGAACAGGTCTTTGTGGAGGAAGAATTCATCAGTTTGCTGTACACATACCTTATGCAAGCCACTAACTATTATTATTCATTCCTGAATTCTCACATAACAAAGACTCATTTAGAAATTCAGATCACATGTTCACTCAAATTATCAGAATAATTCAGGAAAAGGAGGAATTTACATTAATTATCCAAATGTCCACATATGAAAATTAGCTTTTTGGTTTATTTAAGCTTATATTCACATATCTCTTTCCAAAATCAATTACCTAAGTTTTTGCTAAACTTTCATTTAACAAAAAGCATGACAAAAAATATCATTCTGCATCCATCTGAAAAGTCACGAAATGCCATCAAGAAAAAGTAAGATAAACTTAAAATTTACAAGTCACCAAATTTTGCTCTGAAAGTATTTTTCATTTTATAAAATTACACAGAATACATATAATAAGGAGTCCACACTTACTTCTGAACTTTTTCTGACTTTATACTGTGATCTCTCATAGCTGTAAGTGTCATTTTCTGACAACAGAGGGATAGCACTTATATCATTTTTTTCTTCATAAATCATGTGCACAAATCCTGATATAGACTCAACTGGTTCAAGTGCATATGAGATGTTTTTAAACTGCAGTGTTCCCCTGAATGGTAAAATAATCAAAACAAATCTGAAATTATTCTACTGGAACTGTAATTCTAATAAGAAATGTTGGCCAAAAAACAATTTTTTTTTACATTTAAAGTCACCTTGGTTTTTCTATTTCTCTCTTTATTCTTTGAGGTATTGTTCTAGAACCAGACAGTAATAACACAGTATATGTCTGGCTTTTTATTACAAATATTCTAATAGAAATATTTTGATTATCTTAAAGAAACCAGTTTTAGTGGCATGCATCTGTCAACTTTTAAAAATGCACAAAGAGAGAGCTGCAAGGTAAGTTTTATTTGGGAGCAAAACGAGGACTGCAGCCCGGATGATAGTATTTCAGATAGTTCTAACTGTTCCAAAGGGGCAGCAGGAAAGGAGAGTTTGTACGTGATTTTTGTGAAGGTGGTGTACATGCAATCAAGCACGTATTTTTGTAGAAAGTTTCTGCTAGTCTCATGAAGCTTCTGCTAGTCACAGGAAATAGTCACTACCATGAAGGATTTTATAACTTTTCTAGCTATGAGGAAATACAAAAATTGGGCTCATAAAATCAGCTCCTGAGAATATCTAACTACCTGAAGACCTGTTCTGCCGGTCTTCACAGAGCACAGAGTCCCACATTTCTGCTCTCAACCCTAAACTCCACTCCTTCTGGGGGTGCAAATTCAGCAGGCATACGATTTAATCCTTGTTGAGGCAGATGGCAAGTGCCAATACATAGGCACACCTACACACATCTATGACACATCTATGTGCTTAAACAGGCTAACACTTCTACCGAGGGTGTTGATGGTCTAACCAAGACTTTAGCCATAGGCCCTCTTTTCCTTACTTTAGGTTCCTTTCTTCTCTTTGAAATCCTTATATCTCCCCTGACACTTCACGTTCTAAATCATTTGTGTGGCTGAGTTAAAGGTACTATCTGCCTGACAATGACTGTGAGCAGAGCCAAAGTATCGGTCAGACTCAGGCATTCCTCATTGACAAGCATTCTAGAAAACTAAGACACCTGTAAAAACATAAAGAATTTGAGAAAACTAGTATGGAGAGACCCAATCAAAACTACCTATACTCAAGATCGCTGAAAGCCTCAAGCAGCACAGCCTGTTAGAATCAACATGCAGACTCCCATCTGGAATGGATACTGCCAGGGTGACTAACTTTATTTTACCAGTAGTTCTGGTTCACTCCATAGGAAACTGAAATCATAAAGGTGACTGTAGAACTAGAAAAAGTACTGGAGGATAAATATTACAGTTTAGCAAGATCTAATACTGGCAAAAGGAGTATCTCTAAATAGGCTACAACCTGAGTCCTGAACAAATGTTGAGTGACACAAGAGAATTTGGAAAACCTGCAACATATCCATGGTAATTGCAATCCATCTGAGGGGAAAAAAAAAAAACAGGAAAAAAAATGGTTAACTTCTTTTTTAAACGGACATTCCAGATACCTCATTTGTACTTTTTACTTTCATTACCTTAGTACTTTAATATGAAGGGCCATGACCCAGTGAGTTGTTCCAGGGAGAAGTGAGAACTAGTCCAGGTTATTTAATTTCACTAAATGTGTGAAATAACATTCTAGTAATTTCATAATATTTATAATTTAACAAAAATTCAGAATAATAAAATCTATAACAAAGAAACCTAAGTCTTACCTGAGATGACAAAGGCCGATGATGTTGGATGTCATTTTTGTCATAAAAATAAACAACAGAAGCTGGAGATAAAAATGACCTAGGCAGAAATCACAAAAACATGGTCAAGATGTAAACAGAAAACATAGAAAAATTATTCTTCATAATACAAATTTTCTTTTTAAAGGAGGAATTTAAAGCAGTGCCAATTATCTTGGCATATCCTATTGCCCAGATACTGGTCATTTAAATAAGTTTGGGGCAGAGAGAGGTATTTTAACTACAGTGACATAATGCAAAAATGCATGATAATGAACAACCCAAACTGCTAGAAATATCAAACAGTGAAATAAGACAGGTCTCAATTTTCAGCGTAGAACTTGCAAATCCTTGTTATTATTGCTCATTAATTCTAGATTTTAAACTTGAATCTCAAAATTAAAATGTAGGGTTAGGCCAAATTTTTGAAAGATTTTCTTAGCATCACTACAAAATTCACATTCACTAACCTTCAGTTCAGTTCAGTTCAGTTCAGTCACTCAGTTGTGTCTGACTCTTTGCGACCTCATGAATTGCAGCACGCCAGGCCTCCCTGTCCATCACCAACTCCTGGAGTTCACCCAGACTCACGTCCATCAAGTCAGTGATGCCATCCAGCCATCTCATACTTTGTCGTCCCCTTCTNGGACATGAATCTGAGTGAACTCTGGGAGTTGGTGATGGACAGGGAGGCCTGGCGTGCTGCGATTCATGGCGTGGCAGAGAGTCAGACACGACTGAGCAACTGAACTGAACTGAATCCAATGTAAGCGGTATCCTTATAAAAAAAGGAAATTTGGACATACCTACACAGTGGGAGAATTTCTGGTCTCTATAAGGTAATGGCAGAGGCTGGGAACAGATCTGTCCCTCATAGTACTCAAAAAGAATCAATGCTGCCAACATCCTGATCTTGGACTTTTAGCCTCCAAAACTATGAGACAATAAGTTTCTGTCACTTAAGACACATTGTGTTTCTTTGTTATAGGGCCCTTAGCAAAACAAATGTACCAACTTTCCCTTAAAACAAAAATGATAACAAATGCTAGAGAACAGGATCAAATTTAAAATAAACAAATAAATAATTGAGAATAACCACAAGCCCAGAAGCAATACCTATTAAACAACTTTGATTAAAATGAGAACATGGAGAATTTCAATAGAAGTGTAGAATCTGTAATAAAGAAACAAAATTGTACAGCAGAAAAAAACAGTATCTGTTATTAAAAATTCAATGAAAGGGTAGAAAAGAAGATTAGACTTAGCAGGGGTTAAGATTGGTGACAGGAACACAGGTCAGTGGAAAATGTCCATGTTGAAACACAGAGAGAAAAATGCAAAGAAGAAAACAAGAGAAATGTGACCAATTAAAAATGTCTAACGTTCATGTACTTCCCTCGTGGCTCAGACTGTAAAGCATCTCCCTACAATGAGGGAGACCTGGGTTCAATCCCTGGGTCAGGAAGAGCCCCTGGAATAAAAACAGCAACCTACTCCAGTATTCTTGCCTGGAAAATCCCATGGATGGAGGAGCCTGGAAGGCTACAGTCCATAGGGTCGCAAAGAGTCGGACACGACTGAGCGACTTCAATTCACTTCACTTCAATCCAACACTCATGCAATTATAATCCAAAAAATAAGGAGAAAGGTAAGGCTAAGAAATAACATTTGGAAAATTCACAGTTGACACTTTCAAAGCTTATGAAAGATAACTCACAGTGTCAAATTATTATATAATTCCAAAGCAGTATGAACATAAAGCAAACCTGGGCATGTCATACTCAAAAGACTTAAAAGAAAAAGAGAAAACACTCAAAATCAATAAGAGAAAAATGACACATTATGTTCAGAACAATTCTTAATAAATTGTGTGACTGACAAAAGGCAATGGAATGACCTCTTCAAAGTGTTGAAAGAAAAGTATGAGTACCAGTACTAACCTATATTAAAACTTGTAATAAAGCTACATTAATTAAGGCAGTGGAATATAGGACAATATGAGTAACAGTCCAACAGCCCAGATGATAAAGGGATCAAGGCAACAAGTTGATATAATAATTGTAAATATATATATGCCCCCCAACATAGGAGTACCTAAATACATAAAGCAAATATTAACAAACAAAAAAGGAGGAATTGAGAGTAACACAACAACAGTAGGGTTTTTAACTCCTCGCTTACATCAATGGACAGATAATAGAGACAGAAAATTAAAATTAATAAGGAAACACTGGCCTTAAATGACACACTATCAACTAAACTCGAGAGATTCTTAGAGAAAATTCCATCCAAAAGAAGAATACATTCTTTTCAAGGGCACTAGAAGCATTTCCAGAATAGACCACATACTATGCCAAAAACAAGTCTCAGTAAAATTGAGAAAACTGAAATCANTGGACAGATAATAGAGACAGAAAATTAAAATTAATAAGGAAACACTGGCCTTAAATGACACACTATCAACTAAACTCGAGAGATTCTTAGAGAAAATTCCATCCAAAAGAAGAATACATTCTTTTCAAGGGCACTAGAAGCATTTCCAGAATAGACCACATACTATGCCAAAAACAAGTCTCAGTAAAATTGAGAAAACTGAAATCAAATCACTCATTTTTTCAGACCACAGAGGTCTGAAACTAGAAATCAGAACAAGAAAGAAAAAAAAAAAACCTGCAAAAAAACACTAGCATGTGGAATCTGAACAATATGCTACTAAACAACTGATGTATCACTGCAGAAATCAAATAGCAAATCAAAAAATACCTGGAGATAAATGAAAATGGAAACAAACTGATCCAAAATATGTGGGATGTGGCAAAAGCAGCTCTAAGAGGGACATTTTTAGTAATACATCTTATCTCAAGAAACAAGAAAAATCTCAAATAAATAATCTAACCTTACACCAAAGGAACTATATAAAAAGAAGAACAAACAACACCCAAATTTAGTAGAAGGCAAGATATCAAAAAGATCAGAACAGAAATAAATGACATAGAAATTTTAAAATAAATCAATGAAACTAAGAGCTAGTTCTTTGAAAAGATAAATAAAAATCACAAAACTTTTAGTAAGACTCATCAAGAAAAACAAGAGCCGAAATAAAAAAGAAGTTCTAACAAACGTCCCAGAGCTACAAAAAATCATGAGAGTACTGAGAACAATTATATACCAGTAAAACGGACAGTTCAGAAGAAATGGGTAAATAACTAGAAATGTACAATCTCTCAAGACTAAATCTAACAAACACCCCAGAGCTACAAAAAATCATGAGAGTACTGAGAACAATTATATACCAGTAAAATGGACAATTCAGAAGAAATGGATAAATCACTAGAAATGTACAGTCTCTCAAGATTAAACCAATAAGAAACACAAAATAATGAATAGACTGTAATGAACTGAATCATTCAGTAATTTAAATAAACTCCAAACAAACAAAAGTCCAGGGACCAGATGGTTTTATAGGTGAAGCCTACAAAACATTAAAAGAAGAGTTAACACCTATCCTTCTCAAAGCACTCCCAAATATTAAAGAGAGAGGAACACTCTTATTCAATGAGGTATCAGCCTGATACCAAAACCCGGCAAAGACACTCCAAAAAAGAAAACTATAGAATCAATATCACTGATGAACATAGATGCAAAAATCCTCAACAAAATATTATCAAAAAATAATATATTTTTAAAAATCCATACACCAAGATAAAGTGGGATTTATTCCAAAGGGGCAAAGATATTTCAATATCTATAAGTCAAACATTGTGATATATCATAATAACAAATTCAAGAGTTTAAAAATTGTGAAATGCAAAAAAAGCTTTTGATATCACTATGACACCTCAACATAATAAAGTCCATGTCTGACAAGCCCGTAGCTAATACACTCAATCATGAAAATGGGAAAGCTTTTCCTCTAAGATCAGGAACAAAACAAGGATCCTCACTTTCATCACTTTTACTTGACATAGTATTGGAAGTCCTAGTGAAATTGATCAGACAAAAAATAAGTAAAAGGAAATAAAAATGGCTAAAGTACAACTGTCACTGTTGCATGTAACATGATATTATATATAGAATATCCTAAAGAGGCTACCAAAAAACTATTGGAAGTAATAAATGAATTCGGCAAAGTTGCAAGAAAAAAAAAAAAAAACTAATACACAGAAATCTGTTGCATTTCTATACACTGACAAACTATCAGAAATAAAAATTAAGAAAACAATCTAACTTACAACTGTATCAAAAAGAATAAAGTACCAAGAAATAAATCTAACCAGTCTGGTAAAAAACCTCTACTCAGAAAACTATAAGACCCTGATGAGAGAAACTAAAGATGGTATAAACAGAAAGATGATATAAAAAGATGGAAGGAAACTGTGTACATAGATTATAGGAATTAATACTTAAAATGACCATATTATCCAAAGCAATCTACAGATTTAATGCAATCCCTTATCAAAATACCAATGGCATTTTTCCCAGAATGAAAATAAATAATTCTAAAATGTTTATGGAACCACAAAAGAACTGAATAGCCAACAATCTTGACAAAGAAAAACAAGATAGGTGATATCACACTCCCTGATTTCAAACTATACCACACAACCACAGTAACCAAAACAGTATGTTACTAGCACAGATACAGACACAGAGATCAAAACAACAGAACAGCGAGCCTACATGGTCAAGTAATGTATGACAGAGAAGGCAGGAATATACAATAGGAAAAAGACAGCCTCTTCAATAAATTGTGGGAAAACTGGACAACCACATGGAAAAGAATCAAACTGGACCTCTTTCTCACACCATATACAAAAATAAATTGAAAAATCAATTAAAGACTTAAATGTAAGACCTAAAGCTATAATACTCCCAGAAGAAAACAGAGGCAGTATGCTCATTGACAGTGGTCTTAGCAATATTTTTTAAAATATATCCTCAGGAAACCAGGGGGGAATAAAATGAACAAACAGGACTATATCAAACTAAAAAGCTTTTCACAGTGCAGGAAACTACTACTAACAAAATGAAAAAGCCTACTGAACAGGAGAAAATATTCACAAAAAATATATATGATAAAGGACCAAGATTCAAAGTAAACAAAGAACTTATACAACTCAACATCTGAAAAGCAGGCAACACATTTAAAAAATGGGCAAAATATATGAATAGATATTTCTTCAAAGAAGACATACAGATGGCCAACCGGCACATGAAAAAATCCTCAACATTACTAATCATCAGGAAATGCTAATCAAAACCATGAGATATCACCTCACACTTATGATAAAAAAGACAAGAGATAACAGTGTGAGCGGATGTGGAGAAAAGGGAACCCTCATACAATGTTGGCTGGAATGTAAACTGGTGCAGCCACTGTGTAAAATACTATAGAGGGTCCTCAAAAAATTAAAGACAGAACTACCATAGGGTCTAGAAATTTCACTTCTGAGTTTTTTCCTGAAGAAAACAAAAACTCTAATTCAAAAAGATAGATGCACCCCATGTTCACTGCAATTATTTACAATAGCCAAGATATGCAAGCAATCTAGGTGCCCATCAGTAGATGAATAGACGAAGATATGGTTTTATACACAAAATAGCATTACTCAGAAAGTGAAAACGTGCCCTTTACAACACGGACGGACCTACAACACAGCACTAAGCTCTTATATGTGGAATATAAAAAACAAAACAAATGAACCAACTGATGCTAAAGGTGAAACTCCAGTACTTTGGCCACCTCATGCGAAGAGCTGACTCATTGGAAAAGACTGTGATGCTGGGAGGGATTGGGGGCAGGAGGAGAAGGGGACGACCCAGGATGAGATGGCTGGATGGCATCACTGACTCTATGTTCGTGAGTCTGAGTGAACTCCAGGATTTGGTGATGGACAGGGAGGCCTGGCGTGCTGCGATTCATGGGGTCGCAAAGAGTCGGACACAACTGAGCGACTGAACTGAACTGAACTGAAGCTGAGAAACCCACAGATACAGAGAACAGGTAGCTGCCGTAGGGAAGAGGGTTAGGGGGGATGAATGAAATAGGTGAGGGAGGTAAACAGATACAAACTTTCAGTTACAAAATAAGTGAGTTATAAGGATGAAATGTACAGTCCGGGGAATATTGCTCAATAATATTGTAATGACTTTGTACAGTGATAGATGATGACTAGGTTTATCAAGGTGATCATTTTGTAATGTACAGAAATATTGAATCACTATGTTTTGCACCTGGAACTAACATAATGTTGCAGATAATTATTCTTCAATTTTTTAAGTTAACTATAAATTAAATCTTTATAGACAGAAACTGGGTGGGGGGGGGGCGGAGAGGGGGAAAATAATAATCATTTGGCCAAAATTGCAAGTTGTGAAACTACGATTAGAGATAATTTTTATCACCATGTACAATCAGAAAATCAGCCAGTTAAAAACAGCCAGACTCAAATAACTAGCTTCTGAAAGTGTGCAAATCAATGACAACCCCAAGTTTCTAAAAGTCAGTGAATTAGTGACAGCCACAGCTTCTAGACAGGAGTCAGTAAGTGCTTCAATCCACTGATGAGGATTCTAAAACTGAGAAGACCAACAAGTAGTCTACCTCAACTAACTACACGAACACAACTGAAAGCCTGTCTATACGTAAACACCCTCCTTTCCCAAAGCCCATGGGTCCCTGGGCACTAGGCTTCCCAAAACCATATATAATATTAGCTGGCTTTCTTCAGAAAGACTGGGTTTACAACGGGGCCTTACAAGCAAATTGTAAGGTCATCATTTGTTTTGAGTAACATATCAAGTTCAGTTTATAGTTTGCTCACAAGTTCACAATCTTTTCAACAGTTCAGCTCTTTTATGATTAGTTATGAGTTTAGACTTCTGACAGTTTCACTGACACAGCTGCAAGATTTTCAATTCAATATTTTCAATTCTTTAAATGTTTTTAAACTATTATCTACATTTTTATTTGCATATAAATCCCCAAATGCCAAAACACAAGTGTAAACCTTGTAATGAGTATTTTGAACAGCAGAAATTTCTCAACTATAGAAAAGTTGCTTTTTGAAGTTCTTTGTGTGGCTTGCAATTGTTCACTAAACACGGTGAAAAGTTCACTAAACTTGGTGGGAAGTCAAATATAAACCTGCATATACTAACGGCTAAGCAAAAGAAATACATGATTCCTCATACAATACCAAAGAAGGCGATATAACAAATTTGGAGGATTAAGAAAAATTCAGAGGAAGAAGATATAAGAAATTGTAGCAGGCACCATAATAGTTTTTCACACTGTGTATCATCAGTCTTTCTGCCCAAACGACTAAATGCACAACTACCATAAGTATTTATTTCAAAATTGTAAGCTAATTTTCAAGTGCCAGGTTAAAATCCACTGCAACAATTAAAGAATGAAACAGCTCCCTTTGAAATTACAGAAACATGAAGGATGGACATGGGTCACCTTGTTGGAGCACAGCCATAGGTGCAAGTGATCACTGTGCAGAAAAGACAATGTTCCCTTTGTTTTTGCATAGTATTTTTCCAGTGAAACAAAAAAGAGCCTTGCTCACAAGGTTTCACAAGTAAAATCCCTTCCAGATGAGACTTAGACAACAGGAAACTTGTGCAGAGATTCTCTTATTGAGTTGAATTAATAGGTAAAATACATGGCTTTGGGTGGAAAGAATAGTAATGACATGTTGAAGACCATTTAACAATCAAAGTGGAATAACTATGGTTCAGGCATCCCAAATGGAGACAGGTGTCCACCAGTGGATGGGGTTTCAGACAAATTCTTGCATCACTGAGAACTGGAATTTTCTGAACTGTATCAAACTCAAGGACACCACCAAACATTTTCAAAACCGTATCTGCTAGCAGCTGCTGGATGCAACCCTGTAGTTTCATAGCCCCCCTCTCTTCTTCCCAGCTATGTAATCATTTCAAACTCTAATCCCAATTCTTGCTTAATGGACACTCTTACTTCTTGCCAGCTCCAATCCTAATTCTTAAAAATTTATGAAACCTCGTAGCTTTCTTCCACCATTTTGTAGTCTGGTGGAACATATTTCAAGTGCTTCTTGGATCTGTGTCTCCCAGACTGCAATCCTAAGAAACTCCAAATAAATGTTTTTTTTTTTTTTTTTTTTTGCCTCAACACTTCTCAGCAAAATGTTCCTCCTTGTGAACCTGGTCCGAGCACTCAGCTCTGCCTCCAAGAACTGAATTACTGCCCAACATCAGCAGCTACGGTCTTGATATTAAAAGCAATTTCACACAATTTAAGAAATATAAATATTATTTCCCAATTACATTATTTTCTGGATCTTTGATTGCCTCAGACGTTGAAATCTTTTCAGGAATTGTGGTCTGCACAAACTTTTTATGAAGATCTAAAAGAAAAACAAACAAAGTTATTCTGATACTTGTAATCTTAGATTTTCATTTGTAACTCCAATTCTTCATGTGTTTTTCTACATTACCAACTTTTTTGTGTGTAATATATGCATCTGCTTTCCCTTTCTGCTGTCTTTTGGTCCTTCTTAGCTCAACATAAAGAAAACGAAGATCATGGCATCTGGTCCCATCACTTCATGGGAAATAGGGAAAGAGTGGAAACAGTGTCAGACTTTATTTTTCTGGGCTCCAAAATCACTGCAGATGGTGATTGCAGCCATGAAATTAAAAGATGCTTACTCCTTGGAAGAAAAGTTATGACCAACCTAGATACTATATTCAAAAGCAGAGACATTACTTTGCCGACTAAGGTCCATCTAGTCAAGGCTATGGTTTTTCCTGTAGTCATGTATGGATGTGAGAGTTGGACTGTGAAGAAGGCTGAGTGCCGAAGAATTGATGCTTTTGAACTGTGGTGTTGGAGAAGACTCTTGAGAGTCCCTTGGACTGCAGCGAGATCCAACCAGTCCATTCGGAAGGAGATCGACTCCGGGATTTCTTTGGAAGGAATGATGCTAAAGCTGAAACTCCAGTACTTTGGCCACCTCATGCGAAGTTGACTTATTGGAAAAGATGCTGATGCTGAGAGGGATTGGGGGCAGGAGGAGAAGGGGACGAAGGAGGATGAGATGGCTGGATGGCATCACTGACTCGATGGGCGTGAGTCTGAGTGAACTCGGGAGTTGGTGATGGACAGGGAGGCCTGGCGTGCTGCGATTCATGGGGTAGAAAAGAGTCGGACACAACTGAGCGACTGAACTGAACTGAACTGAACCCATACATTTCTTAACTCTATAATCTTAAGGTTTCATTCTCTCTCTTTTCCTATTCTCAGGCAGGCAGTTTGACTGAGTAACAGTAACAAATTACAGTGATGTAAGAGAGACAGAAATTTAAAAAGTGAAATGTATCAAGAAACTGGGACCATTTGCAAGGGAAAAAAAGATTCAGAATACTGAAGACAAAGGTTATCTGCAGTTTTCCAAGAAGGTGGAGGACTGCAGTTACCAAGGAGGAACTCATTGATAAATGGCTTCTTCATGGCAGTGCAATTATTTCTAGAAGAGCAGAATTCTGAATGTCAAAAAGACCACATCTTTCATTTTTGTCCATTTTACAGACAAGGAAATCACCCAGAGAAATGAAAAGATTTTCTGCGATGACGCTGCCTCTGCTCCTTGGCTGCAGACCTCGAGGCCAAGGGTCAGACGAGGTGGGAGGGAGGTCTGGGACCCGACTCTGGACCGAAAAGGGCAGCCCTCCAACCGGAGAAGGCACGGTTCTGGACTTACTGGGGCCTCCGTGCAGTCCCCTGAGGACGTTGAGAAGGACCAGAAGAAGGAACATGGCTCCGCTGACCTGGAGCCACACTGGCCCAGCAGTGACGGTTGAGGCGTTGCGGTGAATGCAGGCCCAGCGCGCGGGGTGGGAGACGCCCGCAGCGCGCGAGGGAAAGGCTGGGCGTGGCTCCTGGCTGCCTCCGGGAGGGCCAGTGGGCGCGCCTAGCGTGCAGCCGGTGGGCAGCTGCGGCTGAGGAGGGAGCATTCGGTTTCTTGTGAAGGAAGGAAAAGCTGCGCAAGTTACAGTTCTCAGATGAAGCTGGTTGGTGGTGCCTGGTTTTGGCTGTATCTTCGACTTGGATTGACGGGTTTTGAAGTAGTTTCCAATTACAGGGAGGAGAAGGTGCAAAGGTAATGGATCATAATGCCATTTGCTATGGCTTTTCCTTACATTACATGCTGCTGCTGCTGCTGCTGAGTCCCTTCAGTCATGTCCTACTCTGTGCGACCCCACAGACGGCAGCCCACCAGGCCCCGCCCTCCCTGGGATTCTCCAGGCAAGAACACTGGAGGGGGTTGCCATTTCCTTCTCCAATGCACGAAAGTGAAAAGTGAAAGTGAAGTCGAGAATTATGCAACTACATTCTCTGACCATGACTAAATTAAGATAAGATGAAAGTGAAAATATCCAAATATTTAGAAATGAAACAACATCCTTCTAAGAAATCCATAATTCTGAAACCAAACTAACACATCAGAACTTGTGATATGTAGCTAAAGAGATCCATAGAGCAAATATATATCTTTAAATGAATTAGAAAAGACTTAAAAACAATGAGCTAAACTTTCATCTCAAGAATCTAGGAAATGAGCAAATTTTAAGACATATATCAATGAAACCGAAAATAAAGATGCACATAGTATCACCGTAGTTACGAATGAAAGAAGGGACATAACTTTAGCTCCTGTAGACACTGTAAAGGATATTATGAACAACTTTATGTCAAAAGATTGACCATTAAATGAAATGGATAAGTTGCTTTAAAATTACCACTTCTGAAAAAAAATCACAATAAATGGAAAGTCTAAACAGTTCTCTGTTAAAGATATTGAATCCATAATTTAAAATCTCCCCAACAAAGAAAGTTCCAGTTTCACTGACGAATTTTGCCAAATATTTATTGAAAAGCTGAACAATAAATAGTTCCAGAAAAAGGAAAATGAGAGATATTTTTCCTAACTTAATTTATTAATCTTTGTATCAAACTCTAATAAGGTATTAATCTTTGCTCCTGAGACCAAAGCCCAAGCTCTCTGGGTCCTTCTGTCTTCCGAGATTCATCCTGTGGGTGACTCAACCAAGGGGCACAAGAAAGGTGGCAAGCTGAATGTGAGGCCTGAGCAAGCACAGCTTCCCTTAGCCCTGGTTCTGCAGTTGTGGGGAGGGAGAGGGGGCAAATAGCTGTATTAACTGAAATCTGCATGCAGTCAGCCAAGCCCAGTGAGAAGGACCAGGAGGAGGAACACAGTCCACACACAGATCTTTCCCTGAGTAACAGCAGTTGATGCAGATCCCCAGCCGCTCGGGGCCTAGGCAGTAAACCCAAGTGGGTGGTGGGGAGAGCTGTGGAGAAGAGCTCAGGGAGTCAATGGGAGTTCAGATTGACTGTCTCCAGTCAACGGCCCTGACATGGCAAAATTGTGCCTTGGGGTGGGAGAGGAAATAAAAACAGACGCTCCTGCAAATTGGTTCATCTTGGTTTATTGTTTTCCATCAGCTGTGACCAGGGGAGGAAAGGTTGAATTTTCATTTCTCAGTCAGACTCCGAGTGATATCCATTGCCTTCTGAAGGAACTGTTAGTTACTGTGGAAGAGAACAAAGACACATGTGCTTCAGTTCAGTCAGTCAGTTCAGTCGCTCAGTCGTGTCCGACTCTTTGCAACCCCATGAATCGCAGCACGTCAGGCTTCCCTGTCCATCACCAACTCCCGGAGTTCACTCAGACTCACGCCCATCGAGTCAGTGATGCCATCCAGCCATCTCATCCTCTGTCGTCCCCTTCTCCTCCTGCCCCCAATCCCTCCCAGCATCAGAGTCTTTTCCAATGAATCAACTCTTCGCATGAGGTGGCCAAAGTATTGGAGTTTCAGCCTCAGCATCAGTCCTTCCAATGAACACCCAGGACTGGTCTCCTTTAGGATGGACTGGTTGGATCTCTTTGCAGTCTCGCAAGGGACTCACAAGAGTCTTCTCTGCTTAGGTATTGATAAACAAGTAAATTACCTTCCACTGAAAAACATGCAGTTGGCATACCACCAAGTGAAAAATTCATATGGCAAAAGAAAAATTCTAGGAAGAAATTTTATAATTTTGCTTATGAAACTACTTAACTGTGAGTAGAGAAGGAAATGGCAACCCACTCCAGTGTTCTTGCCTGGAGAATCCCAGGGATGGGGGAGCCTGGTGGGCTGCCGTCTATGGGGTCGCACAGAGTCGGACATGATCGAAGCGACTTAGCAGCAGCAGCAGAGGCACCTTATTAACTAGCAATTGTGATTTCTGGAGAACCATTGTATTTAATGAGAAGTACTTGCAAATGAGAAAATCTAACATTTTTTCCACATGCAACAAAATGTTCTTGAATATAACAAATCTTTGCATTGTTTTTAGAAATTTAAATACATATCAATTTTACTATTTCCATATCTTGGAGCCAATCATTTTTTTATTTTTTCATATTGTTAACAGTGTTTTGGTTTTGGCACTTGTAAACTCATAGGCCTTAACATTTTGCCTATAGTACCTAATGGATAAAGTGAGTGGCTTAATCATGAATTCATTTTATAAACTAATTTACATATCATGTATCTTATTAGAGTTAACTCGAATTCCATTTTATCCATAAGAGCAAGTTCCCAACAAACTTATAAGAACTTTACTAAACTGAAGAAAAAAGACTAAAATTCTTTTAAAAATGATTTAAATACTCAGTAATCAAGGTTAGTAAAGATTAATGCATTATTTTTGGTGAAGTACTTTACCAATTCACCAATAAATATTAAGGAATTAGTTGTGGATTATAAGCTTCATTTTAATTTAAAGCATATTTATTTTAAGAGATAGCTCCTAATATATTTGCCTACTATTAAATGTTTCACTGCTTTTCTGTGATTTGGATCTAAATAATTTTAAGCTTTACGCTCTGCAAAAAATAGATTTTTATGGCAGTTTCTTCTTGTTTCCCTTCAAAATTGTAGTAAAAAAGAAAATATCTGCTACATTTTTTATACTCATTACTATCGAAAGTCAAAACCAAACTCTTGAGCCTCTTTTCTACTTTTATATCCACAGATATCTTATTTCCGATCCCCCAACCAAAAGAATGAAAGAGTAAAAAAATAAATTGAAAATAAATTAACTGAGTTTAATCAACAGAGAACATAAATTAGGTAGTAAGATTAGGGAGGGATTTCCTCTGCTTCCCTGGTGGTGCAGAGGTTAAAGTGTCTGCCTGCAATGTGGGTAGACCTGGGTTCGATCTCTGGGTCAGGAAGATCCCCTGGAGAAGGAAATGGCAACCCACTCCAGCATTCTTGCCTGGAGAAGCCTGTGGACGGAGAAGCTTGGTGGGCTACAGTCCACAGGTCGCAAAGAGTCGGACATGACTGAGCGACTTCACTTCCACTTTCACTTTCAGCGATGAGAGTGGCATACGTTTACCCTTCCTATCCTTTCCTACGTCTGCTATTTCACATCTTCAAAACTTGAAGGAGATTTTTCTCACTACTCTGACCACGAAACTCCCCTATTTAACAAAGTAGAAAGTGAAGTGTTAGTCATTCATTCGTGTCTGACTCTGCAACCCTGTGGACTGTAGTCCTCCAGGCTCCTCTGTCCGTGGGATTCTCCAGGCAAAAAGACTGGAAGGGGTTAATGCAGTTAGTTATCCCTCAAATCAATAGAGGAATTTGTGTATCTGGATTTGTCAGACTACTTTATATATAACCCATCTGATTTCTGGCTTTAAAATTTTTTTTTGTCCAGGTAGTGTTTACCTGAGAAGTTGGTTCTATCAACATCTCCCACTGCTTTTCAAACTTTTTTAAATAGTGAAAAAAAGGAAAACATAATGGGTGCTATAACAGTGAAGCAGACAAATGTGTCTGCTAGCTTATTAAATTTAACAGAAAGAATAACCCAAGAATGCTTTTTGGTTTATGCTAAATACAAGGACTGGATGAAGCACAAGCTGGAATCAAGATTGCTGGGAGAAATATCAATAACCTCCGATATATAGATGACACCACACTTATGGCAGATAGAGAAGAACTAAAGAGCCTCTTGATGAAAGTGAAAGAGGAAAGTGAAAAAGTTGGCTTAAAGCTCAACATTCAGAAAACTAAGATCATGGCATCTAGTCCTATCACTTCATGTCTAATAGATGGGCAAACAATGGAAACAGTGACACTTTATTTGGGGGGCTCCAGAATCACTGCAGATGGTGACTGCAGCCAAGAAATTAAAAGATGCTTCCTCCTTGGAAGAAAAGTCATGACCAACCTAGACAGCATATTGAAAAGCAGAGACATTACTTTGCCAACAAAGGTCCGTCTAGTCAAAGCTATGGTTTTTCCAGTGGTCATGTATGGATGTGAGAGTTGGACTACAGAGAAAGCTGAGCACCGAAGAATTGATGCTTTTGAACTGTGGTGTTGGAGAAGACTCTTGAGATTCCTTTGGACTGCAAGGAGATCCAACTAGTCAGTCCTAAAGGAAATCAGTCCTGAATATTCACTGGAAGGACTGATGCTGAAGCTGAAACTCCAATACTTTCACCACCTGATGCGAAGAACTGACTCTTCTGAAAAGACCCTGATGCTGGGAAAGATTGAAGGTGGGAAAAGACAGGAATGACAGAGGATGAGATGGTTGGATGACCAACTCAATGAACATGAGTTTGAGTAAGCTCTGGGATTTGGTGATGGACAGGGAGGCCTGGCATGCTGCAGTCCATGGGATCACAAAGAGTCAGACACAACTGAGCAACTGAACTAAAACACAAGCTAAACTAATGGGTTAACACTCTAGACCACACACTTCAAATGTGATATATATTGTCCTAGGATGATGATTATCCCTCAGTCTTGAATACCACTTCCAGTAGAAGATGACTATGCAAATGGTATATTCCATCATGAGAGATAATGTGAGGGGACAGTTGGAGTAGTTATAACGTCAGTCGTGTGTATGTGAAGTTGATATTCATCCACTACACAAGTATTCAGTGAGCATTTTCTCTGCTAGGTGCTAACCACAAGTTGGTTAACAAAGTACACATGGTCATTATATTCAAGCAATTTCAGAGCTTATTGGCAAAGTAATGCACTAGGGGAGCATCAGTTTGGAAGTATTAGTGTTTGAGCTGCTGCTGCTGCTGCTACTGCTGCTAAGTCGCTTCNATTGAAGGTGGGAAAAGACAGGAATGACAGAGGATGAGATGGTTGGATGACCAACTCAATGAACATGAGTTTGAGTAAGCTCTGGGATTTGGTGATGGACAGGGAGGCCTGGCATGCTGCAGTCCATGGGATCACAAAGAGTCAGACACAACTGAGCAACTGAACTAAAACACAAGCTAAACTAATGGGTTAACACTCTAGACCACACACTTCAAATGTGATATATATTGTCCTAGGATGATGATTATCCCTCAGTCTTGAATACCACTTCCAGTAGAAGATGACTATGCAAATGGTATATTCCATCATGAGAGATAATGTGAGGGGACAGTTGGAGTAGTTATAACGTCAGTCGTGTGTATGTGAAGTTGATATTCATCCACTACACAAGTATTCAGTGAGCATTTTCTCTGCTAGGTGCTAACCACAAGTTGGTTAACAAAGTACACATGGTCATTATATTCAAGCAATTTCAGAGCTTATTGGCAAAGTAATGCACTAGGGGAGCATCAGTTTGGAAGTATTAGTGTTTGAGNTGTGTATGTGAAGTTGATATTCATCCACTACACAAGTATTCAGTGAGCATTTTCTCTGCTAGGTGCTAACCACAAGTTGGTTAACAAAGTACACATGGTCATTATATTCAAGCAATTTCAGAGCTTATTGGCAAAGTAATGCACTAGGGGAGCATCAGTTTGGAAGTATTAGTGTTTGAGCTGCTGCTGCTGCTGCTACTGCTGCTAAGTCGCTTCAGTCGTGTCCGACTCTGTGCGACCCCATAGACAGCAGCCCATCAGGCTCTGCCCTCTGTGGGATTCTCCAGGCAAGAACACTGGAGTGGACTGCCATTTCCTTCTCCAACGCATGAAAGTGAAAAGTGAAAGTGAAGTCACTCGGTCATGTCCGACTCTTCACAACCCTATGGACTGCAGCCTACCAGGCTCCTCCATTCATGGGATTTTCCAGGCAAGAGTACTGGAGTGGGTTGCCATTGCCTTCTCCAAGAAAGTGAAAGTGAAGTCGCTCCGTCGTGTCCGACTCTTTGTGATGCCATGGGCTGTAGCCCACCAGGCTCCTCTGTCCATGGGATCTCTAGACAAGAATATTGGAGTGGGTTGCTAGTTCCTTCTCACCATTGGTAATGGTGAGAGTAGAGGCAATGAAGAACATCTGCCTTTTTCTTCACACTTAGTTTGGATGAAGCAATGTCTATAAAAGAGTAACTATGTTAGGAAACATTATAAAAAGAAAAAAAAAAAGAACAAAGTAAAGGAAACAGAAATGTCAACAGCTTCCTGAATGGAGGGAGTGGCGTCACCAGGGAGGACAGACACTGCCCAGTGTAGTGGTGCAGCCTGAAAACCACCTGTGGGTATAAAGCAGATTTTGGAATATCAGTGGATTGAATGTAACTAAAAGAAGACACTTTAAGGGAAATGCCAGGCAGTACAAGTAAATAAAAACTCTATAAGGGAGAAAAGAAGATTAGCAGATCAGTAAATAATTGATGACGTTGGAAGGATCACAAGGCCACATAGGAAACAAAACTCATGAGAACTCTGTGTTAACACAATTGTGGGCTGTTGGATTGGGGTGGGGAGTGTGAAACATGTAGAATTTCAGTTTGTTTATAATAACTGTATCTTAGATAAACTTCTCTTAAGAGTGGTAATAATTTACTCAGTTGTTCATATTGAGTTTGTGGGTATAAATGTGATCTAAAAAAAGAGAAATATTTCTCTTTGTGTATTTCATCACAAAACACACATAAAAAATGCTTTGATTATGTTAATTTCACAAAATAATTATAAATATCTTGCCTCTCAATAGACTTAACTAGTTTTTCCCTATGTATTAAGAGTAGGCAACCAGTAAAAATTTAGTAAACTGAAGAAAAGACTAAGTTCATTAATAGTCATTCCCAGAATGGAAAATATTAATAAGTTGTTTTTACTATAATACTTCATCAATTGTAGCTGCTCAAAAATATTAAGCAATTATTTGTTCATTTTCAACTTTGACTTACTTATAAGAAACATTTCCTAAGTCACTTACCTGCTGCGATTTGCTTGGGCACTACTTTCTGACTTTGATCTAAATAAAAATAAAAATGTCTAAAAGTTAATATGAAGAAACATGCCTACCTTAAGAATGACAATCAAGCCATTTTATACCCGAACTACTCTAGTTGAAATGTACATATTCCAGTGGGTTGTGCTATCATCCCTCACTCAGTGTAGATGAATTAATATCCTAGAAGAGATGAATTATGTTGACAAGGTTCCAGGATGAGAGAGAGTATGAGAGGGAGAAATGGAGGCAGTTAAAGCATTATACATACATACGTGTGTGTGTCTGCGTATTTGTCTTTATACTTTTGTGGATTTTTTTTTTTTTTGGTCTGGTCGCCTGTGTGCATGTCTGTGGAAAAGATTAATTAATGAATTTCTTTATTCAACAAACGTTTATTGAGCACTTACCATAAACCAAGAACATGCTGGCTATGCAGTGTGGAGCAAGATAAATATGGCCTTTATCCTTGATGGTAACAGTGTAATAAGACATACATCCAATGTGAGGAAAAGGTGACTGTGTTTAAGGATCATATGATAACTCCCTGACACTGAGAGGATATGCTAATGGAAACTAATTTTTCTTTTGGCTCAGTGAGAGTAACTCACAACTCCGTGTCACTGACAGGAAAAGACCATGATAATGAGCGAGAGATAAGGGATAAGAAAGGAAGGCATTACAATGGGAGAGGAAGACCTACTCGGAATAAATGGATTAAACGGCCTGCTGTACAGCCTAGACATCCTCCTCTGTACGTTTGGGTGTGTCTGGGACAGCAGTATACTTTGGAGGAAGCTAGGTGGGATCACGAGGGCACAGGCACGCACTCCAGCATTCTGGCCTGGAGAGTCCCACGGACAGAGGAGCCTGGCAGGCTACAGTCCATAGAGTTGTAAAGAGCTGGACACCACTGAAGCAACCAAGCGTGCACACACACACACACACACACACACACAGGTGAAATAACACCATCCCAGACTGTTGGGCGTGGGAAACTAAACAATTACTGTATTACTACACAGACATATCCACCTTTCAGGAAATGGAGGGAGACTTAATTAAAACTACTTTGTAATTGTATGTATGGCTGAGTCCCTTTGCTGTTCACTTGAAACCGTCACAACTAATTTTTGGTTAATTAGTTATACCCCAATACAAAATAAAAAAGTTTTTAAAAAACTACTTTGTAATTCTGAAAGGCTATGTAACACACAGAATTATTATTCCCTTTACAACCTTTTTCTTCAGCAAATTTTTCTCGTGACTAGGGTAAGCACTCATTCAGTTGTTAAAGAGCATACACACTGGGTTTCTAGAGTCTCCAAATAAAGAAGTGAACTTCTCCGTTTATGAGTTAGCACCATAAACATTTCACCAATCATTTACTCCTTTGTTTCCCCAGAATAAACTCCCAAAATACATTAACAGACTAAAGAAAGCATTTATTTATTTATTTAGACAAACACTCACTCTTATTGGTTAGAAAATACTAAAAGGAATTTGTGTGTGTCTGTGCGCTAGCTAAGTCGCTTCAGTTGTGTCTGACTCCGCAACCCTATGGACTGTAGCCTCCTCTGTCCAAGGAATTCTCCAGGCAAGAATACTGTAGTGGATTGCCATGCTCTCCTCCAGGGGGTCTTCCTGACCCAGGGATCAAATCTGTGTCTTTTATGTCTCTTGCACTGGCAGGCAGGTTCTTTGTTCACTACTAAAAATATTAAGGGGAAAGAGAACCAACCATCTCTTTTAGAAGCTATATGTGTAGTATACCTTATCAATTGTTGCTGTGTGATTAATACTTAGCAATTACTTGTTGCATATCAATTTGTCCATCTTATTTTAAGAAATCCTTTCTGAGTCACTTACCTTACAGTATCTGATTGGCTGCTACTTTCTGATGTGGACCTAAATGCAAGTGAAAAATAATGCTTCAAAGTTAATACTTTAAAAAAACTATGCCTCTATAACCAATGAATGTCAGGTCAATTTGTAACCTACATTAATTCTTTTATACTACTAGTCACAGCTAATGAATCATCTCAAAAGATTTCTAAGTTACAGTCTGCAAATTATAGCATTGCTTTTTATCCATATACCATGTCCATAGGGAACATAAATTTCAAATTCCCAAATAGAAAGAGGAGCAAGAAGACTGTTTTGTCACTTCTCAGTACAGAATATATGCTTGATTCTGAATACCTGATTCTGGCCTCTAGGTTCTACCCTGATGTGTTACCCACTGGTAAACAAATTACTGCAGGTGGTGATTTAAAACCCTCACTGACTTCTAAACAATTAGGCAGACTGTATTGACAGGGTAATCGCCACCTCCTATTTGACCCATAGAGAAATGGTGTAAAAATAACACAAAATCCTAATGAAAATTTAAGGGAAGGAAGTGATATTTCTAATGATAGTTTGAAAAAGTGGAAATAGAAAGTATAAAAGGTAAATGGGAAAATATTGGGTCAAGTTCCTGATTTTTTTACAAAAAATCTCTACCAGAATATATTATAACAAAATGACCATTCTAAGGCCAATGTATCATTGTAGAGGTTGCTAGGCAGAATTCTAAAATGGCCCCCTAAGATTTCCATTCCTTGGTTATTTAAATACTCTTCAAAGTACTGCTCTGAAAAGATTTTGCAAGTGTAATTAAAGCTCCAAATCTGTTGGCCTTAAAATACAGAGATCATTTTGGTGGGCCTGACCCAGTCAGCAAGGAGAGTTTTCTCTTGCTGGTAGAAGGGAGAAATTAAGAGACAGTCAAAGCCTTAGGAAGACTTCTATGCCCTTATTTTTTTAAAGGTGAAGGGAGGTACCTGAGTAGCAATGCAGGTGTCCTCTGAAAGAGAGATAAGGGCCCCAAGCAGACAGGCAACACAGAAAGATATACCTCAGACCTAAAGCTGCAAGAAATTGGATTTTTCTTACAACTTTTTCCCAGCCTGGCCTTCAGGTCAGCCTTGTGACAACCCAGTCAAATCCACCTGTATTTCCTACTTACAGAACTTCCACACAGGAAATGAATGTGGTTTAAGTTACTAAGTGTGTGGTAATTTGTTACAAAGCAACAAAAATACAAAAACTAGGTAAAATTCATATTAGTCTTAAAGGAATAAATTAATCAGCACACTAACAAAAGATTTATCATCAGCAGCAATAAATGCCACACTACACTTACATACCTTTAAACAGTGGAAACAAAATAACTCTTAACATAGAAGTTCATACTAAGAAACCAACACAACAAGGAATTATCCTCCAATTAAAAATTTAAAAAAATAAAAATAAAACCCAGATGTCAGCACACACACACAAGAAGTCCATACTACCTAAACTCACATTTGAGAATGAAATAAGCACAATTTTAGGTGGATAAGATAAACAGTTTGCTACACAAAAACTCACTGATGGAAATGTTAAGCGATGTACTTCACCAAAAGGGAGACTGAACATCAAAATATGGAATTAAATTCAAAAAAGACTGTACAAGGCACTGAACTGTGAAATTTAAAATATTTTATTTGCTTTTTTATAAAAAAATGAGTAAATAAAGTGACAAAAATGTAGTGAAATGTTAGTATGTTATGATTAAATATAATAATGATAACACTGACTTATTTGTATCAGGTTAAAATTCAGAAGTAACTAAAAACCAAATGATAATACTATAAAAGAGTGAATAAAAGAGTATAAGGTTTCATGGGCTAATATCCATAAATTGTTAGAAGATTAAAAGTACTTTTATATCTAAAATTATAACTTTATATTTAAATAATTTAATAAAACACAATATAATAACATAATAAAGAATATCACTAAAAGAATACTATTAGAACACATAATGACCAAATTGATAGAAGGAAAGAAAAAACAATGAAAGCACAATCAATGTAATGAAATACAAGAAAGAAAAGAAAATATTGAAAAAGCATGAGAAATAGAAAAAATAAAACAAAATGGCAGAATTTACTCTAAACATGTCAGCAAATATTATAAGTATACAGACATACTAAATTCAACCACTGAGACACCTGAGGTTACAGATTTTAAAATATCATTGGCAGGCTATTTTCAAGAGACCAAATTAAATAAAAGGTTGAAAGTAATCAAACTGAAAAGTTACATCAGATAAACTGAAATATTGGTATGCTGCTTCTGCTCAGTCGTCTTAGTCATGTCTGCAGCCTGCCAGGCTCCTCTGTCTGTGGGACTCTCTAGGCAAGAGCACTAGAGTGGGTTGCCAGGTCCTCCACCAGGGGTCTTCCTGATCCAAGGATCAAATCTGCATTGCAGGCAGATTCTTTACCGCTGAGCCACCAGGGAAACACTGAATGTTGGGTTGGTTCAGTTCAGTTCAGTGGCTCAGTCGTGTCCGACTCTTTGCGATCCCACGAATAGCAGCACGCCAGGCCTCCCTGTCCATCACCATCTCCCGGAGTTCACTCAAACTGATTTCTGACACTGCTGCTGCTGCTGCTAAGTCACTTCAGTTGTGTCCGACTCTGTGCGACCCCACAGACGGCAGCCCACCAGGCTCCCCCGCCCCTGGGATTCTCCAGGCAAGAACACTGGAGTGGGTTGCCATTTCCTTCTCCAATGCATGAAAGTGAAAAGTGAAAGTGAAGTCACTGAGTCGTGTCCAACTCTCAGTGACCCCATGGACTGCAGCCTACCAGGCGTTCATTGACTACATGAGGGCTACTCCAATACTTCTAAGGGATTCTGGCCCACAATAGTCGGTACAATGTTTATCTGAATTAAATTCGCCCATGAACACCCATTTTGGTTCACTTATTCCTAAGATGTCAATGTTCAACCTTGCCATCTTCTGCTCAGCCATGTCTAATTTACCTTGATTCAGGGACCTAACATTCTAGGTTTCTAGGCAATATTGTTCTTTACAGCACTGGACTTTACTTTCACCACCAGACACATCCACACTGAGCATCATTTCCATTTTGACCCAGCCACTCCATTCTTTCTGGAGCTATTAATAATTGCCCTCCGCTCTTCCCCAGTAGCATACTGGACACCTTCTGACCAGGGCGGCTCATCTTCCAGTGTCATATATTTTTGCTTTTTCATATTGTTCACAGGGTTCTCGCACTGAGAACACTGGAGTGGGTTGCCATTTCCTCCCCCAGCAGACCAGAATTTAACAGAACTCTACACTATGACCTATCTGTCTTGTGTGGGCTTGAACAGCATTTCATTGAGTTATGCAAGCCCCTTCACCACAAGGCTGTGATCCATGGGGGGAAAAAATGTATATATACCACACATACATACTCAAAAAATAAGTGAAAGTCTCTCAGTCATGTCTGACTCTTTGTGACCACCCCATGGACTATATATATGTCTGTAAACACTGGTGAATATGAGTAAGGTCTATCAGTCCAGTTCAGTTCAGTCGCTCAGTCGTGTCTGACTCTTTGCGACCCCATGAATTGCAGCACGCCAGGCCTCCCTGTCCATCACCAAATCCCAGAGCTTACTCAAACTCATGCCCATCGAGTCGGTGATGCCATCCAACCATATCATCCTCTGTCGTCCCCTTCTTCTCCTGCCTTCAATATTTCCCAGAATCAGGGTCTTTTCAGATGAGTCAGTTCTTCACATCAGGTGGCCAAAGTACTGGAGTTTCAGCTTCATCATCAGTCCTTCCAATGAATATTCAGGACTGGTTTCCTTTAGGATGGACTGGTTGGATCTCCTTGCAGTCCAAGAGACTCTCAAGAGTCTTCCCCAACACCACAGTTCAAAAGCATCAATTCTTCGGCACTCAGCTTTTTTATAGTCCAACTCTCACATCTATACATGACCACAGGAAAAACCATAGCCTTGACTAGACAGATATTTGTTGGCAAAGTAATGTCTCTGCTTTTGAATAGGCTATCTAGGTTGGTCATAACTTTCCTTCGAAGGAGTAAGCATCTTTTAATTTCATGGCTGCAGTCACCATCTGCAGTGATTTTGGAGCCCAGAAAAATAAAACTAGCCACTGTTTCCACTGTTTCCCCATCTATTTGCCATGAAGTGAATGGACCAGATGCCATGATCTTAGTTTTCTGAGTGCTGAGCTTTAAGGTCTATAGTTTAACTGATAAAACTATACCAATACCAGTCCCCTGGCTGTGAAAATTTGCTGTTAATGTAAGATGCTATCATTGATAAAACCTAAGTGATAGAGCCAAGAAACTCTATGCCATTTTTGCAACTTTTTATATTTCTTGGTGGTGGTTTAGTCACTAAGTTGTGCCCAACTCTTGTGACTCCATGAACTGTAGCCTGCCAAGCTCCTCTGACAATGGGGTTCTCTAGGCAGGAATATTGGAGTGAGTTGCCATTTCCTTGTCCAGGGGTTCTTCTCAACCCAGGGATAGAACCAGGGTCTCCTGCATTTGTAGGCAGATTCTTTACCAACTGAGCTACGAGGGAAGCCTTTTATATTTCTTAAATTATCTCAGAACTAAATTTAAAAGAAATGAATGGTAAAGGAAAGAATCTGGAAAATGCAACAGGAAATTCTAATAAATGTTAACTAAATATAATAATGATAATTTTTAAAAAAATACAAATTTATTTAGAGGAAACTGAAAAACCAAATGATAAACAGATTGAAAAAGATAGATTAGTGTTACAAGGCTAAGATCCTTGTCTTATTCAGAAGACTACATATAATGATTAAATTAATACATTGTATATGTAACATTTGCTACAAATATAAGTTAACAAAAACCATTAAAACAATCAAAACAGAATTTAAAAATGTACAAAATAGTAAAAACAGAAAAATCATAATAAAAAAATGGAATTGGGAAAAAGGAAATAATGCCAAAAAAGAGGATAGTAATTAGGAAGAAAATAAGATGGTAAATTTCAACATGAATATCTGCAATCATATATTAAGCATATAAATATGAAAACTCTACTACTACATTTTTCATATAAAGGCTGATTATAGGATATCAACTAAAATCTAAGAAAGATTGAAAATAAGAGATGAAAAATATGTAATAGGTAAATCTAATTTGCAGAAAGCAAGCTGGGATACAACAATATAAAAGAGTAAAAATAGAATTTAAGATACAATTGTTAATGATGAAAAGAAAATACACCAAGAATATATAACTACACTGAATGCTATATATTTAGTCACTGCCTGGTGGCTCAAATGGTAAAGATCTGCCTGCAATGTGCAACAAGACCCAAGTTCAATCCCTGGGTCGAGAAGACTCCCTGGAGAAGGGAATAGCAACCCACTCCAGTATTCCTGCCTGGAGAATCCCATGGACAGAGGAACCTGGCAGGCTACAGTCCACAGGATTGCAAAGAGTAGGACATGACTAAACAACCAACACTTTTCACTTTCAGAGTATATAAAGCAGAAATTTCAACAAAGAGAAAGCCATGATATATCAGAAAAGTTCACCTTGTATATAGTAGAAATGAGAACCATTGGGCATGTAAAAGCAACAGACGTGTATGCATTTCCATTCTTCCTGTCTCAGTTACTGAGGGAATAACATTGGCAAGTTATTAAACCAGATTCTTAAATTTTTGAAACTTTAAAATAAGGATATCCAAAACTATCTCAAACAATTAAATGAGATATTGATGCAGCATTCAAAATTCCTATAAAATGTAAAGTATTGTTGCTGTTCATAATATTGCCTTACATCTGACTAGATTTAAATGGTTTAACTTCAGAACACAAATTTAATTTACCCACTACTTTGGGATTCCTCTTTCTTGCTAAACCACTTTTTCGAAAGCTTCCATGAAGCAGCTATTATGGTTGCTACAACAAGAACAGGTAAAGCAATGTAGATAGCCAAAAGCCACGGCTTCTTCCCACCCTTCTCAGAAGTTCTTTCTGTGCGTGACTCTAAAAATAAAAATACATAAAAAATCAGAGAAAAAAATTAAGCTGTGTACTTTTAAGTTACAGCAAACTTATCACAATGTTCTTAATTTTCATCATAATTCAAGTAACAATGAAAAATAATAATAGAGTCATAATACTTAAGGCTAACTCTATAAACTCTCATTCTAAAAGAACAGACACTCAGTTCCAGGAAATTCTAATGTATTCTACCTTATACAGCAACTACAGCAAAATCTTACAGTATAAGTAGAGCCCCATAACTTCAGAGACATTTAACCAAGAAACGTGCATTTTCACAAGGTGCATTATCACAGAATTCTACTGTATCTGCGCATGTCTTGTTCGTCTGTATTAGAGTGCTGGCTCTCCAACATTAGGGATCTGTCTTTACCCATGGAGTCACTGCGGCGTGACTAAAATGGCACGAGCATACGAACATAGGAGACATGATCCCTAACTCTAATCCTGCAACTGATTAGCACAGGGTATTCTTTAAGTTCCATGAGGAGTGAGGCTTTGTTTTACTATCTGTACATGCCTAGTGCCATATGATAAGCATCTGGCGTATATATTAGGAATTCAAGAAATATTTGCTAAATCAGTGGATAAATGACAAAAACTAAAGTCCTGATAAACAGCATACTGTTTTAGCATCCCTGTCAGCTCTTTAACAGCAATTAATAGATTTTTATCATTTAAACTGAAAACTCCTTTAGACTAAAGGTTTATCTTCTACTTCCTTTATTTCTGCTATAACAGACACATATTAGTGCTAGACACAGGGTGTGTTGCTGGTATAGAGCTCAGATCACAAGATCAACCATAAAGTGGAAAAGGGTTGAAGGATAATTTAAAGGACGAAGTCAGACATAAGTAAATAAAAATTTTAAAAGATATTCAGCTTCAGTCATATTGAAAAGCTAATAATAGGGGGGGGGAAGCAAGATTAAGAAAGCATATTGGTTTCTATTTCTTTTGGAAGCCTATTGGTTTACCTTTTAATTACAAATATTGGTTTCTTTCTAAGTGGAAAAAACCTAACTGTGTTTTTGTGAAGGCAAGCAATTTGACGGTTCTATTAACTGGACACATAAGAGAAAGGTACTTGCCCTGCTCCTCGGGCCTCTCTCTGCAGTCTGGAGGTCTGTAGCCATCAGTACAATTGCATATCAACTTGGAAGTGCACACCTAGAATCATTTTTTTTTTAATTCAGATAGTCATTTAAAAATATCTTCTCATAGAAAGCAAAATTATCTGATAGATCATCAGGCTTACTCTGGTATTTTCATCTAATGTAATTTTGTTTCTTTATTTACAGAGATAATTCTACAAATCAAATACTTGGTTTCTTAGCCTAAAGTATGCACAGATGCATACACATGCTAAAAAGGAGCTACCAAGTGAGGCTCACAATATTTGAAATATCTGGAAAACTTAACACCTTCAAATGTTCACCTGAAAACTTAGTGTGCAATTCCAGAACCATCTACTTAAATTCTATTGAAAATGACACCATTCCAGCAGTGTGTTAGAGCCAGCCAGTATCAACTCGCAAGGAGGACTGTGTACACTTCTTCCCATCTCCACTTTCAGTAACATCATGTGGTGGTCTGAAGTATCTGTATACACAGATGAGGACTTTATACTTCCTCAAGCTACTTGGTAAACATTTAACAGCATAGCACTGCCCTTGACCAGGATCGTTTATTTACTTCATTAGTTTTTCTTTGACTTTTAAGCAAAAGTTTTTTGTATTGCAAGAAGGTATCAGATAATTTTTGTAATCAACTAATTAATGATAGAAACAGCTTTATGGTGCTTGCAATGTGTGAGTCTCCATTCTGAGCACTTTACATTGATTTACTCATTAAATCCTCACAACAGTCCTGTAAGGTTGGGACAATTATTATTCCCACTCTAAAGATGAATAACCTGGAGGCATAGATATTTAACTTGCCAAAAGTCACATGGCTAGTAAGTGGTGGAGACAGAATTTAAACCAAAGAAATCTGTTTTCAGTCTCTGCCCTTGACCACTAGGCTATGCTACTCCTCAAAACGATATAAAACACCTCTCAATTGCTAAGATCTCAATTTAAGAATGTGATTCTAATTCCTGTATTCCATGGCTCAGATGTACATGGAAAAAAGTGTTCTGTTTGCAGTTTCCACTGCCCTAGCTTCTGTCATATCACTTTCATGTTGTAATGTGTGTGTGTGTGCGTGTGTGTGCGTGTGTGTGTGTGTGTGTGTGTGTGTGTTTACTCTGAAATATTGGGTTGGCCAAAAAGTCCATTCATGCTTTTCCAGAACATCTTACAGAAAAACCAGAATGAACTTTTGGGCTAACTCAATATCTCATTGAAATAATATTGCCTTTCTCACGAGACACATGTTGTCAGTTCAGTTCAGTCACTCAGTCGTGTCCGACTCTGTGTGACCCCATTGACTGCAGCACACCAAGCTTCCCTGTCCATTACCAACTCTCGGAGCTTACTCAAAACTCATGCCCATCAAGCCGGTGATGCCATCCAACCATATCATCCTCTGTCGTTCCCTTCTCCCCCCGCCTTCAATCTTTCCCAGAATCAGGGTCTTTTCAAATGAGTCAGTTCTTCACATCAGGTGGCCAAAGTACTGGAGTTTCAGCTTCATCATCAGTCCTTCCAATGAGTATTCAGGACTGGTTTCCTTCAGGATGGACTGGTTGGATCTCCTTGCAGTCCAAGAGACTCTCAAGAGTCTTCTCCAACACCACAATTCAAAAGTGTCAATTCTTCAGTGCTCAGCTTTCTCTATAGTTCAACTCTCACATCCATACACGAGTACCAGAAAAACCATAGCTTTGACTAGACGGACCTTTGTTGGCNCCAAAAAGTCCATTCATGCTTTTCCAGAACATCTTACAGAAAAACCAGAATGAACTTTTGGGCTAACTCAATATCTCATTGAAATAATATTGCCTTTCTCACGAGACACATGTTGTCAGTTCAGTTCAGTCACTCAGTCGTGTCCGACTCTGTGTGACCCCATTGACTGCAGCACACCAAGCTTCCCTGTCCATTACCAACTCTCGGAGCTTACTCAAAACTCATGCCCATCAAGCCGGTGATGCCATCCAACCATATCATCCTCTGTCGTTCCCTTCTCCCCCCGCCTTCAATCTTTCCCAGAATCAGGGTCTTTTCAAATGAGTCAGTTCTTCACATCAGGTGGCCAAAGTACTGGAGTTTCAGCTTCATCATCAGTCCTTCCAATGAGTATTCAGGACTGGTTTCCTTCAGGATGGACTGGTTGGATCTCCTTGCAGTCCAAGAGACTCTCAAGAGTCTTCTCCAACACCACAATTCAAAAGTGTCAATTCTTCAGTGCTCAGCTTTCTCTATAGTTCAACTCTCACATCCATACACGAGTACCAGAAAAACCATAGCTTTGACTAGACGGACCTTTGTTGGCAAAGTAATGTCTCTGCTTTTTAATATGCTGTCTAAGTTGGTCATAACTTTTCTTCCAAGAAGCAAGCATTTTTAAATTTCATGGCTGCAGTCACCATCTGCAGTGATTTTGGAAATCCCCCCTCTCAAAAATGAAGTCTCTCACTGTTTCCATGGGTTCACCATCTATTTGCCAAAAGTGATGGGACTGGATGCCATGATCTTAGTTTCCTGAATGTTGTTTTAAGCCAGCTGTTTCCCTCTCCTCTTTCACTTTCATCGAGGCTCTTTAGTTCTTCTTCTCTTTCTGCCATAAGCATGGTGTCATCTGCATATCTGACGTTATTAATATTTCTCCTGGCAATCTTGATTCCAACTTGTGCTTCATCTAGCCTGGTATTTCACATGATGTACTCTGCATATAAGTTAAATAAGCAGGGTGACAATATACAGCCTGGACATACTCCTTTCCTGATTTGGAACTAGTCTGTTGTTCCATGTCCTGTTCTAACTGTTACTTCCTGACCTGCATACAGATTTCTCAGGAGGCAGGTCAGGTGGTCTGGTATTCCCATCTCTTTAAGAATTTTCAACAGTTTGTTGTGATCCACACAGTCATAGGCTTGGGCATAGTTAATAAAACAGAAGTACATGTTTTTCTGGAACTCTCTTGCTTCTTCTAGGATCCAACAAATGTTGGTAATTTGATCTATGGTTCCTCTGCCTTTTCTAAATCCACCTTGAACATCCGGAAGTTCACTGTTCACATACTGTTGAAGCCTCGCTTGGAGGATTTTGAGCATTTCTTTGCTAGCTACACATGTTGTCAGTCTGTCCTAATATTGAGTTGTTACATTTGGATCACTTCGTTTAGGTGATGTCTTCCAAGTTTTTTCCACTGTAAGTTACTATGCTTCCATTGGAGGAGATAACTTGTGTATGTAATATGGACATATGTAAGTATCTGGGTCCTCGTAATAGTTTCACCCACTACTTTTAGCATTTGTTGATAATGATTTGACTCCATTATTTCTTCTATATTGTTTATACTATTAAAGAGTTTTCCTATATCCATCCTTCTAGAGCACTATATTTCCTGCTACCCTAGCCGCCAACTCTCCTGAGTACCTGGTGCTGCCAGAGCCCCTGCAACCCAAGCAGCTGCACCACTTCCACACCTGGCCCTCACTAGGGCACACCCAAGTCCTCCAGGGTAGCCTCAGGAGCAAACCCCAGTGGACGACCGATATGCAGAGGTGGAAATAAAACCGCAGTTGAAACCCAGGGGTACTGTGACTAAGGAAGAAAACCCAAAACCCTCCCACCAGCTGTACAAGCTGCACATTAAATCCGCATGATCAACTAGGCAGACTCTGTGTCTATGGAATATATATAAAAGAACATTGAGAGCTCCCACAAAAGAAAACGTACTAGTTCTGATACCTGTGGACACTGGAGGCAAGAATAAACAGGAGTAGGAGCAGATTAGAATCTGAACTGCCCCCACAGCAGGTCCAGAGACCAGCACAGTGTTGGAGGGCATCCTAGGGAGGTGAGGTGGACTGTGACTCCCAGTGAGGGAAAGGATTCTGACAGCAGTGATGCAAGAAAAACATTTATTATTCTCATGTTTTGACTTGTTCTGCAGATTATTTTGGATTTTTCCTCTTTTTTCCCCTTCTCTCCCTCTTGTAGTTGTTGATTTTATTGGCATTTGAAATCTAACTAAGCTTTTGAGCTTTTCTTTTCCCCCTCATTCACATTTTTTTATTGTTGTTATAAACCTCTGCCTCCTTGCTGGGCTTTTGCAGTCCTGGGCAGTTTTGTTTGTTTGCTTGCTTGCTTTTCTCTTTTTTAATTTTAATTTTTAAACCTATTATTATTTTTTCTAAATTTATTCCTTTGTTTGCTTTTCCTACTGTTCTTTTCCCCTTGCAGTTGATTTTAATATATATAAATCTTCTTTATGTACCTCTATTTAACTTTGCACATCTATTCTTTCTTTCTTTTCTTTCTTTCCTTTAGTCTCAACATACTTGTTAGTTTTATTTTCATTGCTTTATACCCTAGCTGGCACCTTGGTTTAGTTTTGTTTTCCAGCTTGTGCTTTAGTTACTTTTGTTCTGGTAGAAATAATTTTTGGTTCCCTTTGTTTGCCAGGTCAAACTATTGCCCTTTATTTTTGTTGGGCTGTTTTTATTTTGCTTATGGGTGTTTATGTGTATATGTGTATTCAGTCACACTTTTTATTGTTGTTATTAACCTCTTCCTCTACATTGGGCCTTTGCAGTTCTATGGAGTTTTCCTTTTATTCCATTTCTCTTTCTTCTTCCTTTTCCCCCCCCCTTTTTTATAATTTTAACTTTTAATTTTTTAATCTACTATATTCTTTCTATATTTATTCCTTTGTTTGCCTTTCGTACTGCTCTTTTCCCCTTGCAGTTAATCTTTTATATAAATCTTCTTCATCTACCTCTATTTAACTTTGCATTCTATTCTTTCTCTCTTTTCTTTCTTTCCTTTCCTCTCAACACATCTGTCAGTTGTTCTTTTAATTCCTTTATTCCCCACTTGGCACTTTGCTTTAGTTTTGTTTTCCAGTCTGTGCTTTAGTTAGTTTTGTTCTTAATTAGTAAATATAATTTTTTATTTCTGTTGTTCACCAAGTCAATCTATTGTACTTTATTGTTGTTGGAATGTTTTGACTTTGCTTATGGGTGTACATGTATATGTGAATATTCCATTATTTCAATTATTACTTGCCTGATTTTGTAACTGCCATTTGTCTGGGGTCCATCTTTGGTTTCTCATTTTTGGATATTTGTTTTAATCTCACTTAATGCCATAACAAACCACTTGTGGAAAATCTGTTCCTGAGATCAAGACCTGAGCCTTTTGAGTAGGAGCACTGACTCCAAGATGCTAGACTACCAGAGAACTAACCCTAAGTTAGTTCTAACCCTAACTAACTAACAACAAACAAAACAAAAATACTAACAAAATCATCAGAAGACAGGATTACAATCTTTCTCAGTCTTGCCCACCAGAGGAAAAACAATAAACAAAAATTCAGCACAAACCTCACCCTATAAGAAGTTTACACAAACCACTGGGTCAATCTTACAGGGCAAACACCAAAAGGAAGAAAGAATTCAACCTTGAAGCCTAGAAAAGGAGACCTCAAACACAATACGTTAAAAAATGAAAAGGCAGAGAACTACTACACAAATGAAGAAACAAACTAAAAACACAGAAGTCCAAATAAATGAAGAGGAAAGAGGCAAGCTACCTGAAAAAGAATTCAGATAACTGATAGTAAACCTTGAAAGCAAAATTGAGAAAATTCAAGAATCAATTAACAAAGACCTAGAAGAATTAAAGAATGAACATGCAGAGACACATAGTGACTGAAATTAAAAATGATCTAGAAGGAATCATCAGTAGAATATCTGAAGCAGAAGAGTTAATCAGTGAGCTAGAAGATAAAATGCTGGAAATAACTTCTGAAGAGAAGAATAAAGTAAAAAGAATGAAAAGAACTGAGGACAGTCTCAGAGAGCTCTGGGGCAACATCAAATGCACCAACATTTGGATTATAGGGGTCCCAGAAGAAGAAGAGAAAAAGAAAGTGTATGAGAAAAATTTTGAAGAGATAGTTGAAATTTTCCCGAACATGGAAAGGGAAACAGTCAAGTCCAAGAGGCACAAAGAGTCCTATACAGGATAAACTCAAGGAGAAACAGGCCAAGACACACACTAATCAAACTTACAAAGACTAAACACAAAGAAAGAATATTAAAAGCAGCAAGGGAAAAGCAACAAGTAACATACAAGGGAAATCCCAGTTGCTTAACAGCTGACCTTTCAGCAGAAACTCTCCAGGCCAGAGGGGAATGGCAGGTACTGAATGGCAGGTACTCAATGGGAAAAATCTACAACCAAGATTACTGTTCCCGGCAAGGATCTCTCATTCAAAACTGATGGAGAAATAAAAAGCTTTTCAGACAAGCAAAAGTTAAGAGAATTCAGTGCAACCAAACCAGCTTTACAACAAACACTAAGTGGACTTATATAGTCAAGAAATACAAGAGAAGGAAAAAGATCTATAAAATCAACCCCAAGTGATTAAGAAAAGGGCAACAGGAATATATATATCAATAATTACTTTAAATGTAAATGGATTAAATGCTCCAACCAAAAGACACAGACTGGTTGAATGGATACAAAAACAAGACCCATATATATGCTGTGTACAAGAAAACCACTTCAGACCTCAAGACACATATAGACTAAAAGTGAGAGGATGGAAAAATATATTCCATGCAAATGTGAAGCAAAAGAAAGCTGGTGTAGCAATCCTCACATCAGACAAAATAGACCTTAAGATAAAAGATCACAAGAGATAAGGAAGGACACTACATAATGATCAAGGGATCAATCCAAGAGGAAGATGTAACAATTACAACTATCTATGCACACAACACAGGTGCACCTCAATATACATAAGACAAACACTAACAGACATAAAAGGAGAAACTGACAGTAACACAATAACAGTAGGAGACTTTAACATCCCATTCACACCAATGTATAGATCATGAAAACAGAAAGTTAATAAGGAAACACAAGTCTTAAATGATATATTAGATGAGATGGATCTCGTTGGCATCTTCAGGACATAGCATCCAAATGCAGAAGAATACACATTCTTCTCAAGTGCACAAGGAACATTCTCCAAGATAGACATCTTGGGTCAAAAATCAAACCTCAGTAAATTCAAGAAAATTGAAATCATATTAAGCATCTTCTCCAACCACAACACTCTGAGACTAGATATCAATTACAAGAAAAAAACTGTAAGAAACACAAACACATGGAGATTAAACAACACATTTTTAAATAACCAACAGGTTACTGAAGAAATCAAAAGGGAAATTTAAAAAATTCTAGAAACAAATGACAATGAAAAAATGACAACTCAAAACCTATAGGATGCAACAAAATCAGTCCTAAGAGGGAAGTTTATAGCAATACAATCCTACCTCAAGAAACAAGAAAAACATTGAATAGACCGCCTAACTTTACATCTGAAACAACTGGAAAAAGAAGAATAAAAAAGACCCCAAAATTAGTAAAAGAAAAGAAATCATAAAGATTCAAGCACAAATAAATGAAAAAGAAATGAAAGAAACAATATTAACTACTAAAAGCTGCTTCTTTGAGAAGATAAAATTGACAAGCCTATAGCCAGACTCATCAAGGAAAAAGAGAAGAATCAAATCAACAAAATTAAAAATGAAAAAGGAGAGGTTACAACAGACAATGCAGAAATACAAAGGTTTATAAGAGACTATTATGAACAACTATATGGCAATAAAGTGGATAACCTGGAACAAATTGACAGGTTCTTAGAAAAGTTCAATCTCCCAAGACTGAGCCAGGAAGAAATAAAAATTAAGAACAACCCAATGACAAGCACTGAAATTGAAGCTGTGATCAAAGTCTCCCAAAAAACAAAATCCCAGGACCAGATGGCTTCACAGGAGCACTCTATCAAACATTTAGAGAAGAGCTAATGCCTACGCTTCTGAAACTCTTTCAAAAAACTGCAGAGGAAGGAACACTTCCAAACTCATTCTATGAGGCCACCATCACCCTTATACCAAAACCAGACAAAGACAACACAGAAAAAGAAACTACAGGCCAATATCACTGATGAACATAGATGCAAAAATCCTCAACAAAATTTTAACAAACAGAATTCAGCAACACATCAGAAAGCTCATACACCATGATCAAGTTGGGTTTATTTCAGGAATGTAAGGATTCTTCAATATATGCAAATCAATCAATCTGATACACCATGTTAACAAACTGAAAGATAAAACCGTATGATTATCTCAATAGATGCAGAAAAAGCCTTTGACAAAATTCAGGACCTGTTTATGATCAAAACTCTTCAAGAAATGGGCATAGAAGGAACCTACCTCAACATAGTAAAGGCCATATATGATAAGCCTACAGCAAACATTATTCTCAATGGTGAAAAATGGAAAGCATTCTCCCTAAGATCAGGAACAAGACAAGGATGTCCACTTTCAGCACTATCATTCAACATAGTTCTGGAAGTCCTAGCTACAGCAATCAGAGAAGAAAAAGAAATGAAAGGAATCCAGATCAGAAAAGAAGTAAAGCTCTCACTGTTTGCAGATGACATGATACTGTACATAGAAAACCCTAAAGATAGCATCAGAAAATTACTAGGGCTAACCAGTGAATTTAGCAAAGTTAACAAAATCAATACACAGAAATCACTTGCATTTCTATATGTCAATAATGAAAAATCAGAAAGAGAAATTAAGGAATCAACCCCATTCACCATTCCAACAAAAAGAGTTAAATATCTAGGAATAAACTCACCTAAGGAGACAAAAGAACTGTACACAGAAAAGCATTAAGTTTCAAAGCACTGAGTAAAAATATCCTTAATCTTAAATTAACTGAAGTATAGGACTATTTCCTCACCCAAAATAAACCTTTCAAGGACCTTCAGTTTTCTAAAATTCCCTTAATGTTTTTGTTCTAGGTCATGGTCATTTGTTCAACTACTAGAACAGTCACTCTAGAAGGAATGATAGGAATAAAATGCTTTCCATGGTAACAGATGAGAAGCTCCATGTGATAAAAAGTCAATCATTCAGTGCATTTATATGTATTTCCTGAGATTCTATAAATATCTCAAAATAAAAGATTTTTTAAGTAAATCATTACAGGCAGGGCTACAAATGTTAGTAGGCTCAGGCAACTGTTATGCTAAGAGCTAAACCATATGCAGCTCAACTGAAATTTCCTTGTTACAACTCAGAAACAAACATCACAGAGGAAAAGAAATGCCTCAGAAAAAATAACTACAAATGAGCAGGCAGGCCCATATCTAAAGAGTTCTCACGCTGAAACCTGTTAAGGTCAGGACTAATTTCCAGCCAGGACTGAAGCTATGGATTATTTTTTTTTACCAAGATTGTTAGCCAAGAATGAAAATCCAGTAAAGGAATATAAGACATCCTTTCCTCCATACATTTTCAACTACAACTCTTGTTTTGGAAAAGAAAGCAAAATTATTCATTTATCTTTTAAAGGCTTTCACAACTACAACACACCAAAATAACTTCTACATATAAGAGCTATTATTCTGTTACTAACTTCTTGGTTTTAAAATCCAATGATCCACTTTCTGAGTGCCTTAGGAGTTCAAAACATCATAAGAAATGCACATATTGTAGTGTCATTCAAAAATAAATATACACTAGTTGTATGAAAACCCTCCTTCCCATATTTTTTCAACACTCCTTTATCACTAGTCCTGGCTTATTTGTATTCTTTTTGCCATTCATACCTTGCATAGATTTTCCCAAAATTCTTTTTATTTTTTAGTCTTTAATTAGTAGCCCTTTCTCATGGGAATCAAAAGACCAAGTTTCCCATGTCACTGTAAAGGATGTGCATCCACGTTATTTGTACTACAAAGCTTCAGCCTCAGCACTTCTGACATTTGGGGCCAGAAAATTCTTTGCTGTGGGTGTTTTTCTGGCCAAAGCAGGGTGGTGAGGACCTCTACCCATTCTATCCAGAAGCTCCACTGGTGTGACAACTAGAAAATATCCTCCAGATGCCTTCTAGGGAGCAAAATGAACCCCCACCCCAAAAAAAAGAATCACTGGTAGAATGGCACCCCACTCCAGCATTCTTGCCTGGAGAATCCCAGGGACAGAGGACCCCGGTGGGTTGCCATCAGTGGGGTCACACAGAGTCGGACACTACTGAAGTGACTTAGCAGCAGCAGCAGCAAAGCATGATTTTTCTGGGATCTCTACTGAATATCCCAGGTTTTCAAAGAAATAGCTTCACTCTGATTGACTATAACTCAAATAACTCCAGCCTTCTGTAAACACTGATAATTGTTCAGCTTATAGTTTTGTCATTCTTTGCCTGGTCTTGTATGGTTTGATATTCATCAATAGGCCCATAAAGACCTCTATGCAAACTTCTGAAGCTGTTTCTACATACCAGTCCCTCTTCCCTGGAACTCTCCCTCCAAAATTCTACCCACTTTAATCTCTTAACTCCAATCTCTGTCTCTTCAACCTACTGAGCCCATGTCTACCCAAGGCACAGCAGTCCAAAATCTGACAACAGGAAGAGAACCAGGGAAATCACATCTCATTTGTTTCCCTTCTCTCATGGAACAAAGCCCTATCCTGCCTACTCTCTAGTATCTGAAAACTGCTGTTTCTTACATTTCTTCCCAGCTTTCTAGTTGTTTATGGCAAAAGTGTGATTAAAGATCCATGTATTCTTTCATAGCATCCAAAATCCATGAGCCTCTGAGAAAAGGATAATTCTGTAGCCTCAGTGTATCTCTAGTATGTCTTAAGTCCTTACATGAAAAAATAAAGTGTGTACTCTTAGGGATCTAATTATGGTCTTGAATAGCATTCCCTTTTCGAAAGTACCAAAGCTTTTCAAAACCTCCAATTAAATAGATAAATTTATATATTTTTTTAAAAAGTGACTGATTACATAAGTGGTACTGAATAACCAAGGTGTATCTGAGACACACTGGGTCAGAGGGCAAGGATGACTTCCAAGGTACATAGAAAATAACCACTATGATTTTAATTTTTCCTTTAAGATCCCATCAATATAATAAAGCAATATATATAACTAAAAGTACAGCTATTAGAAATAAAAGGGTAATTTTATCACTATTTTCAAGAGATAATTGTCTATCAGAAACTTCAATAATGTCCTGTAGTTTAGTAAGTTGACTGAATAAAAATGAATAGGCAAATATTCTTAACTTTCCTACATAGTAACTGTAATGAAAAAGACCTCTGATCACACCAGTAACAAAACTATGTGATACAAGTAAATAATTAAAACAAGGAGTGTGTAACATCATGTAAAGAAGACATTAAACTATCCTTAAAATAACAGAGGATTTTGAATAAATAATCCAAAATGGGATAATTAGAAAATTTGACACGTATCAATATAAATCTTTGATTTTTACCAACAGCTATAAAATGCAAAACAATATTATAATGGGATGAGAAGAGTTGGATCAATAAAATAAAATAGCCATTATATATATATATTTTAACAATGAATAATATACATGACACCACAGCTTATATACCACATGGAATTAGAAACCCAATGGGTAAAAGGCAAAAACAGATAATTCTATGATCAACATACAATATTAAACACATGAATATATGTTCAATCTCAGCAACAGACAAAGGAGACTTAATTAAAACCATAATGAAGGGGGATGGAAAAAGATAGTCCATGAAAAAGGAAATCAAAAGAAAGCTCGAGTAGCAATTCTCAAATCAGACACAATATATTTTAAAATAAATGCTACTACAAGAGACAAAGAACACTACATAATGATCAAGGGATCAAAACAAGAAGACATAACAATTATAAATATTTATGTACCCAACACAGGAGTAACTCAATACAGAAGGCAAATGCTAACAGATATAAAAGAGGAAGTTGACATTAACAAAATAACAGTGAGGGAGTTTAACATCCCACTTATACCAGATCATCCAGACAGAACATTAATAAGGAAACACAAGCCTTAAATGACACATTAGACCAGATGGACCTAACTGCTATTTAGAGAACGTGCATGATCAGTCATGTTTTCTCTTTGTGACCCTATGGACTGTAGCCCACCAGGCTCCTCTGTCCATGGGATTCTCCATGTAAGAATACTGGAGTGGCTTGCCCTGCCTTCCTCCAGGGGATCTTCCTGACCCAGGGATCGAACCTGTGTCTTATATCCTCTGCACTGGCTGGAGAGTTCTTAACCACTAGTGCCACCTGGCAAGAACATTCTACCCAAAAACATCGGAATGCATTATTTTCTCAAGTGCACATGGAACTTTCTCCAGGACAGATCACATGCATCCCATCAAGCATCAGTAAATTTAAGAAAACTGAAATTGTATCAAGCATCTTTTCTGACCAAAATGCTAGGAGATTAGATATCAATTATAGGAAATAAACAGTAAAAAACACAAACACTGAGATTAAAAATACAATTCTAAAAAGCAAAGTGATCACTGAATCAACAAGGAAATCAAAAAATACCCAGAAATGACAACAAAAATGCAATTATCCAAAACCTATGGGATACAACAAAAGAGTTCTAAGAGTTTTATGGCAATACAATCCTACCTCAAGAAATGAGATAAACATCAAATAAACAACCTAACCATATACCTAAAAAAAACTAGAAAAAGAACAAAGAACTCCCAAAATTAGTAGAAGAAAATAAATCATAAAGATCAGAGCAGAAATGAAGGGAAAAAATAGCAAAGATCAGCACAACTGAAAACTGGTTCTTTGAGAAGATAAACAAAATTGACAAACTATTAGCCAGACTCATCAAGGAAAAAGGGAAAACTCAAAACAATAAAATTAGAAATGAAAAAGAAGTTACAATAGAAATGCAGAAATACAAAAACAAAACAAAAACAAAAACATCATATGTGACTATGATGAGCAACTATATGCCAATAAAATAGATAACCCCAAAGAAATGGACAAATTTTTAGAACAGTACAACCTCCCAAGACTGAACAAGGGGAAAATAGCATATATGAGCAGACCAATCACAAACTGTGAAATTGTGATCAAAATCTTCCAACAAACAAAAGCCCAGGGCCAGATGGTCTCACAGGTGAATTGTACCAAGGATTTAGAAATGCTCAAACTACCCAAAAAACTGCAGAGGGAAGAACACTTCCAACCTCATTCTATGAGGCCACAATCTCCCTTACACCAAAAGCAGAAAAAGATATTACAAGAAAAGAACATTGTGGACAGACCAATATCACAGATAAACATTCTCAACAAAATACTAGAAAACTGACTCCAACAATATACTATGATATACCCTATGGATCATACACTATGTTCAAGGGAGGTTTATCCCAAGGACTCAAGAAACCGTCAATATATGCAAATTGATCAATGATAGACCATATTAACAGACTGAAAGATAAAAACCATATGACAATCTCAATATATGCAGTGAAAGCTGTTGACAAAATTCAATACCCATTTATGATAAAAACTCCAGAAAGTGGGCAAAGAAGGAACCTATCTCAACATAATAGAAGCAATGTAAAACAAACCCACAGCAAACATTATTCTCAATGGTAAAACCCTGAAAGCACTTCTTCCAAGATCAGGAATAACAGAAGGGGGCCCATTCTCAGTACTATTATTTAATAAAGTTCTGTGAATCCTAGCAACTGCAATCAGAAAAGAAAATATATATAAAAAGAATCAAGATTGGAAAACAAGAAGGAAAATTCTCACCGTTTGCAGATAACATGATACTATACATAGAAAACCCTAAAGACACCATCAGAAAATTACTAGAGCTAATCAGTGAATTTAGTAAAATCTCAGAATATAAAATTAATATAGAAATTTCTTGCATTCCTATACACTAACAATGAAAAATCAGAAAGAGAAATTAAGAAAACAATCCCCCTCACCATTAGAACAAAAAGAATAAAATACCTAGGAATAAACCTACCTAAGGAGACAAATGCTAGTAAAGTAATGCTCAAAATTCTCCAAGCCAGGCTTCAGTAATAAATGAATCGTGAACTTCCAGATGTTCAAGCTGGTTTTAGAAAAGGCAGAGGAACCAGAGATCATATTGCCAACATCGGCTGGATCATTGAAAAAGCAAAAGAGTTCCAGAAAAACATCTATTTCTGCTTTATTGACTATGCCAAAGCCTTNGATGACAATACACAGCCTTGATGCACTCCTTTTCCTATTTGGAACCGGTCTGTTGTTCCATGTCCAGTTCTAACTGTTGCTTCCTGACCTGCATACATCTTTCTCAAGAGGCAGGTTAGGTGGTCTGGTATTCCCATCTCTCTCAGAATTTTCCACAATTTATTTTGATCCACACAGTCAAATTAGAGTCTGCTAAAAAAGATATTTGAAGTTTTCATCTAAGTTTACTACAGATATATAAACTTCTAATGCAGAATATTTTAATATCCAAATATTAATTCTTTTAACTATAAAGTATAATAATCAGAGGATTAAGGATATATTCCTAACTTCTTTATTTCTCGCAATATCAACTTCCTAAGTTGCAGTTTTCTTAAATGAGTACAATAATACTTTTTCTAAAGCATTCAAGATTTGTTTCAAGGTTAAAATGAAATAACGCGAAAATGACTTCCTTTTAAACATGAAAGTACAACACTCTTCAAAGAAATGACCTCACAAATGCTCTCTAAATCCTGACAACCTAACCCTGTAAGCTTTTAATGTGCTCAGTCTTCTCATTAGTTCTTAGCACCCACAGTGCATCTAACAACTTTTTTTAGAATGTACTATATTTGTCTGCCTCAGTTGAAATTGAGACGAATTCCTGCTACTTAATGACAGTAGTGACAGAAACAAAGTTCCCGAGAGTGTTTCAGCATATATGATTTATAGTATCATTAAAAGCTACTTGGTAAAATTTGTTTTCATGAGGCATCATTGAGAAGAACTGCCCATGTTATAGAAAAGATTATGTTCTTAATAAATTACAAACAATTTCAAAGCATCCACTGACTGTGTCTCATTTTTTAATTGCTTTGACTCCATGGCATAAATACATCTACTGAGCTCCCTGGCATAGCTGTCCTTCAAGGAGATATTCATGACTTCTAGGCATGAAGAGGAAGTCAATATGAATACTACATACTTTATCTGTGGTAAACTTAATTTAGACTATCAGCTCACCAAAAATCACCAAAATACATACATTCATTTTACATATTTAATATTTTATTCAAAATCATCTGTCAAGTAAAGAGGAAGAGTCAAAATTCAGATCGCTGTGCTTCTGTCTTTAAAGGCTACTCTTTATACTATATGATAGTTCCTCATGAGCAAATTTCTGGCTAAGAACTAAATGAGATTCTGAAGTAAATTTATTCCATGATTTCCCCATATTTGGTTGTTTGCTCTCACAGATAACCAATTATAACAACAACCAAGAATAATAGCCAACCTATATTTAGTTCTTACTATGTGTTGAGCATTGTACTACACACTTTATAGTATCATTTCATTTATTCTTTGCAATAACTCCATAGAGTAAATATTATTATCCCCATTTTACACACAGCTGTGATATCTCAAACTGGTTGGGTAACCTGCAAAATGTCAAAACCCAAGAGGTAAAGATTTATTCCTTGCGGCACCATCTAAGTTGTACTCTTATCTACTGGGTCACAAAGAGACATATATAAGTAAACGAGATTTCTTCTTTCTTCTCCAAGAATACAAGTGAATTCCCAAGTTATGGAATATTTAACTACAAGTATTCCCAAGACCTCTCTCCTCCACACTCTTGTCTCCAAACTCTTGGAGCTTCCTTGCTTACAACATTGAAATTCTAAAAAGGAACAAACACCCCCATTTCCCTCAGAGACCAACTGAAGCTTACTCATTTTCTCCTTATCCAAATATTTGAGGTTATTTGGTCATGCGTGCATTTAGTCACTCAGTCATGTCCAANTCCTCCACACTCTTGTCTCCAAACTCTTGGAGCTTCCTTGCTTACAACATTGAAATTCTAAAAAGGAACAAACACCCCCATTTCCCTCAGAGACCAACTGAAGCTTACTCATTTTCTCCTTATCCAAATATTTGAGGTTATTTGGTCATGCGTGCATTTAGTCACTCAGTCATGTCCAACTCTTTGTGACCCCATGGACTGCAGCCCTCCAGGCTCCTCTGTCCATGGAATTCTCCAGGCAAGAATACTGGAGTGGGTTGCCATGTCCTCCTCCAGGGGATCTTCCCAATCCAGTGATCTAACCCAGGTCTCCTGCATTGCAGGCAGAAAGATTCTTTACCAACTGAGCCACAAGGGAAATTAATACAATAGATTTTTAAATTGATTTTAAGCTATTTACCCTCCCTGTATCACAAATACTGCCATCATTGACCACGAGTGGATCTTCTCCATTTATTGTTTCATAGTGCATTGTTATACACATAGTATTTCGCACAAAAGCATAAATCACAGAAGCATCTTCTCGAAGGAAAGGAGTTTCAAGTGGGTAGGTACAGATTAATCTTCCACATATAAGATTCCTACAAACATAATAAAAATATATGATTATTATACATTAGGCATTTATTATGAATGCTTCATATTTTCTTTCTTTGACCAAAAAAATAAAGAATGGTTCTCCATCAATGGCAATATGTCTAAGGAAATGTAACACTTTCCTATTAACAGTTAAAGTAAAATGTAACACCACTGATATATGCTTATCTTTCAATGATACTAATGATCTTTTTATTCACTGTACAGATTGGTGTACTAATTGTCAAATAAACAATTCACTCAAGCATTTTATATGTATCTGTAGAGGGGCAGAAACTAAGCTGTGACCTCTACCCTCAAAGACCTTACAGTCTAATACTAAATATGACATAAACCTTATTAAATGTGCTGTGAATGAAATAAGCAGATTCTTACAGATATTTAAGATGAAGACATATTCTAACTTAGTAGTCAGGGAAACCTCATACAGAAGATGCCATCTGAGTCCAAGCTTACAAATTAGTAGAATTTCAACAGGCAGAATAAGGTATTTTGAAACAATCATAGCATAAACATTACTTATGAAGGAAGTAACGTTACAAGAAGCATAAAGTTAGATGATATGTTTGCTGCTGCTGCTGCTAAGTCACTTCAGTCATGTCCAACTTTATGTGATCCCATAGATGGCAGCCCACCAGGCTCCTATGTCCCTGGGATTCTCCAAGCAAGAATACTAGAGTGGGTTGCCATTTCCTTCTCCAGATGATATGTTTACCAGCCTGTAAATTCCATGAGTACAAGGATGTATGTTTTGCTAACTTGTATCTAACTAGCTAGTGGCCAGCATATAGTAGCTTCTTTAAAAATATTTGTTAAAAGAAATTCATGACCAAAATATCAAAGAATGGGCTCTTCAGACACAGGAGAAATTGAACTTCATTTTAGAGACACTGGGCAGTCTTCAGCTTGGGCAAGCATTCAAATGAATGGAGATAGTATTTTCATTTTTAAAATAATGAGTATGTTCAGACAGGAAAGGTGCAATGGTTATCATTAACGTCAATCTTGGATAAGATCTTGGAGCCTAGTAATCATCTACATATAAATATTTAAAAACCAGGTTGAAATTTAATAAGCCTGTAGTACAAGAATGATGTCAAGACTAGAGATTTTGATTTCAGATTAACTCTTGAACACACGTGATACCTGAAACCATTGGAATTAATGACATACATAGTGAAAAACTAAAAACAGAATTTTATAGTATATAAGATAGGAATTTTCACTATGTGCATAGCATACCTCCATGGGCAAAATGTATATCTGAGTTCCTCTTGACCACAGTTCCCAAATCTATCACTTTGAGACTGTATTTCTTCATAGCAGGCAAACGGAGCATTTTTTGAACCTGTCAAAGTTAGAAATATATTTGGATTAAAACTTCCTTTAAATTAAAACTTAAATATATATATATGTGGATACTCCATTGCATATATATATATTTATCGCAATGGAGTATTACTCAGCCATTAAAACTTAAATATATTTAAATTAAAACTTCTTCAATTTCCTCATATGTTTCTTTGCTTTTTTTCTCTATCATTGTCATCTATTCAAAAGTTCCCTAGTGAAGTTTTCTGAAGAGAGAAATGAAGTGAAACGTATTACTCATGATTATTTCTCCTTTTAATTCATTTTGGTCTTTTGTGGCTCAAAAGATACTATGAGGGTAGAGGAGAATTGAAAGTGAAAGTGTTAGTTGCTCAACCACGTCCAACTTTGCAGCTTCATGAACTTTCGCTCACTAGGCTTCTCTTTCAAAGAATTCTCCAGGCAAGAAAACTGGAGTGGTTACCATTCTCTTCTCCATGGGATCTCTCTGATCCAGGGAGCAAACCTGGGTCTCCTGCATTGTAGATGGATTCTTTGCCATCCGAGCAACCATACTTTTTTTTTTTTTAAACCAGAGTTGTAAAAGTATAAATCTTAAGAGAGCTCTGTGAAAGAAGGCAATAGAGAGAGAATACAAGAAAACTATTCTTGTTCTCCTAGATTCTGAGTAGGAATTTATAAAAAGCCAGGTCTATTTAAAAAAAAAAAAAAACTCATTAAAGAAACTTCATACCTTCAGAAAGTCTGAAGTGAAGGGACCAAAATTGCCAATCCATACATATTTACCTATTTTTCCTTTGATACAGTATTAGCTTTCTATCACTGTGTAAAAAATTACCCAAATCTTGACACCTTAAAACAACACCCATGTCACAGTTTCTGAAAGTCTGGCAAAGCACATTTAGGCTCTCTGTTCAGGGTCTCCAGGCTGCAATAAAGTTCCTGACCAGAGTTATAGCCTCATTTGAGTCTAAAGTCCTCTTCCAACCTCATTGACGGTGAAGAATTCATTTCTGTGTAGCTGTTGCTTCATTTTGTTACTATCTGCCAGAGGTTGCTCTTGGCCCTAGGAACTCCTGCTCAGGTCCTAGTGACATGGCCTTCTCACAAAAATGGCTGCTTATTTCTCCCAATAAAGTAGAAGTAAATGCGTTTCTGGAACTCTCTTGCTTTTTCGATTATCCAGCAGATGTTGGAAATCTTATCTCTGGTTCCTCTGCCTTTTCTAAATCCAGCCTGAACACCTGGAAGTTCACAGTTCATGTACTGTTGAAGCCTGGTGTGGAGAATTTTGAGCATAATTTTTGTGTGTGAGATGAGTGCAATTGTGTGGTCGTTTGAACATTCTTTGGCATTGTCTTTCTTTGGGATTGGAATGAAAATTGACCTTTTCCAGTCCTGTGGCCACTGCTGAATTTTCAAATTTCCTGGCATACTGAGTGCAGCACTTTCCAAGCATCATCTTTTAGGATTTGAAATAGCTCAACTGGAATTCCATCACCTCCACTAGCTTTGTTCGCAGTAAAGCTTCCTAAAGTCCACTTGACTTTGCATTCCAGGATGTTTGGCTCTAGGTGAGTGATCACACCATCGTGGTTATCTGAGTCATGAAGATCTTTTCCATATAGTTCTTCTGTGCATTCTTGCCAACACTTCTTAGTATCTTCTGCTTCTGTTAGGTCTTCCGTGTGAAATATTCCCTAGGTATCTCTAATCTTCTTGAAGAGATCTCTAGTCTTTCCCATTTTATTGTTTTTCTCTATTTCTTTGCCAAAGCCTTTTACTGTGTGGATCACAACAAACTGTGGAAAATTCTTAAAGAGATGCCTCATGAGAAATCTGTATGCAGGTCAAGAAGCAACAGTTAGAACTAGATATGGAACAACAGGCTGGTTCCAAATCGGGAAAGGAGTACATCAAGGCTGTATACTGTCACCCTGCTTACTTAACTTATATGCAGAATACATCATGAGAAATGCTGGGCTGGATGAAGCACAGGCTGGAATCAAGATTTCCGGGAGAAATATCAATAACCTCAGAAATGCAGATGACATCACCCTTAAAGCAGAAAGTGAAGAACTATAGAGCCTCTTGATGAAAGTGAAAGAGAAGAGGGAAAAAGTTCGCTTAAAACTTAACACTCAGAAAACTAAGGTCATGGCATCTGGTCCCATCACTTCATGGCAAATAGGTGGGGAAACAATGCAAACAGTAAGAGACTAGTTTCTTGGGCTCCAAAATCACTGCAAATTGTGACTGCAGCCATGAAATTAAAAGATGCCTGTTCCTTGGAAGAAAAGTTATGACCAACCTAGACAGCATATTAAAAAGCAGAGACATTACTTTGTCAACAAAGGTCCATTTAGTCAAAACTATGGTTTTTCCAGTATTCATGTATGGATGTGAGAGTTGGACTATAAAGCAAGTTGAGTGCCGAAGAATTGATGCTTTTGAACTGTGGTGTTGGAGAAGATTCTTGAGTACCTTGGACAGCAAGAAGATCCAACCAGTCCATCCTAAAGGACATCAGTCCTGAATATTTATTGGAATGACTGATACTGAAGCTGAAATTCCAATACTTTGGCCACCTGATACAAAGACTGGACTCTTTGGAAAAGACTCTGATGCTGAGAAAGATTGAAGGGGGGAGGAGAAGGGGACGACAGAGGATGAGATGGTTGGATGGCATCACTGACTTGATGGGCATGAGTTTGAGTAAGTTCTGGGAGTTGAAGATGCACAGGAAGCCTGACGTTCTGCAGTCCATGGGGTTGCAGAGAGTCAGGCACGACTTAGCAACTGAACTGAACTGATTTCTCCCAAGCCAGCCGAAGAATCTTCTGACACTTCTCATCTTTTAAGGGCTCATGTTATTAGGTGAGGCTCCACTTGGAATGATCTCCTTTGGATTGATTAAAATTGGATTCAAATTGATTCAAATCTCCTTTGGATTGGCTAATTATGGACCTTAATTAGGTCTTTAAAATCCCTTCATATTTTCTGTATAAACTAATCATAGGGATGATAGTTCACCATATAGTCACTGGTTCTCACCTAACTCAGAGGGAGGAATCTCCAAGAAAATACCACAGTAATGACAGGGAAAATCTTAAGAGTTCTACCTAGCAAAGTTACTTTCTCCAGAATGAACCATGCTAAGTCTAACTGACCATCTATAAAAGACAAAAGTAGGTAATAATATCTACCTTAGTGGATTATTATTAAAATTAAGATGATATTATTTAGTCACTCAATTTTTTGCCTTCTCCTAATTCTATCTCCTTCTACAATTTTTAAACATTAGCCCATCAAAGGTGATTGTGCACATACTGTGAGGGCAGGTAACATTATTCTGAGTATTGACAGTGTTTAATCAGTTCAGTTGTGAATCTGAGACTACCAGGTTAGGAATATTCTTCATCCAACCCTATCTTTACTAATCCAAATATTAGTAAAATATTCCTTCTAAAGGTACCAATGTGCCCTATTATTAATTTCTCCCTTGAATACCCTCTCTTATGTTAGGGACTTTCTCTCAGCTCAGTCTGGGTTTTGCACAGTAATATGGAAACACCAAAAGGGCAATATGTTTAAAATGTGAAATCGCATGTTAAATATTTCCTTAAGTCCAGTATACTGACCAAGTCTACAAAGTAAGAGAATTTGCCCTTCCATAGTCCAAATGGTGTATTTAGGTTCCCTCTACCTTATTATCAAATGCCATGAAGCATAATCCCCTTCATAGATCACAGCCTTGTTGTGGCAAAGGGGCTTGCTTCACCTTCAATGAAGCTATGAACCATGTTGTGTAGAGCCACCCAAGATGGACAGGCTACAGTGAAGAGTTCTGACAAAACATGGTCCACTGGTGGAGGTAATGGAAACCCATTCCAGTATTCTTCCCTGGAAAAAGCCATGAACTACGTATGAAAAGGCAAAAAGATATGACACCGGAAGATGGGCCCCCAGGTCAGAAGAGGGGCAGAGCTACTGGGGTAGAGCAGAGGACAGTTATTGATAGCTCCAGATAGAATGAAGTGGCTGGGCCAAAGCAGAAACAATGCTTAGTTGTGGATATATCTGGTGGTGAAAATAAAGCCTGATCCTGTAAAGAACAATACTGCATAGGAACCTAGAATGTTAGGTCCATGAATCAAGGTAAATTGAGGAGACTGCAAGATTGAACATCAACATCTTAGCAATCAGAGAACCAAAATAGATAGGAATAGGCAAATTTAACTAGGATGACCATTATATCTACTACTATTGTCAAGAATCCTTTAGAAGAAATGGAGCAGCCCTCACAGTCAACGAAAGTCTGAAATGCAGTACTTGGGTGAAACCTCAAAAAATGACAGAATGACCTCAATTTGTTTCCAAGGCAAACCACTTAACGTCACAGTAAACCAAGTCTATGCCCCAGCGACTGTGCATAAGAAGTTAAAGTTGATCAGTTCTTTGAAGACATACAACACCTTCTAGAACTAAAATAAAAAAGATGTCCTTTTCATCATAGGAGACTTGAATGCAAAAATAGGAATTCAAGAGATACTCGGAATAAGAGGCAAGTTTGGTCTTGGAATACAAAATGAATCAGGACAAAGGCTAACAGAGTTTGTCAAAAAAAAAAAAAAAATGCTGGTCATAAAAAATACCCTTTTCCAACAACCCAAGAGAGGACTCTATGCATGAACATCACCAGATGGTCAATACCATAATCAGATTGATTTTATTCTCTTCAAATGAAAATGGAGAAGCTCTACACAATCAGCAAAAACAAGAGCTGGGTTGATTGTGGCTCAGATCAACAGTTCCTTATTGCAAAATTCAGGCTTAAATTGAAGAAAGTAGGGAAAACCACTAGGCCATTCAGGTATGACCCTAATCACATTCCTAATACAGTGTAAGTGATTAACAGATTCAAGGGATTATATCTGGTAGAGTTCCTGAAGAACTGTGGGCAGAGATTTGTAACAAACCATCCCAAAGAAAATGAAATCCAAGAAGGCAAAGAGGTTGTCTGATGGGGCTTTACAAATAGATGAGAAAAAAAGAGAAGTGAAAAGCAAGGGAGAAAAGGGAAAATATACTCAATTGAATTCAGAGTTCCAGAAAACAGCAAGGAGAGATAAGAAGACCTTCTTAAGTGAACAACACAGAGAAGTGGAGGGAAGCAATAGAATGGTACAGACTAGAAATCTCTTCAAGAAAACTGGAGATATCAAAGGAATATTTCATGCAAGGGTGGGCACAATAAAGGACAGAAACAGTAAGGCCCTAACAGAAGCCAAAGAGATTAAGAAGATGTGGCAAGGATACACAGAATAATTATACAAAAAAGTCTTAATGACCCAGATAACTACAATGGTGTGGTCACTCATCTAAAGCCAGACATCCTCGAGTATGAAGTCAAGTGAGTCTTAGGAAGCATTACTACTAACAAAGCTAATGGTGAAAGAAATCCTGCTGAGCTCCTATTTAAAATTATGTATGTGGGGTTCTCATATGTATGAACTAAAATCTTATTTCTCCAGTTAATCTGTCTTCTGTCATTTTAATTATTTGACCAGGCAAAAGAACCAGAGAAGTTACTGGGGATGGGAAAAAATAAATAAAGTAGAAGCACCTTGAACTTCACCCAAAGCTATGATCAAGCATTTAAAAATAAAAAGAAAGTCAGCATACAGAAATCAATTGAATTTCTGTATACTACCAACAGCTGAAAAAAAATTTTTTTATTTCATTGCAATAGCATCAAAATCAATTTGATATTTTGGAATAAATTTAACCAAGTAAGAGATGTATAGCCTGAAAATTACAAGATCTTCATGAAAGAACTCTAAGAAGACACAAAAAGAAAGATATTCTATTACCACGGGTCAAAAGAATTTACATCATTAAAATATCCATGTAGAGACTTCCCTGATGGACTAGTGGTTACGAATCTGTCTTGCAATGTAGGGTACATGGGTTTGATTCCTGGTCAAGAAACTAAGATCTCACATGCCACAGACCAACTAAGTCTGCACACTGCAAGGACTTAGTCTGTGTGCCACAACTAGAGAGTCTCTGTGTTGTAACAAAGATCCTGTGTGCCACAGCTAAGACCTGAGAGAGTCAAATAAATATTTAAAGAAAAAAAGAACTCCATATCACCCAATGCCATCTACAGATTCAATGTAATCCCTAACAAAATTCCAAAGGTATTTTTCATAGAAATATAAAAAACAATTTGAAAATTTATATGGAACCACAAGAGATCCTGAATAGCGAAAGCAATCTTGAGAAAGAACAAAGCTAGAGGTACACTTTCCTTATTACAATTATATAACAAAGCTATAGAAGTTAAAACACTATAGTACTGGTGTAAGAATAGACAAAAAAAAAAAAAAAAATAGAATAAGATGAAGAGCCCAGAAACAAACCCTGACAATATGCTAAACTAAGATTTGACAAGGGAGTCAAGAATATTCAATGAGGAAAGGAGAATCTCTTCAACAAATAGTTTTGAGAAAACTGGACAGCCACATGCAAAAGAATGCAATTGATCCCCAACCTCACACAGCTCAAAAAAAAAAAAAAATTCATAAAGACGTAAATGCAAAAACAGAAACCTTAAAACACCTAGAAGAAAACCCAAGAGGAAACCTATTTAACATGGGTCTTGGTAATGACTTTTTCAATATGACACCAAAAGCATTAGCAACAAAGGCAAAAATAAAAAGTGGGATTTCATCAAGCTGAAAAGCTTTTGCACAGAAAAAGAAACAATTAAAAAATGTACCACTTTGGTGTATGGATTATTTTGAGCTAAAGGCTATCAAAAAGTATATATATATATACTACCCTTCCCTTAACTACCTAGAAGAATTTAAATTAGGGACTTTTTTCCCCCAGAAAAAGATTTATCATCACAGATAAATTCTATCTCACTGGCCCAATCTGGATGGCAGGGCAAATATATAATTACCAAACATCTGCTCTTCTTATCATCCTGTGAATGACCCTCCTGCCCTTAAAAGCCCCAGGACCCTATCTCATTCCTTAGTGCAGGACAGCACATACAACTCATTTTATCTTTCTGTCTCTGAACCTCTTATATGATCTCTGATTCTCTCATGTATGTAGGATTCTCTCATATGTATGAACTAAAATTTTATTTCTCCAGTTAATCTGTCTTATATCATTTTAATTATTTGACTAGGCAAAAGAACCAGAGAAGGCAATGAGGATGGGAAATTTCCCCTTTCCTGATAGTGTGAATCAGCAAGGAAAACATGAGATATAAATATTCAGTCCTGAGAAAGAAGGATATCCTGCCATTTGCAGCAACATGGACTCCGAGGGCATTATGCTAAGTGAAATAAGTCAGACAGAGAAAGACAATACTCTATGATAACACTTATATATGGAATCTAATTGAATTCAGAGAAACAAAGATTAGAGCAAAAGTTACCACAGGCTGCAAGGTGGAGAAAATGGAGAGGTGTTTAAAGCTTACAAATTTCCAGTTATAACATGAAAATACTTCTTGGAATCTAACACACAGCATGATGTTTATACTTAGCAATATCAAATTATATACCTGAAAGCTGCTAAGAAAGTAGATCTTAAATGTCCTAACCATGAAAAAGAAACAGTAATTATGCGATATAATGGAAGTTTAGCTAACACTATGGTGGTAATCATTCTGAAGTATAGAAAAGTACCAAATCAATAGTTGTACAACTTAAACTTACTGAATGCTATACGTCAATTGTGCATCAATAAAGTTGGTGGTTGAAGAGACTTAAACTTACCTGAAACTATAGATATACTAGAAAAAAGGAGAGAGAGAAAGCTCTTGGCTACTAATCTGGGCAGTATGTTTTGGATGACACAAAAGCACAGCAACAATAGATAAGTAGGACTGCATCAAAACAAAAAACTTCTCAGCAAAGAAAATAAGCAACAAAGCAAAAATGAAACCGACAGAATGGGAGAAAAAATAGCAAACCATATAGCTGATAAGGGACTAATTTCTAAAACATGCTACTCATAATTAAATAAGAAAGATAAAGAGATTTAAAAATAGTAAAGGACCAAATGGATATTTCTCCAAATAAAAGCCAAACGACCATCAGATACATGAAAAGGGACTCAACATCACTAATCATCAGGGAAATGCAAATCAAAACCACAACTCACACCTTTTAGGATCGTGTGTTATCAAAGAGAAAAAGATAATAAGTATTAGCAAGAACGTAGAGAAAGTGAAACTTTTATACACTGTTGATGGGTGTGAAAACTGGCACAGTCATTATGGAAAACAGTAGACAGGCTTCTCAAAAATTTAAGTGCACCACCTTAGGATCTAGCGAGCACATTACTGGGTATATACATGCAATATGTTAAGCAGATGACCGTGGCAATTATTTCATATTGTATACGCATATCAAAATATTAAGTCATACAATACACCTTAAACATATATTTAAGAAGTTCAAAAGCTAAAAAGAGATTGTGTGTGTGTGTTAGTTGCTTAGTCATGTCCGACTCTTTGCAACCCCACAGACCGCAGCCCCACCAGGTCCCACTGTCCATGGGATTCTCCAGGCAAGAACACTGGAGTGGGTTGCCATTTCCTTCTCCAAAAGGAACTATAGAAAGAAAAAAAGTGAAGTCACTCAGTTGTGTCCAACTCTTTCCGACTCCATGGACTACCAGGCTCCCCCATCCATGGAATTTTCCAGGCAAGAGTACTGGAGTGGGTTGCCACTTCCTTCTCCAAAAAGAGACTTTAAACAGAATAAATGATTGAAATATATCTAATTGACCACTGTCTTGGTAATGTTAATGAAAATACTGAGGACCAACTATATGGATGTTACAAAACAATACCTTCTCCAAATATACTCTCACAACGTGCATCAAGATCTTGGCAGCCTCCATCAAAACAAAAAGCTTTTCCTTCTTGACACTGCTGTCCATTGAGTATAGTTATATCATCCGGACACCTTCCTGAGCTTCCATTACAAACCTCAGGAATATCACATTCAGGATGTACAATGGGCCTACATGTAGCACCTGCTTCTACAATCTAGTAGAAATTAAAATATAAAAAGTAAAGAATTATATATGATTATTGTGTTTACCAATATTTAATCTTGCTCTAATTCTATTTATAACTTGATGAAATACTTATTCATTAGTATCTCTCAGGATCTTCCTGTTATAAAAATTATAATAATCATATTGAAAAAAACTGAATGTTATCAACCAAAACAGGAGGTAAGGAATATGCACAAGGAAAAGTATATTACAAGTATGGTACAATCAGAGCCCAAGTTTTGGCTAGAAGGCAGGAAAAGTAGCTTTTAGCTTGGGATAATTATTGCTTTAGGGAAAATTGTGAAATTTAGGTACTTTCTAAATAAAATATACTTATTCAAACCATAGTTTTAAAGTATGGAATATTGGTAATTCTATGAAAATGTGAAACCTAAATAACTGAAAACAGAATGCAAAGAATGATTAAAAAGGCAGTTCAACTACTAAACTCTTTGGGAAATAAGGAACCCAATAGTAAACTTTCTCCTGACTTATCCTATGTGTCATTAACATTTTCATGTATAGCATTCTTAAAATTTTTATAAAGAACATTAACTGGGCATTTATCTCATACTTCTTAATTGATGGCTTCTAGTTTATATTATAAAGATCACAGAGGAAAGAATTAACCATGGTAAGATTCCAGGGGTCGGGGGGTGGGTGCCATATCAGTTAACTAAAGTGAAGAACACAGAACAAGTGGCAGGTCATTCAATAAAGGGGTTCTCATGTGATGAATCTGTCACATATATGTTGGAAGAGCTGAAAAGTAAAACAGGGGACAGGAATGAACATCTTCATCATATAAGCTAAAATATAACCTTTAAGTCAAATGGTCTTTGTATAACAAATCCATAGTTTAAATTTGTGCTGACATGCAGCATTTGGAAAGTGTTATATCTAGTGAGTTTCATTATTTATGCATTTATGGGAAATTGCTTTATCTTTCAATTACATACTCACAAATACCCATCACAACCTAAAGGACCATTTTTATAAAGATATAAATATTGGACAAAATAAATGAAAATAGTCCCTTTCAATGAAGATATTCTACATCAAAGAATTCTGTCCTAGCTGTCAATCTAGGCTTGAAACCAATAGCATCATTAGGGAGAGTAACGGCACTATAAGGAGGACTCAACATCCAACTATAATTCGTAAAGTTAGACACATCACTCTGACCTTATTTTTGTCTTTACATGAAAAGTCATGTATTTTGAGTTACAGCTAAGTGTCTATATTCAAAAGTAACAAAGACATTTCATTTTATACTTAGAAGATGGTAATAAACTAAAATCGTACTTTACAGTTGTCGCAGCATAATCCTTCATAGCATTGTGACTCGTGTTTCAGCATACAAGTCACATGATTACAACAGTTATCAGGTCCACATTCCTATAAATGAGTGGAATACACAATAAAACTATGTCATGGAAATAATATAAACTTTGGCAAGAGCTATGTTACACAGTTTTTTAATTTGGGGGGCGGAGTATGCATGCTGTTGACACATAGACTTTTGCAGCTTTAAACAATTAAAATACTATGGTGGAACTTTTAATCAACTAGAAAACTGGGAAGAATATATAAAACAACTTTTTTTTTTTAGAAACTAAATATTATAACAGATAAGAGTGGCACCTCCAGTGCCTAAATGGTGAGAGGAAAGGGGAGATACAGATCAAAGGGTACAGACTTTCATTGATAAAATGAGTCTGTTGTCAGGATCTATAGTTAACAATAACGCATTATACAAGTGAAATTTGCTAAGAAGATAGAAAAGTTTTTAATGATAACTGTGTGAGATGATGGACATTTCAACTGGTTTGATCATAGGAACCATTTCACAATGTATACATATATGAAAACATCACATTGTATATCTGTAAACCTTAAACCATATAAAATTTTTATTTGCTAATGATACCTCAATAAATTAGGGCTTTCCTGGTGGCTCAGAGGTTCAAGCGTCTGCCTCTAATACAGAAGACCTGGGTTCGATCCCTGGGTCGGGAAGTTCTCCTGGAGAAGGAAATGGCAACCCACTCCAGTATTCTTGCCTGGAGAATCCCATGGACGGAGGAGCCTGGTGGGCTACAGTCCATGGGATCGCAAAGAGTCGGACACGACTGAGCCACTTAACTTAACTTAAGAGGTAGGTATGGGACTTTCCTGGAGGAAGTGGTTAAGACTCCATGCTTCCAATACAAGGCATGTGGGTTAGATCTCCCGTGGAAATAAGATCCCACATTCTTTGGGACACAGTCAAAAAACAAGTTTAAAAAAATTTTAAAGGGGTGAGTAGAGTTTAGACCCACTGCAAAGTGAGAAAGAACAGTCCCCAAGAGTGTCCTCATTTTCACCAATCACAAGCTCAGTGGATTCCCAAAACCACACTCAGGTTTTAGAATTTATTGGAAGAACTCACAGAACACACTGAAAGCTGTTAATACTCACAGCTATGGTTTATTATATGGAAAGGATACAAATTAAAATCAGTCAAGAGAAAAAGCACTGAGGACAGAATTTAGGAAAAGCACTAAACATGGAGCTTCTACTGCCTTTACCCCATGGAATCACAGACATATTACTCTCCCAGCACTGATATGTGATGCTTCCTAACTAGTTCTATGAGGCCAGTGTTAGCCTAATATCAACACCAAAGACATTTCAAGACATATCAATAAATCTATAGATCTCATAAATAAATCTAGATCAATCAATAAATAGATCTAATAAACATAGATGCAAAAATCCTCAACAAAAAAATTAGGAAATTGAATCCAACAATGTACAAAAATAATTACAACCAAGTAGGATTCATCACAAGCATGAAAGGATGGCTAATTAAACAAATGTCCATTAATACAATCAATAATATTGATAGATTAAAGAAGAAAAATCAATGACCTTCACAACTGCTGTACAGAAAGCATTTGACAAAATCTAAAATCACTTATAAAAATGTTGGCAAACTATGAATAGAGGAAACTTCTTCAATTTGGTAACAACATCTAGAAAAAAAATCTTATAGGATCTATATGATGAAAACTATAAAACTTGATGAAGAAAATCAAAGAAAGTATAAATAAATGAAGAGAATGTTCATGTTCATGAATTGTTAAAATGTCAGTTCTCCACAAATTGATGTTCAATGCAATTACAATAAAAATCCAGCAACTGTTTTTTGACATTGTCAAACTGATTCTAAGGTTTATATGGAAAGGCAAAAGACAGAGTAGACAACATGATGTTGAGGAAGAGAAAGAAGAAGAGGAAGGAGCAATAGAAGGCAGAAAACGGCAGGACTTAAAATATCCAGTTACAAAGCTCAATAAAAACTATAATTATGGCACTGTACTTCACTTTCACTTTTCACTTTCATGCGTTGGAGAAGGCAATGGCAACCCACTCCAGTATTCTTGCCTGGAGAATCCCAGGGACGGGGGAGCCTGGTGGGCTGCATCTATGGGGTCGCACAGAATTGGACACGACTGAAGCAATTTAGCAGCAGCAGCAGCAGTACCTACAAAGGAAATCAGTCCTGAATATTCACTGGAAGGACTGATGCTAAAGCTGAAACTCCAATGCTCTGGCCATCTGATATGAAGAGTTAACTCATTTGAAAAGACCCTGATGCTGGGAAAGATTGAGGGCAGCAGGAGAAGGGGACGACAGAGGATGAGATGGCTGGATGGCATCACCGACTCAATGGACATGAGTTTGGGTGGACTCCAGGAGTTGGTGATGGACAGGGAGGCCTGGCATGCTGCAGTTCATGGGGTCACAGAGAGTCAGACAAGACTAAGTGACTGAACTGAACTGAAGTACGTGCAAAAAAAATAGATAAAGAGTTTATTAGAACAAAATGGAGACCTCAGAAATTAATGTACATAGAGATAATAAAATCTTTGATAGTGGAACAAATACAAATCAGTGGAGAAAAGCGTTTTCAATAAATGGTGTTGGAGCAACTGGGCATCCACATGAAACACTCTAGATATTGATTCTACATATTTCACAAACACACACACACAAATAATAATTCAAAGGGACCATAAATCTAAAATTAAATTGCAAAACTATAAAACTTCTAGGGGGTTAGATTTAAGAGGGTAAATCTACTGTTGAGTGTTCTTTCACAATAAATAAATAGGAATAATACAAATCTTAAACAAATTATTTCAAAAGGTAGAAGTAGGGAACATATTCCAACTCTTTTTATGAACCCATAATTATCCTGATACAAAAACCAGAAGAAAAGATTGTAAAAAAAGAAAAAAAACTACAGACCACAATCTCCTCCTAAAAATAAGTTCCATAATCCTGAACAAAATGGTAAATTAAAATGTTTATATATATATATGTGTGTATATATATATATGTGTGTGTGTGTGTGTGTATATATATATATATATATATAAAATAACCCAAGTGGGACTAATCTCACGACTGCATGATAGCTGGGTTAGTACTCAAAAAGCAATGAATGAAATGCATCATATTAAGAGAAGAAAAAAAAACCCAGAATATTAATATGATCAGCTCAATAGAAACAGAAATATTTGACAATATTCAACACTAATTTTCAATTGAAAATTCTTAGCTAACTAAGATTATACTTAATGTAGAGAAACTGAAAGCATTTCCCCTAAGATCAAGAACATGGCAATAAACACCCACTCTCAATATGCCTATTCAGTTTTTGGAACTTTATTTCTGAGGTCTCCATTTTGTTCTAATAAACTCTTTGTCTATTTTTTGTGTGTATTATATTGCCATTATTATAGTTTTTATTAAGTTTTGAAACTGGGTATTTTCAGTCCTTCAGTTTTCCTGAAGACCTACCTAGAGTAATTGGGCAAGACAAAAAAAAGGAAAGTTAACCAAATAAAAAGAGAAGTAAAACTGTGGTTATTTGCTGATAATATGATCCTATATACAGAAAATCTCAAAGAACTGTCAAAAAATTAGAGTTACTCAATGATTTCAGTTAAGTGGCAAGATACAAAGTCAGCATACAGAAATCAATCACATTCCTTTACATTAATAATGAAGCTTCTAAAACAGAAAATTTAAAAATCCATCCCATTCACAACAGTATTAAAAACAACAAAATACTTAGGACTAATTTTAACCAAGAAAGTGAAAGATCTGCCTAATGAAAATCACAAAACTTTGCTGAAGAAAATTTTAAAAAAGAAATGAAGACAAGAAGACTGAAGAAAATTTTTAAAAAGACATGAAGACAAGAAGAAATGGAAAGATATCTTATGTTCATGGATTGAAAAAATTAATATTATTCAAATGGCTATATGACACACAACCATCTTCAGAGTCAATATAATCCCCATAAAAATACCAAAGGCATTTTTCACAATAATAGAGAAAACAATCCTAAACTTTGCATGGAAGCTCAAAAGACTCCAAATAGGCAAAATGATGCTGAGGAAAAAAAAAAAACCTGGAGGTATCATGCTTCTGAATTTCTAACTAAACTACAAAGCCATGCTAATAAAAGCCACAGGTATGTGGAAACACAAAAGATCCCCAACAGCCAATACAATCTTGAGAAAGAAAAACAAAGCTGGAAGTGTCACACTCTTTGATTTCAAATTATTGCTCATCCTCCACATGTGTGAGTTATGCACCATGGATTCAACCAATCTTAGATTGAAATTATTCAGAAAAAAATCCAGAAAGTTCCAAAAAGCAAAACTTAAATTTGCTGCATTCTGGCAATTATTTACATAGTATTTAAATTTTATTTACCAATATTTACAAAGCATTTACATTGTATTAGGTATTAGAAGTAATCTAGAAATTATTTAAAATAGTAGGCATATATTGGTAGGTTCTGTGTCATTTATACTGTCATCTATGGGGTTGCACAGAGTCAGACACGACTGAAGCGACTTAGCAGCAGCAGCAGCAGTGTCATTTATAAAAGAATTTTAACATGCATGGATTTTAGCATCCTTTAAGGGTCCTAGAACCAATCTCCTGTAGATATCAAGGAACAACCATTTCCTATAAAGCTACAGTAAGTAAAACAGTATGTTTTGCTTCCTACAAAGTTACCATAGTCAAAACAGAACGGTACTGGCACAAATACAGACTCACAGATCAATGGAATACAACTTAGAGCACAAAAATAAACCTACACATGCACAGACAATAAATTTACAACAAAGAATACACTACAGAGAAAGGAGAGTCTCTTCAATAAATGGTGTCAAGAAAACTGTATGGCCACATGCAAGAGAAAGAAACTAGACTACTACCTCACATCATAAAGAAAAATACTCAAAATCGATTGATCTGAATATAAGACATGAATCTATAAAATTCCTAGAAGAAAACGTAGCCAATAATCTCACTGATATCTATCTCATAAGGGTAAGGTTTTTGTCGTTCTGAATTGAAAGGCAAGAGAAAGAAAAGCAGAATAAACAACCGGGACTACATCAAACTAAAATTTTCCTCACAGCAAAGAAAAGCACCTCAAAATGAAAAAGCAACTTACTGAATGAAAATATATTTGCAAATCATATATCTGATATGGAGTTAATATCCAAAATACATAAAACACATATACAACTCAATAACAAACAACCTGACTGAAATAATGGACACAGAACCTGAACAGACATTCTCAAAGAAGACACAGAGATGGCCAACAGGCACATGAAAAGATGATCAACATAATTATTAGGAAAATGCAAATCAAACTACAATAAGATATCACTTCATACCTTTTAGAATAACTATTATCAAAAATAAAAAATAACAAATGTTGGAGAGAACACGGAGAAAAGGGAACCCTAGTCCACTACTGGTAGGACTAAAAATCAGTGCAGCCACAATGGAAAACATTATGGTGATTACTCAAAAAACTAAGAATCAAATTATCATACAATCCACTATTCCACTTCTGGGTATGTATCCAAATAATACAAACATACTAACTAGAAAAAAATATATGCACTCTGTTTATTGCAGTATTATTGATAACCAAGATGTGGGAACAACCCAAGGGACTTCCCTGGTGGCTCAGATGGTAAAGAAGTCACCTGTAATGCAGGAGATGCAGATTCAATTCCTGGTCAGGAAGACCCCCTGGAGAAGGAAATGGCTACCTACTCCAATATTCTTGCAATATTCTTACATAGGAGAATCCCATGTAAGAAGTCTGGCAGGCTTGGGGTCCTTGGGGTCACAAAGAGTCAGACAAGACTGAAAGACTAAACATGCACAAGTATGGAAACAAGCTAAGTGTCCACTGAAGGAAGAAGCCCCAGGATACCTAAACAATGGAATACTTCATGCTCCATCCCTCGGTAATGTCCGACTCTTTGCAACTCTGCAGACTGTAGCCTGTCAGACACCTCCTCCTCCTCCTTGCTGGGATTTTCCCAGCAAGAATACTGGAGTGAGTCGCCATTTCCTTCTCCAGGGGATCTTCCCAACCAGGGATCAACCAGGGTCTCCTGCATTGCAGGCAGATTCTTCACCACTGAGCCACAGGGGAAGTCAGTGGAATACTTACTCATCCATAAAAAGAATGAAACCTTGCTGTTTGCAACAACATGGATGAACCTTGAAAGTATTACACTAAGAGAAATAACTCAAATGGAGAAAGACACCATATAATTTCATTCATATGTAAAATCTAAAAAACAACAAAGCACTCAAAAAAGCCAACTAAACAAAAGCAAAAAACCTCATAGATAAAGAGATCAGATTAGTGGTTACCAGAAGGAAGTGGTTTAGGAAGTAAGAGAAATGGGTGAAGAGTGTCAACCCTTTAGCATTAGATGGTAAGCAGACTTAGGGTGCTGATCACTTTGTAATGTATACAGATGTTTAATTAGAATGCTGTACATCTGAAACTCATATAATAATTAAAAAAAAAAAAACACCAGTATGATACTGGGACATAAATAGACGTGTCAATCAGCCAAAGGGAACAGAGAACTCAAAACTAAGCTCTGGCATATATGGTATACTAATATTCAACAAGGAAGTCAAGAATATCCAATGAGGAAAGTACACTTTTTTCAACAACCAGGAAAACTGGAGAAATACATGCAAAACTATGACACTGACTCCTATCCCACAATACCCAGAGAAAGTAACTCAAGATGGATCAAAGACTTAAACATAAGATCTGATGCCATGAAACCCCTAGGAGAAAATGTAGGGAAGAACCTCAGATACTGATCTTGGGTATAAATTCTGGAGCATGAGGCCAAACTACAGCATGGACAAACTACAAAAGAAAAAAATCAACAAATGGGACATCAAACTCAAAAACTTTTGCACCTCAAAAGAAACATCAAAATGGAAAGAAAAAAAAAAAAAACCTACACGATGAGAGAAAAATTCTGCAAAGCATGTATCAGATAAGGGGTCAATATTAAACATATACAAAGAACTTATTCAATCTGATAACAAAAACACTCCAGTTTTAAAATGAACAAAACTAGATGTTTTTCTGAAAAGACATACAGATGGCCAATAGGCACAAGAAAAGACACTCAACATCACCAATCAAGAAATACAAATCAAAACCACAGTGAGACATCCCATTTCCCACCTATTAGAATGGTTATCATTAAGAATACAAGAGACAGCACATAATGTAAAGGATATGGAGAAAAGGGGAGATTTATATATTGCTGGTGGCAATGTAAATTGGTCCAACCAATTGGTCCACTATGCAAAATAATCTGGAGGTTGCTCAAAAAATGAAAAGTAGACCTAACATATGGCCCAGCAATTCCACTTCTGAGTATATACCCAAAGAAAATGAAAACTTAATTTCAAAGAGATATATGCACTCTCTATTTATCACAGTATAATACCAAAGATATAGAAACACCCAAAACACCCATCAGTGGATTAATAGATAAAAAAGATGTGCTACACACACACAATGGAATGTTTTTCAGCCAAGGAAATGGAAGTGATCCTCTCATTTGCAACAACATGTACAAACCTTGAGCACATTATGCTAGTGAGATAAGTCAAACAGAGAAAAGAAGAATTGTGTGATAACACACATATGTGGAATCTAAAAAATTTAAATCTGTGAAAAACAGAGTAAAATACTTATTACCAGAGGTTGTGGAGACAAAGGAATAAGAATGATGGTATTTAAGGGTACAAACTTGTAACAAATACTAAATAAGCCATAGAAACACACTGCACAACATAATGAATACAGGCAATACTACTTTTACTGCAGTGAAATGCAAAGGAGAAAAGGAAAGATATATCCATCTGGATGCAGAGTTCCAGAGAATAGCAAGGAGAGATAAGAAAGCCTTCCAAAGTGACCAATGCAAAGAAACAGAGAAAAAATACAATGAGAAAGACTAGCGAGCTCTTCAAGAAAATTAGAGATACCAAGGGAACATTTCAAGCAAAGATGGGTGCAATAAGAGACAGAAATGTTATCAACCTAACAGAAGCAGAAGATATTAAGAAGAGGTGGCAACAATACACAGAAGAACTGTACAAAAAATATCTTAGTGAGCCAGATAACCACGATGGTGTGATCTCTCACATAGAGCCAGACATGCTGGAGTGTGAAAACAAGTGGGCCTTAGGAAGCATCATTACAAACAAAGCTAGTGGAGGTGATGGAATTCCAGCTGAGTTTTTTCAAGTCCTAAAAGATGATGGTGTGAAAGTGCTGCACTCAATATGCCAGCAAGTTTGGAAAACAGCCGTGGCCACAGGACTAGAAAGGTCAGTTTTATTTCCAATCCCAAAGAAAGGCATGGAGAAGGGAATGGCAACCCACTCCAGTATTCTCACCTGGAAAATCCCATGCACAGAGGGCTACAGCCTATGGGGTCACAGAGCCAGATACCACTGAGTGACCAAGCACACAAGAAAGGCAATGCCAAGGAATGTTCAAACTACCACACAACTGCACTCATTTCACACGCTAGCAAAGCAGTGCTCAAAATCCTCCAGGATTGGCTTCAACAGTACATGCACTGAGAACTTTCAGATGTTCAAGCTGGATTTTAAAAAGGCAGCAGAAACAGAGATCAAATTGCCAACATCCGTTGGATCACAGAAAAAGCAAGAGAGTTCCACAAAAACATCTACTTCTGCTTCACTGACAGCACTAAAGATGCTTCAGCTTCACTGACTACACTAGCTTCATTGACTGTGTGGATCACAACAAACTGGAAAATTCTTCAAGAGATGGGAATACCAAACCACCTTACCTGCCTCTTCAGAAACCTGTATGCAGATCAAGAAGCAACAGTTAGAACTGGACATGGAACAAAAGACTGGTTCCAAATTGGGAAAGGAGTACGTTGAGGTTGTATATTGTCACCTTGCTTATTTAACTTATATGCAGAGTACATCATGTGAAATGCCAGGCTGGATGAAGCACAAGCTGGAATCAAGATTGCTGGCACAAATATCAATAACCTCAGATATGCAGGTGACACCACCCTTATGGCAGAAAGCAAAGAGAAACTAAAAGTGCCCCTTGGTGAAGGTGAAAGAGGAGAGTGAAAAAGCTGGCTTAAAACTCAACATTCAAAAAACTAAGATCATGGCATCTGGTCCCATTACTTCATGGCAAATAGATGGGGAAACAATGGAAACAGTGACAGACTATATTATCTTGGGCTCCAAAATCACCACAGATGGTGACTACGCCATGAAATTTAAAAACGCTTGCTCTTTGGAAGAAAAGCTATGACCAACCTAGATACATGTTGAAAAGCAAAGACATTACTTTGCTGATAAAGGTCCATATAGTCAATGCTATGGTTTTTCCAGTAGTCAAGTATGGGTGTAAGAATTGGACCATAAAGAAAGCTGAACACCAAAGAACTTATGCTTTTGTTTTTGTTTTGTTTTGTTTTGTTTTTGTAAAGTAATTAACATCCAATTAAAATAAATAAATTTATATTTAAAAAAAAAAAAAGAACTTATGCTTTTGAATGTAGTGTTGCAGAAGACTCTTGAGAGTCCCCTGGACTGCAAAGAGATCAAACCAGTCAATCCTAACAGAAACTGCCCTGAATATTTGTTGGAAGGACTGATGCTGAAGCTGAAGCTCCTGTACTTTGGCCACCTGATTCGAAGAGCTGACTCATTAGAAAAGACCCTGAAAGACTGAAGGCAGGAGGAGAAGGGGATGACAAAGGATGAGTTGGTTGGATGGCATCACCAACTTGATGGACATGAGTTCGAGTAATCTCCGGGAGATGGTGAAGGACAGGGAAGCCTGGTGTGCTTCAGTCCGTGGGGTCACAAATAGTCGGACATGACTGAGCAATTGAACAACAACAAATGTACTATAATTATGTGTGTGAGTATGTGTGTGTGTGTGTGTGTGTGTATGTGTGTGTACAATGCTCAGTCACATCCAACTCCTTGAGACCCCAAGAACTATAGTCTGCAAGGCTCCTCCATCTGTGGGATTCTCCAGGCAAGGATATTGGAGTGGGTTGCTATTTCTTCTCCAAGGGATCTTCCTGACCCAGGGATTGAACTTGCATCTCTTTTGTCTCTTGCATTGGCAGGCAAATCCCAACTGGGAATCCCTATAATTATGTAATGTAGTAAACATCACCACATCAGCAATCAGATAACAAGATATAAACATATATAAATATATCACAGTAACACACTATACAACTTAAACTTACAATATTTTACTTCAAATTTATTCAATTAAAAAAAACGCTCAGAAAGAAATTTCCTCAATATGATAAAGCACATCTATTTAAAGAAAAGCTTATATCTAATGTCATATTTAATGTTAAAAGCCAGAAAACTTTCTCCCTAAAAATAAGAACAAAGGAAAGAAACCCACTCTCAGAACTTCTAATAAAAACTATAATTCAGAAAAGTCCACTGAAATTTTTATACTAGTGATGTAATTGCTAAATAAAAATTTTAAACTATCAAAATATGCAATCTATACAAGAAATAAATAAGGAAGATCTGAATAAGAGATACACAATGTGCACAGATTGGCATAACTAATATTGGTAAGAAGGTAATTCCCCTCAAATTGATATACAAATACAACACAGTTCAAATCAAAGCCCCTACAATTATATGCCAATTCTTCAACTTACATGGAAACAAAGTGGTTCTAGAATAGTAAAAGTATCTTGAAAAAGAAGACCAAAGTTTACTGATTTACACAAAATGTTTTTAAGACTTACTGTAATAGTACGTTAGTTAAGACTGGAATTGGCCTAAGAATAGACAAATACACAGAAAAGTATTAAGGGAAAGACACATACATATGGTTGTTTATTATCATAGGAACAGGTGTTAAGTGTTCTCTAAATGTTTGGTGAATTCACCTGTGAAGGAAGCCATGGATCCTGGATTTTTTGTTGTTAATTTTATTACTATTATTACTGATTCAAAGTCATTACTGCCAATATGCTCATCTCTTCTATTTCTCCCTGATTCAGTATTAGGAGAGTACGAATTTCTAAGAATTTGTACATTTCTTCCATTTTGCCCATTTTACTGGCATATAACTATTTGAAATAATCTCTTATGACCCTTTGAATTTATGTGGTGTTGGCTGTAGCTTCTCCTTTTACATTTCTGAGTTTATTGATTTGGGCTCTCTCTTTTTCTTGATGAGTCTAGCTAAACGTTTATCAGTTTCCTTCATCCTTCTCAAAGAATCACCTCTTAGTTTCACTAATCGTTTTAATTTTTTAGCCTCTATTTTAATTACTTATACTCTGATCTTTATCATTTCTCTTCTACTAACTTTGGGGTTTATTTCTTCTGTTTTTAGTTCCTTTAGGTGTAAAATCAGGTTGCTTGATATTTTTCTTATTTCATAAGGTAAGTTTGTATCATTAAAAAATTCCCTCAGAAATGCTTTTTCTTTGCCCCATGGATTTTGGATTATTGTGTATTGTTTTCATTTGTCTACAGGTATTTTAAATTTTTCTATTTTATTTCTTCCATGATCCATTAGTTGTTTAGCAGTATATTATTTAGCCTCAACATGTTTCTATTTTTCTTGTAGTTTATTTCTAGTCTCATAGCATTATAGTCAGAAAAGATGCTGGATATGATTTCAATTTTCTTAAATTTACTGAGACTGGTTTTGTGGCCTACCCTGGAAAATGTTACAAGGCAGCTGAAACAGTGTATTCTGTTGCTTTGATGTGGAATACTCTGTATTTATATCTATAAATTCCATCTGGCCTGATGTGTCACTTAAGACCAGTCTTTCCTTAATGATTTTATGTCTGAATGATCTAAAGATGTCAGTGAGGTGTTAAAGTCCCTTCCTAACATTGTGTTTACTGTCAGTGTCTCCTCTTCCATCTGATATTTGCTTTACGTAATTAGGCAAACCTGTGTTCGTTCTTGTTGTTTAGCAGCCAAGTCACGGCCGATTCTTTCCTGATCTGCATCTCTTGCACTGGCAAGTAGATTCTTTACCACTGAACCACTTGTCCTGTGTTGGATGCATATACATTTACAAACATTACATCTTCTTGAATTGATCCCTTAATCATTATATAATGTCCTTTGTCTAATAGTCTTTGTTTTGAAGTCTGTTTTATCTTATATAATTAAGTATTGCCACCTCAGCTTTCTTTTGATTTCCATTTGCATGGAATACCTTTCTGATTCCCTCACTTTCAGTCTGTGTGTGTCTTTGCAACTGACCATGGGCAGATCTGAAGTGAGTCTCTTGGAAGCAGTATATGTACATATATATTTTTATCCATTCAGTCATTCTGTTTCTTTTGATTGCAGCATTTAGTACAATTACATTTACAGTAATTATTGATAGATATGTACTTACTGCCATTTTGTTAAATGCAGGATACTGAATCTGTTGCATTTCTATACACTAATAATGAATTAACAAAAATGAAATATAAAAACAATCCCATTTAGAATCACATCAAAAAGAGTAAAATATCTAAGAGCAAATCTAAGGAGGTAAAACACCCATACTTGGAAAACTGTAAGACATAGATGAAAGAAATTGAAGATGATAAAAGCAAATGGAAAGTTAGACAGTGTTCATGGACTGGCAGAATTAATATTGCTAAAAAGGCCATAGTATTCAAAGCAATCTACAGATTCAATGCAATTCTATCAAAATATTAATGGCATTTTTCACAGAACTAAAACAAACAATTCTAAAATTTGTATGGAAACATAAGACTCCAAATAGCCAAAGCAATCTGAAGAAAGAAGAACAGAGCTGGAAGTATCATACTCCTTGATTTCAAACTATAGTACAAAGAGACAACATCAAAAAGTATGACATTGGCACAAAAACAGATATACAGATCAATGGAACAGAACAGAGACCCTAAAAATAAACCCATGCACTTATGATCAATTAATTTTCAACAAAGGAGGCAAGAATATACAATAGAGAAAAGACAATCTCTCTAATAAGCAGTGCTGGCAAATCTAGACAGCTACATTTAAGGAATAATACTGAAACATTTTTTCACACCATACATTAAAATAAACTCAAAATAGATTAAAAACATAAATGTAAGACCAGAAACCATAAAACTCCAAGAAGAAAACTTAGACAGAATACTCTGACATTAACTGCAACAATCTTTTTTTGGATCTGTCTCTTAAGGCAAAGAAAATAAAAATAAACAAATGAGCTCTAATTAAACTTAAAAGCACAGGAAACTATTGGTTAAAGAAAAAAAACAACCTACTGAATGTGAGAAAATATTTGCAAATAATATGGTTGATAAGGGGTTCATATTGAAAATACATTAAAAAAAAAACAGGTCATACAACTCAGTATCAAAAAACCAACCTCAGTATCAAAAAAGTGAAAATGAAAGTAGTGTACAACTTTTTGCAACCCCATGGACTCTATAGTCCATGGAATTCTCCAGACCAGAATACTGGAGTGGGCAGCCTTTCCCTTCTCCAGGGGATCTTCCCAACTCAGGAATTGAACCGGGGTCTCCTGCATTGCAGGCAGATTCTTTACCAACTGAGCTATCAAGAAAGCCCTAGTATCAAAAAAACCAATGATTTAAAAATAAGCAAGAGACTTGAATACACATTTTTCTAAAGACATGCCAATAGGTACATGAAAAGATGGCAACATCACTAAACATTAGGGAAACTCAAATCAAAACCAGGATTGAGAGATCATCTCACATGTGTCAGAATTTCTATCATCCAAAAGACCACAAATAACAAATGCTGGTGAGCATGTGGAGAAAAGAACCACTGTATACTGTGTTTTCCACTACAGAAAACAGTATGGAGATTCCTCAGAAAAACAAAATTAAACTACCATCAGTCAGTCAGTCAGTTCAGTCGCTCAGTCATGTCCGACTCTCTGCGACCCCATGAATCACAGCACATCAGGCCTCCCTTCCATCACCAACTCCCAGAGTTCACTCAAACTCATGTCCATCAAGTCGGTGATGCCATCCAGCCATCTTATCCTCTGTCATCCCCTTCTCCTCCTGCCCCCAATCCCTCCCAGCGTCAGAGTCTTTTCCAATGAGCCAACTCTTCGCATGAGGTGGCCAAAGTACTGGAGTTTCAGCTTTAGCATCAGTCCTTCCAATGAACACCCAGGACTGGTCTCCTTTAGGATAGACTGGTTAGATCTCCTTGCAGTCCAAGGGACTCTCAAGAGTCTTCTCCAGCACCACAGTTCAAAAGCATCAGTTCTTCGGTGCTCAGCTTTCTTCACAGTCCAACTCTCACATCCACACATGACCACTGGAAAAACCATAGTCTATGATCCAGCAATTCCATTCCTGAATATATATCCAAAGAAAACAGCACTAATTTAAAGTTAAACATACACCCCAATGTTCACAGAACCATTATTTATAACTGCCAAGACGCAGAAGCAACATAAGTGTCTGTCAACAGGCAAATGCATAAAGAAGATGTGGTGTGTGTGTGCATATACATATACACACACACACACATATATGTATATATGTATACACACTATATGTATAGACACATATGTATATAATATATATATTATTCAGGCATAGAAAAAGAATGAAATTTTGCCATTTAAACTACATGAATGGAACCAGAGAGTATTATGTTTAGTGAAGTAAGTCAAACAAAGACAAACACTCTATGTTATCACTTATATGTGGAATATAAATTTAAAAATGCATGAATATGACAAAACAGAAATAGACCCTCATATATAAAGGCCAAACTAGTGATTATCAATGGGAAGAGGGAAGAGGGTGATATGGGGGACCAGAATCACCCACTGTTCAGATTATAACATTAACAGTTTTCCCTCCATTGTGATTCCATTGTGAGGCAATACCCTAAAGGATACTTGATGGTCTGCTGTTGCTGCTGCTAAGTCGATTCAGTCATGTCCAACTCTGTGCGACCCCAGAGACGGCAGCCTACCAGGCTCCCCCGTCCCTGGGATTCTCCAGGCAAGAACACTGGAGTGGGTTGCCATTTCCTTCTCCAATGCATGAAAGTGAAAAGTGAAAGTGAAGTCGTTCAGTCGTGTCTGACTCTTAGCGACCCCATGGACTGCAGCCTACTAGGCTCCTCCGTCCATGGGATTTTCCAGGCAAGAGTACTGGAGTGGGGTGCCATTGCCTTAATATGGTCTACTCCCATATTAATCTTCAATAAAACACTTATCAAATATCCAGAGATTAAGCACAGATTTGAAAATACTGTACATATTTAGTCTGGAACCAAAAATTCATTCTAGACTTCCTTTTCTTATCAGCAATAATTTTAGGGGAAAAGTCTTAACATTTGTCCAAAACTCTTCAACCTATTAAATCTAGACAGCATATTCTTGTATACATTTTAACTTTATTTCACTATTGCCAATATTTTGCATGGCACCCAGTCATATTTGAGATATATAGCATTTATTACAAAGGATGAACAGAAACAATAAATGTATCAATTTTCCAATTATTACACTTACTTCCTCAGTACCACAGTCACAGACTTCACCTTTCTCCAATATGCCATTGCCACAGATTGCTGGATTACTCTGCATTTGTGGCTTGTTCTGAAGACACTGGGCCCCCACGTTTGAAATGAAATTTTCAAAGTCTCTCAAACTGCAGTCGCTAAAAGTCTTCATACCACTGGATTGCCTAAACATGGATCCATATAATGTCATTGGCATTATTCTTCTGAAAACACAATTCTATATTATACAAATCAATTTCAAAATGTTAAATTCAAGAGGTAATGATAAACGTTCATAACAAATGCTTAGAGGCCAGTCATTCCTCAGGAGGACATGTGATTTCATTCACTGAACATATATTCTCTTAAAATCAAGTTCAACAGGAAAAACTAAACAACCCAATTAGAAAATGGGCATAGGATTTGGATACACATTTCTGCAAAGAAGACACATGTTAACAAACAACAGGTATATGAAAAGGTCATCAACATCACTAATCATCAAGGAAGTTCAAATAAAAGAAAAAACAAGGAGCTGTCACCTCATACCTGTTAAGATAGCTATGATTCTTTTTTTTTATTTCTTTAACTGGAGGAAAATTTCTTTACAACATTGTGTTGGTTTCTGCCACACAACAACATGAATCAGCTATAATTATACGTATGTACTCCCCCTCTTGATTCCTTTAAAAACAGAGGAACATTGTTGGCAAGGACATGGAGAAACTGGAAACTTAGTACATTGTTCATGGAAATGTAAATCCAGTCTCTGCTGAAGACAGTAAAGAGGTTCCTCAAAAAATTAAAAATGTAATATCATATGATCCAGAAATCCAGCTTCTAGGTATATATCCAAAACTACTGAAATTAGAATATGTAAGTGATATCTGTACTCCTACGTTTATCACAGCAATATTCACAATAGTAAAGATATGGCAGCAACCTTAATGTCATTGAAAGATGAATGGATAAGCAAAATGTGGTACATACTTGCAATGGAATATAATTTAATCTTTAAAAAAAGAAGCAAGTTCTGCCATATGCAACAACAGTACAAAATCTCAAGGACATTATGCTAAGTGAAATAAGCTAGTCACAGAGTATGAAATACTTCATGATTTCATTTATATGAGATATTTAAAAGATTCACACCTACAGATGCAGAGTTGCCAAGAGGCTAGGAGGAGGAGGTAATGGGGAGCTGTAAAATGGGTATAAAGTTTGTTATACAAGATGGATAAATTTTAGTGATCTGCTGTTCAACATAGTACCCATATCTAAGTAATAACCTTAAAATTGGTTAAGAGAACTCCTGTTGAGTATTTCCACTATATATATATATATATATATATATATATATATATAAAGAATACAATGAGGTACCATTTCACACAAGTCAGAATGGCTGCTATCCAAAAGTCTACAAGCAATAAATGTTGGAGAGGGTGTGGAGAAAAGGGAACCCTCTTACACTGTTGGTGGAATGCAAACTTGTACAGCCACTGCCGGGAGCCAGCGTGGGAATCCCACCCGTGAAACGGTCACGTGGCAGANGAATCACCAGACCAGGTTCGATGCAGGATACAGGATGTTTGGGGCTGGTGCACTGGGATGACCCAGAGGGATGCTGTGGGGAGGGAGGTGGGAGGGGGGTTCAGGATTGGGAACAAGTGTACACCCATAGCAGATTCATGTTGAAGTATGGCAAAACCAATACAATATTGTAAAGTAATAATAATAATAATAAATAATTTAAAAATTTTTTTAATGTAAAAAAAAAAAAATACACTACGGTTTCCCTGTTGCTCCATTGATTAAGAATCTGCCTGCCAGTGCAGGAGACGTGGGTCCAATCACTGGTCCAGAAAGATCCCACATGCCTTGGGGCAACTAAGCCCTGCCACCACAGCTTCTGAGTCTGCACTTGGGAGCCCTTGAGATGCAACTGCTGAGGCTACACGCAGCAACTGCTGCTGCTGCTAAGTCGCTTCAGTCATGTCCAACTCCATGTGACCCCATAGACAGCACCCGACTAGGCTCCTCTGTCCCTGGGATTCTCCAAGCAAGAATACTGGAGTGGGTTGCCATTTTCTTCTCCAATGCATGAAAGTGAAAAGTGAAAGTGAAGTTGCTCAGTCGTGCCCGACTCTTAGTGACCCCATGGACTGCAGCCTACGAGACTCCTCCGTCCATGGGATTTTCAAGGTTAAGAGTACTGGAGTGGGTTGCCATTGCCCTCTCCCATGCAGCAACTACTGAAGACCAAATACCCAAGAGCCCATGCCCCACAACAAGAGAAGCCACCACAATGTGAAGCCCGTGCACCACAACTAGAGAGTAGCCTCCGCTCTCCACAACTAGAGAAAGCCCACACACAGCAACTAAGACCCCAGGAAGCCAAAAATAAATAAATACTAAAAAAAGAAAGAAAGGAAGAAAAGAACTGAGTAATTTTGGAGAACGACAAGATGGCTTCCAAATGACCAAATGACTTCCAAAGAACAGGAAGACTCTAAGCGAACCTCCTCCCATGTGCACATCAAATCTACAATTTACAGAGCAACTACTGATGAGAAAGATTAGAAGAATAGCAGAAAAGATCTTTTACAACTAAAGATATGAAGAAGGAACCATAAGTAGATGAGTGGGAGAGGTGGAGACGTGGTAAAGTCAAGACTCATACTCCTGGATGGGTGACTCACCAGTGAGTTCAGCTCTAGCCTCCTCAAGAGCAGCCTCCCCAACCAGTCAGCTCTGCTCTCACCACCAGCCTCCCCAACAAGGACGTATCTAACCTAACTTTGGTATCTCTTGACCTCTGACCCCCCCAACCAGTGGGCAAACACCAACCTCAGTACCACCAGAGCCCCAGAGCCTGCCATGTCAGGACCCAGCTGACCCACCAGCAGGCAAGCAACAGCCCCAGGAGTCTCTGAGTTCCAGACCTACACATGAGCAGATTAACAGTATTTTTGAGACATCTTGGGCCCCTTATTCGGCCATCCTGGGATTCAGCCCTGCTCACTAGCAGGCTGTCAACAGCTTTGGGACACACTGGACTGTGCAGTAAGCCATTTCAGGAAGTGGTCCCACCCACCAGCAGACAGATACTAGGTCTATGCAGGACCCCTGGCCCCACAGCCACTCATCTCAACCCCAGTTCCAGCAACCAACTGAGCAATGGCATTCCACAGCCAGCCTCCTTGTGACACAGCTCCACCCACCAGTGGCTGGTGGCATCTGAACAAGGGAGAGATTAGCAATCAATTGAAGAGGGGCCAACCCAGCCAAGTCTACCAGACAACCCACAGTAGTTAGTCCATGGCAACAGAAGGATACTCATAGCCCTCTCAGGGGGAACCACTAGAGCATACAGCCCTGGTGACCAGATAGGAATGTGCTGCTGGGAGTCCTTACTCCCTTCACTTCTGAACTCATCTGTTGTACAGACTATGTTAAAAGTTACCTACTTTTAAAAAGCAGACATAAATTAAGTCATCAAAATAATGTATTAGGAAGATCACTGAAATAAAGAATGAAGTTTGTACAAATATATTTTAACGTTCTTTTGCTACTTGGTTTAAATTAATTCCAATACGTTAACTGTCTTCTATATGAGGTCAACATGAAGTAGAGAAAATAACAAAGATTTGAATTAGATAAACTTGTTGATTAGTACCAATCTAGAGACTTAGTGAGATTTTAAGCAAAGTGATTAAACTCTCTGTTTTCTTATCTCCAAATAGGGGTAATATCCATCCACTTCACAGGCTTGTTATGAGGATTAAATGTTAATAAGTGCCTAATTAAACTCTCTGGCTTATAGTAAGTGACCAATAAATCACTGATGAGATTACTGATATCAGCCACAGTTGTTGACTTATAACCTGTGTATCTGATGTAGAGTCATTTAGGCTCTGTGTAGTCAAGGGCATTTTAAAAAAACACATGGAGGACAGCGGACAGCAGCCAGGATGCTAGCGTGAGGCAGCCAGAGCCAAGTAACCTGGCAGTTCCTTTTGCTATGACCTGTTGCCGTGCGTGGTAGTGGCCGGAGGCTTTGCAGGTGAGAAAATGGCATTTGTGAAGCGTGGGTGGTTGCTGTGACAGAGTACCATTTTGAAGCACTGGAAGAATTGGTTTGACCTGTGGTCAGATGGTCACCTGATCTATTATGATGACCAAACTCGGCAGAGTGTAGAAGACAAGGTCCACATGCCGGTGGACTGCATCAACATCTGCATGGGACATGAATGTCGGGTTATTCAGCCACCAGATGGGAAGCCAAAAGACTATATGCTGCAGATTGCTTGCTGAGATGGGAAAACCATCAGTCTTTGTGCAGAAAGCACAGATGATTGTTTGGCCTGGAAGTTTACATTCCAGGATTATGTTGGCTTATGTTGGCTCAGAAGTCATGTATGATGAGACAGCTGTAGCTTCCTCCCCACCTTCTTACACAGATTATGCTGCACCAACCCTTGAGCAGGCATACGGCTATGGTCATACAGTGGTGCATACCCACCAGGAACTCAAGTTGTCTATGCTGCAAATGGACAGGCTTATGCTGTACCCTATCGGTACCCATATGCAGGACTTTATGGACAGCAGCCTGCCAACCAAGTCATCATTTGTGAGTGGTATCAAAACAATGACAGTGACCTGGCGCTGGGCATGCTGGCTGGAGCAGCCACAGTCATGGCCTTAGGGTCTCTGTTCTGGGTCTTCTAGAGTCCTTGGAACCTAGACGTGCATAGCTTCTGATATCCTGTGGGCAATAATATAATTTGCAGGGCATTTCTGTTTGTTATAAATGCTTTTAATAATAGGTTTAATACTTCTTTTTGAAAGTAGTGACAAAATACTTATAAGTATATAGAAGTACTGCAGAGAAAGATTTGGACTGCTGTTTAGCTAAAATGTGGACTATATGAGGCCACTGGCTCATTCGAAGAGTTTCCTTATAAAACTCTCTCAATACTTTATTGGAACACACCTGTTTTGAAAGGCCATTTTCTTTTTAGAGTTAAGCATTAGTTCTTAGAGGATAATTTATTTTAGTGTTTTGCTGGTAAAATGGTGATATAGGAGTGAGTGAATGACTATGGCTAGAAAAACTGCAGAATTTTGGTTCAATGTCAGACTTTGAAACCTCAGACCAGAACTGGCTGTATGTTACTTCAGGAGTTATAGGCTGAAACCTTCCTTAGGCAGCACTGTGATATCTTGCAGCCTCTGGGGCTCCAGCAAAGCAAACTGCTCAGGACAATGGGTGGGATGGCAGTTCCCCCCTTGAAAATGATGCTTTTTCATTTTATTCTTATTTGTTTTTGGTTGCGATACTTGGAAAGCATCCCAAAAAAGGAGTATACTTGAGAGTCAATATTTTAGGGCTTTATCATTTAAAACTTGAAGAAGGCACAACTCCTCAAAAAAGTGTGTGGAGGTAGATTTATTTTATTCAGAGGCATCACGTTTTTCATGTTTGCTTTGAGCATTCTGTATTGCCACTTCAGCTTATTTATAGCTTATTTTTCTACTTGTTGAGAAAGTAATATTAAGAGAATGGTGAGGAAAGTGAAATGAGAGCCATAGTTGCAGTGTTCCTGTTTCAGGGGATTGGGCTGCACCGAAGATGTGTTTTATGTCCTTCTGAAGGCTGTTGATGGGCTTATCTCCTGTCCTGTGTAAGACTGGGCACTGTGGCTGTCCCCGAGCTGTGTTGCATGGTGAGGGAAACTCAGGTTATAGATGGGAATTTCGGCCTAGAAACATGAATGACCTGCTCAAGATACCTCTCTACTTACCTGACTAGGACACCAGTCTTGCTTTTATTTCTGACTTTAGTGAACCACTTAATTTTGAGCCCCAACTTATATGTGAAGCTCTGAAAAACTGAGGGTCCTGCATTTCTGTTATTTCTTATTTCTTTATTTATATAAATTTTAAAACTTCACTTATTCCAGCTTTCTGTCCTGCATGTTTTAAAAAATGTACATTTACAAAGGCACAATGAAGGTCTCTGCCCCTATACTCCATGAGGCCATATTTCCATAAAATACACTCCTAGTAGCACAAACTCTGTTTATATTTTATGTGGCCAATTACTGACACAGTTTTTTGTTTCACTTATCAGTCCACTCCACCTCTGAGGCAGACTTAAGTAGATCTATCTCTGTATGGAAACCAGATGCCAAATGAACGTTGTGGTGACCACAGGTCTGTTTCCCAGCCAGTTCCACTGTACCTGGTGACACTGGAGAGTCTGCTTCCAGCTGAAAAGAAGGATACTTGGCTGTCACCTCTTTGGATGTGTCATGTGGTGGAAAGTTGCCAGATGTGACGTGTGACAACACTGGTTTTGATGGTTAAAAATGTTACTAATTTTACATCATATGTAATAAAAATAGCTTTGTTCAGATGGTAATCATTATTCAAGCTGTATCCTTTACAAATAAAATACTAAACTCAGTTTTTAATGTTGCACGAGAGTGTTAATTTTGAACTAGGAATTACTGGAACCGAGGATACTAAGTTATGTCACTGAAATGCCCTTGAAGCAGGTGGTCTCCCTGTGTTCCCCTGGCTTTCCCCTGACAGACTGGGGGGAGCTGTGGACTGAAGTCCTGACATACATGTGATCCCCAATCTCCAGTCCCTGTCCCTAGCCGGGCAAGCCACACTGGGCAACTGTAGTTGAGTCTGGAAGTTCACTGTCCCTAGTGACTTGATCCTGAGAGGAAATGCGTGCTTAGCATAAAGACGGGCTGAGATCCTTCATTTCCTTGGCCCCATTTCTCATAGATGCCAATCTTTTGGTCACCTCGCTTAGGTAGTCCTAAATCAAGAAGTGAGGTGAGTTGGAAGGAAATGGCTCACTTTAACTAAAGTGAAATGCTTAGTCAGCATTTTATTTCCATGTGCACTTTTAAATAACTGGCCATTGATATTGAACACATGTCAGTCTGCTTGTTTCTTGGCTCTGTTTGTTTAATTTCTTGAGTTAACTTCAGGGTTAGATTTAAAGAGAAGGGAGAGGTGAACCACTGTGTTTCGGATCAACATTCATGAAACGGGCCTGACCAGGATGCCAGACCTGGATCATGGGAGAAGTTCCTGCCATTGATACAGAATGACCCACGTTTGTTTTCTACATTAATTGTGATTCTGTGTGATCTTTTTCTCCTTCCCAAGTTTACAAACACCGGCATGGAATGCGGTTCCATTTTTTCCCCTAGGGTTGATTTTTTTCTTTTCTCTTCCAATTGCTTGCCTGTCTCTAGTATTCTGTGGTATCTTCAGAACCAGTTTTTCCCTGTATATGCAAATTATATGTTTATAAGTGAAAATTTTAATACATTAAATGATTGTTAACCTTAAAGCATAAAAAAATAAAAAGACACATGGAAAAAGACAATTAGAAATAATAATATTTGTTTTACTTACACAATTTCTTTGAAAATTACATAATATATGAGAAGTACTGTGGAAATGCAAAAGATACATCTATATACATTTACAAATAGATCTTATATATTCACTTATATACCTTACATATAGATGCAAATAAAATTGTTAAATTTCATAAAAATTAAGACAACACTTGCCCTACACACATCAAAAAAGTTTCCTTAAGAAAATGGAGAATATGTATGAAAGCATTTGATATATCATATAGCAGTATACAAATCCAAAGTTTTATCAACACAGATTCTAAAGCCAGAATGACTGGGTTCAAAACTCTGGACTGCCACAACCAACTATCTGACCATAGATAGTTATCCTTTTTATAATTCAGTTTCTCATCCGTAAAGGTGAGAATATTAGGACCTGCCCTAAGGAGATGCTGTGAAAACCAAATGACACAACATATGTAAAGTGTTTGAAATAGCCTTTAGTACACAGCAAGTACAATGTAAATATTTGTCATTTTTATTATCAGTAATACCAGACTTTGGGTGAGCTACACAAAGCATCTTGTCATAAGCATACTTGAAAACAGTTGGCCAAATGGACAACAGGCCCAAGATGGCAACATTGTTTATATAGCTATATAAATCTTATATTTGATTCAATAAACAGTATTATAATTTATATGTTGAAATTTAATAAAATTAAATACTTTATACATATACATATAACACACGTAGAACTAGTTTATAATGTAATATGTCTGTATATAAAAATATGTATGTGTTTGAGCTATTTTTAGAATGTAAGAACTAACCTTAGGTGGTGCTTAGAACTATAAAAAGAGTATGGTTTCGAAAAGTTATGGCTTGTTTTCACCTTTGACTTTTGGTTGTTCTTCAGTTATGAATAGGTCATACTTAGCATAGGCCCTTTTTACAAATGAAAAACTTTAGAATACTAATGACACCTGCTACAGCCCTTGTATGATATACCATGTGAGGAACACTGGCAAATTTATAAATCACTGTAACTAATCCATCACATACTTGTGAAATTTTACAATTTAAAAAACACTTTCCCATTTTATTTTCTCATTTCATTCCTATATCACTCTGGAAAACAAAACAATAGGCATAATAATTTCCATTTTAAAGATGAGAAAAATAAATCTAAGCAAGGTCTAGTAATTTATCCAAAGTCACACAAATGTTATGTCATTTAGACTGAAGTTTTCCCAGAATATTAATATACTCTAAAAGCAAAGGTCACTTGTTTTGAGCTACAGCATATTTTTAAAGATCCTAATTGATTTCATAAAATACACAGTCTATGGGCAATTCCTTTGGTAATGTATCTTGCAGACTGGATTTGTTATTTTGTTCTTAATATCAACCTTCCACCAGACTACTCTTAGGCTTAAAATTTCATATTTTGATTTTGTGGTATTTGGTCCATTTGTATAGTTAATTTGCAATATAAGCAAATACTAAAAATTTTCACTTGAATTATTTAAACAAATTATTGATAATTTCAACAAATAAAATTTATTTTTGGAAAAACTTACAGGGCTTTTGTACTCATTATGCAGATGGCTCCTGAACATCGACATTTCTTTGGGTCATCATATGATATTCCCAGACTGAGTCCCAGCATCTGGGTGACAATAACTGAAACTGCTTCCAAAGTCATCTCCTTGGGATACTACATCAACAACAAAAAAATTTCAAATAAAAGACAATTCACTGAAGGGTGGTAAAAATGGTATTTTTCTAATTAAAATCATTTTATTGTTTTATCAAATACTTAAGAATATGGAAATACAGTTCCTTAGACAACTAAGAACCTGAAGTTCTTCTTATAAAATTTTATTGAGATATACACATATGAACCTATGTCTAGTTTTGCCATGATTTAACAATTGAATGCCTAAGATAATCCTTAAATAATTGTCATAACTACATAAATATGCTATTTTTACATCAGATTTTTGCCTATATGGATCATGATCTTCCATTTGCCTAATTTCTTAGACCAGCTATCATGTTCATTCAGGATACTCCATATGATACTCCACTTCCCAGCTCAAAAGTGGCCACACAACCAAATTACTCAGTTGTAAATATGCTATGTGCTTCCAGCCAATATTCTCAAAGATACAGTAACTAGTATCAGGAGAAACCACAGAAAATAGATCCTCAAGAAAGCTTTCTTATGATTAGGCTGTCACAAATATAACAAATGCACAACCATCTTCCCTGACAAGGAGAAATGGGACAATGGTAATTCACGATATGCAATGATATAATAATTTCACAAATTATTGCCAAATGTGGCATAAGATAAGGTGCAGGTAGAGGCCAAGATGTGAGGCTCATCAAGGCACTTCATTCTTACAAAAACAAGCTATAATAAATATTGTGGAGTCAACTGGCTTCTTATGGAAATGCTAGAGGAAGCACATTATGAAAAAGAAAGGAAAAACTATAAATGAGCAAACTGAGAATGTAAATAAGCAATCATAAAGCCTCTATAGCAGCACAGTAGTGTCTCATCATCTCCTCTAGTTATTGATGTGAAGACCAAACTCAGGGCCTAGTTATAAGTACTATAGGGTTATAGCACCAATTTAATTATCAAACTTCCCAGATTCGATGCAGGAGTCAGAATCTGAAACTTGAAATGGGAACTAGAGCATCATGGACAAATATCACTGGACTTCTCTTGCCAGTAGAGTAAGCTTCCCTATACACAGTGAAAAAGTCCCTACATTTTAAAAATGACACTTTTTAGTCATGTATGGATATGAGAGTTGGACTGTGAAGAAGGCTGAGCACTGAAGAATTGATGCGTTTGAACTGTGGTGTTGGAGAAGACTCTTGAGAGTCCCTTGGACTGCAAGGAGATCCAACCAATCCATTCTGAAGAGGATCAGCCCTGGGCTTTCTTTGGAAGGAATGATGCTAAAGCTGAAACTCCAGTACTCTGGCCACCTCATGCGAAGAGTTGACTCCTTGGAAAAGACTCTGATGCTGGGAGGGATTGGGGGCAGGAGGAGAAGGGGACAACCGAGGATGAGATGGCTGGATGGCATCACTGACTCGATGGACTTGAGTCTAAGTGAACTCTGGGAGTTGGTCACAGACAGGGAGGCCTGGCATGCTGCGATTCATGGGGTCACAAAGAGTCGGATACAACTGAGTGACTGAACTGAACTGAACTGAATGACAACACCTGGAACTTTTGTCTCATTACCTTTGCTTATCTCCAGGTCCCTAATCAGAATTAAATTACAAAAGGAGTGACATTAACAAGATGACAACATAGATCTTTCCTAACTTTACTCCAGGTCACAAGAACAACTGCAACTATTCATGGACAAGACACCACTGAGAAAATCCCAGAACATGGAAGTGAGGCTGAAGTACCACCGGCACCAGAGATCAAGACAGATCTCATAAGAAGGTGAGCAGGAGCAGTTATGCATGAATGCATTACCTCTCCCCAACATTGGTGCAGCTCAACACTGAGAGGTCTTCCCAGGCTATGGTTCCTCAAGTGGCAAAAGAGCACAGAGTGGACATCTAGATCCCCCAGTACTGTGGGTCACTTCTGGGAGCCCTACTCTGGTCTTGCCCCATGANGAGTTGGTCACAGACAGGGAGGCCTGGCATGCTGCGATTCATGGGGTCACAAAGAGTCGGATACAACTGAGTGACTGAACTGAACTGAACTGAATGACAACACCTGGAACTTTTGTCTCATTACCTTTGCTTATCTCCAGGTCCCTAATCAGAATTAAATTACAAAAGGAGTGACATTAACAAGATGACAACATAGATCTTTCCTAACTTTACTCCAGGTCACAAGAACAACTGCAACTATTCATGGACAAGACACCACTGAGAAAATCCCAGAACATGGAAGTGAGGCTGAAGTACCACCGGCACCAGAGATCAAGACAGATCTCATAAGAAGGTGAGCAGGAGCAGTTATGCATGAATGCATTACCTCTCCCCAACATTGGTGCAGCTCAACACTGAGAGGTCTTCCCAGGCTATGGTTCCTCAAGTGGCAAAAGAGCACAGAGTGGACATCTAGATCCCCCAGTACTGTGGGTCACTTCTGGGAGCCCTACTCTGGTCTTGCCCCATGAGGATGGCAAAGGATGAGTGGGATTTGACCACTGTAAATCTGGTCATAACAGAGAAGGTGAGGCAGAGGTGAGGCTTGCAACAATCAATGCTTAGACCTTGGCAAGCCAACCTCCCATCCACAGCAACTGTAGGTCCCAACGAGTAGATATGCAGAGCCAGGACAGTGGAAGTGTATGCCCAGGGAAGTCAATGAGGTGCAGATCTGCTTGATTTGAGTCCTCAAATGAAAAGCCTTGCTAGCCCTGGACCCTCTACCCAGTAAGCATAGCTGTTTATAGCCTTGCCTAATGACTGGTATAGCCCCTGGCTATCCCTAACTAGAAGCCTCATTAGAATACCTGGTAACTGCATAGTGCAGCAACACTTGAACAGAGAGTACAGCAGGCAGAGTTGATTGTTCACAGAGCAAAGCCAGTGGCACTGTTTGGCCAGGAAACCTGGAGTAACAGATAGCTTGGGTGGAGCCCACAAAGAGCTAAGCTGATTCTCCAATTCCACCTGGGCAAGGAAACAAATTCATATCCCTGCCATTGCTAAATATAGCCTTCAGAAAGCTCAACCAATTAATCTAGCCAGAGCACACAGGAAGCTGTGCCATCTATCCAACAATCCTGTTTACAGTGGCACTTGAACAGAGAGCACAGCTCCTGGTTTTCACCATCTTTATAGCAAAACCCAGTGGTCCCATGTGGCCAAGGAATTAAGGGTACAGTCCACAAAGTATTTGGGTCCACAAATAATGAGGCATGCAAGTCATGGGGCCTATTCTGCTGCCTTGTCAGGGCAGGGAAGCTAATTCATTCCTCAGCTACTGCTGAGTAAAGTTCTTTTTCCTTACTTTTTAGGAAGGCTGATCAGCGAATCTAGAAAACCACAGAGTATATCCTACTGCCTCATTTGGGCAGGGAACCATGCCAGCAGTCCTATCTGACAGTTAATACCCCTCATCCTTGACTTCAGAGCTTTTCAGTTGCTCTCGCCCTAAAATAGAACCTGTCTGCCCAAGGACATGTCCAAAAACCTAAACTGAGCTGGCTAGTGAAGAACTGTCTGCCAAAATAAGCCTGTAAAGTCTGGAAGAGGAGACCAATTACTCAAATGCACAGATACCAAAGTAAGGAATGAAGAAAGTAAGAAAAATCAGGTGAATTTAACACAATAAAATTAAACTAAAAATGCTGCAAATAAATGACCCAAAAGGAAAGGAGATCTGTCAGAGAAATAATTCAGAATAAACTTCTTAAAGAATTTTAGTGAACTACAAAAGCAAACAGATAACTAAATGAAATTAGAAAATGAATGAAGAAAATAAGGTCAACAAGGAAATAAAAATCAATTAAAAAAAGATGTTCTAGGGCTTCAACAGTAGACTTGAACAAGCAAAATAAGAATCAGTCATCTAGAATGCAAGAATATTTAAAAATTATTCAGTCAGAAGAGCAAAACCTTAAAAAGAATGAAAAAGAGAGAAGAAAGCCTACACGACTATGGGACAAACACACACACATACACACACACACACACACACACACACACACACACACACTAATACCCATATCTTAGGAACTTGAAAAGGAGAAAAGGAAGGGACAGAAAGTACATTTAAAGCAAAACGGCTGAAAACTTTCCAAGACTGGGAAAGAAATGGATTTCCAAATGCATAACACACAAAGGATTGTGAATAGGTTGAACCCAAATAGGGCTACATGAGGACACATTACAATTAAATTATTAAAATAAAGAAAAAGAAAGAATTTTGAAAGAAAAAGAAGATATCAGGTTATATACAAGGGAACTCCCATAAGACTATCAGCATATTTCTCAATAGAAATATTTCAGGTGAAAAGAGAATGGGATTATATATTCAAAATATCAAAAGAAAAAACTGTCAACTAAGAATTTTATGCCCAGCAAAGCTGTGCTTCATAAACGAAGAAGAGATCATGATTCTAAAACAAATAAAAGCTAAAGGAGTTCATCATCATTCCTTACAAGGAATACTAAAGGGAGTGAAGTTGAAGTAAAATAATGCTAATTAACATCATTAAAACGAGATAATTAGCAAAAATGTCACTGTTAATGGCAAGTGTACAGTCAGAATTAGACACTGTGATAGCATAATGATGGTGCATAATTCACTCGAGTTTGAAAGTGGAAAAACAAATATACTAAAACAATTACAGTAAAATACATTATAGGATATATAATGTAAAAAGAGATGTAAAAGCACATAAACTATAATTAATAACTAAAAAAGAATAAGAACCTGGAGAAGAAGAGAAGTAAAAGTATAAGGTTTAAAAATGCTACTGAGTGGGAGGAGATCAAGATGACAGAATAGAGGCACCTGGAACTTACCTCCTCCCACAAATACTAAAAAAATACATCTACATGCAGAACATATTTCACAGAAAATCTACTGAAAGCAGGCATAAGATCACATACAACTAAATCTGCAAGAAGGATTCCTAGATAGTGGAGTAAGATGAAGGGACAAGGGAAAAGAGGAACTGGAATGGGACCTCTGCCCCTAGGCAGGGAGCTGTGAAAGAAGAAAGGTTCCTTCATTCTAGAAACCTCCTTTACCACCTGGGAGGTCTGATGGGACAGAGAGGGAGCTTCAGAGACTAAAGGGGAGAATGTGGGAGGTGGATTTTGCCCCAGCAGGGCACAGAGAGACCAGCACAGACTGCCTTTGCATGTCAGCAAGCTTCCCACATGCTTCCTGGAGTGTGAAGTGGCCAAGTTCTGAATCTCAAAGTTTCAATGGACAGTCTGGGGAAAGGACTCAGTTTGGCTATACAGACATAGCTTGAAGGGCCTGGAGTATGGTCTGGGTCACGACTGGGAGTGTGCACAGAATGATGTGGGAGTCCACCATAAGAGTCCCATTGTCAACACACAAAACAAGGGTCACAAGTGCACCATAGCAGTTTTCTTGTCAGCATGCTCACAACAAAGCATGGTTTCCACCACCGAGGGTTTTGCAAACTTCCAGGGTACCCAGACATGGAGGTCGGGGAGCTAAAATTTAAGCTGATTATCCATGCTCCCAAATCAGGCACAGAAGTGTAACTTTGGAAGGATTCAGACCAGTGAGTTTTGGGACCAGAACAACGCATTCAAGCCTAAGGGACATCTGAGCTAATTATTGGTACTCCCATGACAGAGATGATTCCAGGTGCCACAATCAGAAAACTTTGTGGGCACACACATCAAGTGGTGGGCAACATCACACAATCACACATCTTGGTGGACAGTGCCTGGGGAGGAGTTCACAGCAGCTCCTGTCCCAGTAGGAGTGCTCCAGTCCCTCCTACCTCACACAACAGTTTAGAAAAGGATCTGGAAACTTCCATCCCAACAACTGAAGAGCAGATTCTGTCCCCAACAGGGCTGTGACAACCACAGAGAAAAGAAGAGGCTCTACCCAACATCCAGTGCAGGCTCCAATCAGCACACCTCAAGCATACCCCCTCTATCAAGGGGACAAGGGCCAGCACACCCTGAGAAAGGCATGTCAAGCATTCATATCAAAACAGCCCTTGAACCAAAACTATTAGACTTACACAATCTTAGATATAGGGTCAGTTCAGTTAAGTTCAGTTGCTCAGTTGTGTCTGACTCTTTGCAACCCCATGAACCGCAGCATGCCAGGCCTCCCTGTCCATCACCAACTCCTGGAATTTACCCAAACTCGTGTCCATTGAGTCGGCGGTACCATATAACCATCTCATCCTATCATCCCCTTCTTATCCTGTCTTCAATCTTTCCCAACATCAGGGTCTTTTCCAATGAGTCAGCTCTTCACATCAGGTGGCCAAAATATTGGAGTTTCAGTTTCAACATTAGTCCTTCCAATGAACACCCAGAACTGATTTCCTTTAGGATGGACTGGTTGGATCTCCTTGCAGTCCAATGTACTCTCAAGAGTCTTCTCCAACACCACAGTTCAAAAGCATCAATTCTTCCGTGCTCAGCTTTCAGTTCCACATAAAAACAGAGCTTCAGACCAGAGGAGATGACTGTTTCTTTTAAATTAATAGAGTCAGAGAACTATAAGGAAAAGGCAGAAGAAATACTTCCAATTAAAAAAAGATAAATCCTCTGAAAAAAAAGAATGTAACAGACAACCCAAATCTACCAGAACCCAAGTTCAAAGAGCAATTAATAAAAATGCTGAAGGAATTAAGAAAGATTGTCAATAGAAACACACATTACTGAACCAAGGAAGTAGAAACTATAAAATGGAACCAAACAAAATCGCCAAGATAAAAACCAAGCTAGGGGAATAGCTCAGGAAAGAATGAAGAGACAGAGCCAAAGCAAAAACAACTCCCAGTTGTGGATGTGACTGGTGATAGAAGTCAAGTCCAATGCTATAAAAAACAATATTGCATAGGAATATGGACTGTTAGGTCCATGAATCGAGGTAAATCAAGGAAGTGGTCAAAGAGGAGATGCCAAGAGTGGGCATCAACATTTTAGGAATCAGTTAACTAAAATGGACCAGAAAGGGCTAATTTAATTCAGATGACCATTACATCTACCACTGTGAGAAAGAATCCTTCAGAAGAAATGGAGTAGCCGTCCTGGTAACAAAAAAGTCCGAAATGCAGTACTTGTGTGCAATCTCAAAAACAACAGAATGATCTCTGTTTGTTTCCAAGGCAAACCATTCAATATCACAGTAATCCAAGTCGATGCCACAACCACTAATGTCAAAGAAGCTAAAGTTGAACGGTTCTGTGAAGACCGACAAGACCTTCTAGAACTAACACCAAAAAGAAGATGTCCTTTTCATCACAGGGGACTGGAATGTAAAAGTAGGAAGTCAAGAAATATCTAGAGTAATAGGCAAGTTTGATTTTGGAGTACAAAATGAAGCAGGGCAAAGGCTAACAGAGTTTTGCCAAGAGAGTACAATGGTCATACCAAACACCCTCTTCCAACAATACAAGAGATGACTCTACACATGGACATCATCAGATGGTCAATATTAAAATCAGACTGATTATACTCTTTGCAACAGAAGATGAAGAAGTTCTATACAGTCAGAAAAAACAAGACCAGGAGTGACTGTGGCTTAGATCATGAACTCCTTATTGCAAAATTCAGACTTAAACTGAAGTAAGTAGGGAAAACCACTAGACCATTTAGGTACTACCTGAATCAAATCCCTTACAATTATACAGTGGATATAAGAGGGCCTAAAGAACTATGGACGGAGGTTTGTGACATTGTACAGAAGGCGATGATCAAGACCATCCCCAAGAAAAAGAAGGGCAAAAAGGCAAAATGGTTGTCTGAGGAGGGCTTACAAATAGCTAAAAAAAGAAGAGAGGGTAAAGGCTAAGAAGAAAAGAAAAGATATATCCATTTGAATGCAGAGTTCCAAAGAATAGCAAGGAGAGATACAAAAGCCTTCCTCAGTGATCAATACAAAGATATAGAAGAAAACAACAGAATGGGAAAGACTAGAGATCTCTTCAAGAAAATTAGAGATACCAAGGGAATATTTCATGCAAAGCTGGGAGATGGGCACAATAAAGGACAGAAATGGTATGGACCTAACAGAAGCAGAAGATATCAAGAAGAGGTGGCAAGAATACACAGAATGATACAAAAAAGATCTTTATAACCCAGATAATCACGATGGTGTGATCACTCACCTAGACATCCTGGAGTGCAAAGTCAAGTGAGCCTTAGAAGAATCACTATGAACAAAGCTAGTGAAGGTGATAGAATGCCAGCTGAGCTTTTTCAAATCCTAAAAGATGATGCTGTGAAAGTGCTGCACTCAGTAGGCCAGCAAATTTGGAAAACTCAGCAGTGGCCACAGGACTGGAAAAGGTCAGTTTTCATTCCAATCCTAAAGAAAGGCAATGCCAAAGAATGCTCAAACTACCGCACAATTGCACTCATCTCACAGGCTAGTAAAGTAATGCTCAAGATTCTCCAAGATAGGCTTCAACAGTACATGAACCATGAACTTCCTGATGTCCAAGCTGGATTTAGAAAAGGCAGAGGAACCAGAGATCAAATTGCCAACATCTGCTGGACCATAGAAAAGGCAAAAAGAGTTCCAGAAAAATATCTACTTCTGCTTCACTGATAACACTTAGAGCCTTTGACTGTGTGGATCAAAACAAACTGGAAAATTCTTAAAGAGATAGGAGTACTGGGCCACCTGACCTGCCTCCTGAGAAACCTGTATGCAGATCAAGAAGCAACAGTTAGAACCAGACATGGAACAACAGACTGGCTTCAAACTGGGAATGGAGTACATAAAGGCTGTATATTGTCACCCTGCTTATTTAACTTACATGCAGAGTACATTATGAGAAATGCCAAGCTGGGAAAAAGCACAAGCTGGAATCAAGACTTCCAGGAGAAATATCAATAACCTCAGATATGCAGATAATACCACCCTATGGCAGAAAGTGAAGAGGAACTAAACAGCCTCTTGATGAAAGTAAAAAAGTAGAGTGGAAAGGCTGGCTTAAAACTCAACATTCAAAAATTGAAGATCATGGCATCTGGTTCCATCACTTCATGGCAAATGATGGGGAAACAATGGAAACAGTGACAGACTTTATTTTTCTGGGTGCCAAAATCACTGCTGATGGTGACTGCAGCCATGAAATTAAAAGATGCTTGCTCCTTGGAAGAAAAGCTATAACAAACCTAGACAGCATGTTAAAAAAGAGATGTTACTTTGCCAACAAAGACTTGTATAGTCAAACTTATGGTTTTTCCAGTAGTCATGTACAGATACGAGAACTGGATCATAAAAAAGGCTGAGCGCCAAAGAACTGTTGCTTTCAAATTGTGGTGCTGGAGAAGATTCTTGAAAGTCCCATGGACTGCAAGGAGATCCAACCAGTCAATTCTAAAGGAAATAAACACTGAATATTAATTGGAAGGACTGATGCTAAAGCTCCAACACTTTGGCCACCGGATACAAAGTGCCAACTCATTGTAAAAGACCCTGATGCTGGGAAAGATAGATGGCAAAAGGGGAAAGGGACAGCAGAGGATGAGGTGGTTGGATGGAGTCACTGACTCAAACGACATAAGTTTGAACAAACTCCGGGAGATGGTGAAGGACAGGGAAGCCTGACATGCTACAGTCCATGGGGTTACAAAGAGTTGGACATGACTGAGCGACTGAACAATAACATAAAAGTTTGAAACATTTTAAAGAATTTTTATCATAGTTTTGGTTGATCACTTGTTTTGATTTTGAAGTTATTTTATCTGTAAGACTACTTCTCCAATTTTATACCTACAAGAAAAAAAATCTATTTAGGTTATAGGAATATCTTTGCAGATCTTTTCATGATGCACTCTTCAATATAGTAAGGAATACAAGTTTATTTGTGATATTTTATTCCACTTTAACTTCCAAATATCTGTAATAAGATACTTTGCACTTAACAATTCTATTAATTCTATTAATACTACATATTTCAAAGTTTTAACAGTGATGAAAAATATAAATGCAATATCTAAATGTAAATATAAACGTAAAATGTGTATAATATATGCTGCAATGCTGGGAAATTTTTTAATGTACTTGTTTTCAAATAAAATTAAGTCATTACATACCAGAGCAATTCCTGCAGAATAACCGGTAACACACATCTTTCCAGCAAATGCTGCTCCCACATAATCTGGATAATCTCTAAAGCTAGATAAATAAGTATTAAATGATAATTAATTTTGACAATTCATATACGATATTTCCTGCTGAGAATTTTCCTATAGTTCATAAAATTCTAGTCTGAATCAAATTGAAGTAAAATCTTTATGTCTTTGTTTCTCATTTGTAAAATAGTGTTAATTAAATGAGATTAAGCACTTTGGGTTTCTAAAACATATCCAGTGAATCCAAATTTTTGATGACTTTACTGTTCTTGTGACATTTGGTTAAGGTTACCAAAGCCTTTACAGGCTTCCCTGTAAACAGACAGTAAAGAATCTGCCTGCAATGCAGAAGACCAGGCTTTGACCCCTTGGTCAGGAAGGTTCCCTGGAAGGAAACGGCAACCCACTCCAGTATTCTTGTCTCGGAAATCCCCTGGACAGAGGAGCCTGGTGGGCTACAGTCCATGGTGTCACAAAGAGTTGGACACGACTTAGCAACTGAGTACGCACACATGCACCAAAGACTTTGATCAAACATGTCGATCAAAAGCATTTTGCTCAACAACAATGAAAAATAGCTTTAATGTGTGGATTAAAAGTTTTCACTCAAATATAGGTAAGCTCACCATTTTCTTACTGTAATGACTATATTGTTCTACAACTTAATTTTTTTCTGCTTTACAATACAATATTGTAAAGTAAAATAAAGTTAAAAAAAAAAACAGAGAAAAAAGAAAAAGACTCCATATAGCCTGCCATATAATAATAGCAAAATTCTCAGAGATTTATATAAATTATTCTATTTAATTCTCAAATCCACCCAGTGAAATAGATATTATTTGTCCCCACTGAACAAATCAAATATCAGATGGAAAGTACAAATAACTTACTCAGGGCAGCAGAGTTAATAAGTACTGCTGAAGGATATGAACTTAAGACAGTTTGAATCCAGGGCCATACTTTCAATTACTAAGATATAGATGCTCCAAACATATTCTGCCATCTTTACAGCCCCAGCCAAAACAAACATTCCAGGATGTATGTAGAAAAGCTTGATACTCAATTCTCAATTTGAAATGTCCCCTCAGTCTCAACTGCAGTTTACTTCACAATTGCACTGTCCCTCCACTGCTCCCTTATTCTGATACTGTACATTCCTACCCTGCAGTACTTGTATCCAAGTATTTGCCCTTAACACCCAAGTTTACTTTTACAGTCCCATATCGAATTATGGCTTAAATTCTTTCTGCATTCAAGACAGTTCTCCCAATAGATAAGACTTTCCCCTACACTCTATCCATACTCCTGATGAGCGAGATACAATAATCACTTTTTACTTAATACTGCCCACCCAATCTTCACATCAAATCAGTTATTAAGGTTTAATGGTTTACTTCTTCAATGTTTCTTGTTTCCCTCTCCTCCTACAGAGGGAAAACCTACAGAGGTTTTGCTACAATTATAACTATAAATTCCATACTCTGAAAAGAATTATTCAGTTCAGTTCAGTCGCTCAGTCGTGTCTGACTCTTTGCAACCCCATGAATTGCAGCATATCAGGCCTCCCTGTCCATCACCAACTCCTGGAGTTCACTCAGACTCACATCCATCCAGTCGGTGATGCCATCCAGCCATGTCATCCTCTGTCATCCCCTTCTTCTCCTGCTCCCAATCCCTCCCAGCATCAGAGTCTTTCCCAAGGAATCAACTCTTCGCATGAGGTGGCCAAAGTACTGGAGTTTCAGCTTTAGCATCATTCCTTCCAAACTCTAAGTATGGAGAGATATAGGAGTGCTTCAATAACGTGTAATGCTTTCCACCTTCCTTTGAGTTTAAATATGTCTAAATCTGCCTTCACACTTCTAATTTGACTCATTACTTTGGATCTCTCTCTCACTCTTACTCTTGCTCTCACTCTCCCTCTCATTGTTTGCTGCTGCTGCTGCTGCTGCTAAGTCACTTCAGTCGTGTCCGACTCTGTGTGACCCCATAGACGGCAGCCCACCAGGCTGCCCTGTCCCTGGGATTCTCCAGGCAAGAACAATGGAGTGGATTGCCATTTCCTTCTCCAATGTATGAAAGTGAAAAGTGAAAGTGAAGTTGCTCTGTCGTGTCCCACTCTTAGCGACCCCATGGACTGCAGCCTGCCAGGCTCCTCCATCCATGGGATTTTCCAGGCAAGAGTACTAGAGTGGGGTGCCATTGCCTGTTTCTTCCTCCTTTAAACTATAAACAGATAGACATAATGTACTAACGTTAATCTTCCGCAACGACATAGCAAGATGGCAGACTTGGAACTTTTAACCCTCATCTCTCTCTCCAGAGACAATTTTGAGAAACACTCACAAATCAGAGTATTTTTGTGGCCTAAGAGTCCAAGGAAGGGTCCCACACCACATCTGAGCAAAAAAAATCCAGGAACATTCACATTCTTAGGTGAAAACAGTTTCACTCTGCCCATGTCACTATTCCCCCAACACAGCACAGCTCAGTGCCAAGAGACATGCCTTCAGCCATGATTTCTCCCACAAGGAAAAGTGAGAACATAGTGAGTGCCCCTAGTCATGCAAGATTAAATTCCATACAGAGATGGATGGATAAAGAAAATACGATATACATACACAGTGGAATATAATTCAGCCTCAAGAAAAGGAGATCCTGCCATTTGCAACATTGATAAACCTGGAGGACATTATGCTAAGTGAAGTAAGCCAAACATGAAAAGTCAAGAACTGTATGTTCTTGCTTATATGTGGAATCTAAAAGGGTCCACTTATAAAAGGAAAGAGTTGAATGGTGGTTGCCAGGGGTTGGGAAATGGGAGAAATGGAAAGATGGTCAAAGGTATAAAGTTTCAGCTGCACAGGATGAATATGTCCTAGAGATCTAATGTACAGTCAGATGATGTACAGTACTGTACTGTACTGTACAGTCAGATGTACAGTATTATGAAAGTTAATAATACTGTATTGTATGAGAAATTTGCTAGAGTAGACAAACTTTCTCACCACACACCAAAAAATGGTAACTGTATAAGATAATGGCTATGTTAATCAACTTGATTATAATTTTATAATGTAGACATATATCAGAACATCACATTGTGGACATCCCTGGTGGTCAGTGGTTAAGAATCCTCCTGCCAGTGCAAGGCACATGATTCTGGGAAGAGTCCACATGCCTTGGGGCAATTAAACCCATATGCAGCAACTACTGAGCCTGCATTCCAGAGCCCACAGGCCACAACTACTGAGCCCATGCACCACAACGACTAAAGGCCTATGAGAAGCCTGCACACTGCACCTAGGGAGTAACCTCTGCTTGTCACAACTAGAGAAATCCCTCACACAGCAACAAACACCCAGTACAGCCAAAATAAATAAATAATAAACAATCTTTAAATGCTATTAAAAAACCACACTGTACCCCTTAAATACATAAAATTTTTACCTATCAATTATAACTCAATAAAGATGGGAAAGAGTAACAATAATAAAAGCAAATATAGGGAAATTGAGGCAGAACACATCAATTGCCCTAGGTGACAGACAGGGCTGAACTTAAATGCAGGCAGTTGGCCTCCAGAGCTTGAATTTGAACCACTATGCTATGTTATCTCAATAAACATTTGTTTTAAAAAATTAAGCTTGCTATGTTCACTATTCCTCCTTTAGGATCCTGATCATAAATTTCTGGAGTATGGAGACCACAAGAAATTACTGTTAATGATCATAATTTCAAGGTATTTATTCTACTATATTACATTACTCAGGGGCTTCCCAAGTGGCATTAGTTATAAAGAACACACCTGCCAATGCAGGAGATGTAAGAGATATGATTTCAATCCCTGGATCACGAAGATCCCCTGCAAGAGGAAACGGCAACCCACTCCAGTATTCTTGCCTGAAGAATCCCATGGACAGAGGCGCCTGGCAGGCTACAGTCCATGGGGTCTCAAGGAGTCAGACACAACTGAAGGGAATTAACATGCAGCACGTTACTCATGTGAAAAATATGTTGGTGCTTTAAAATAACACCAAGATATCAAGAAGGGTCATTACTTAAGTTTAAGGATGCTGATTGTACCATAATTTCTATATTTCTAATGGGATAAATTCCCTGTAATGCACCAAAGTTCAACATCTTAAAATTGGGAAAGGGTATGTCGAGGCTATATATTGTCACCCTGCTATTTAACTTATATGCAGAGTACATCATGTGAAATTTTGGGCTGGGTGAAACACAACCTGAAACCAACACTGCTGGGGAAAACATCAATAACCTTAGATATGCAGATGACACCACCTTTATGGCAGAAAGCAAACAGGAACTAAACAGCCTCTTGGTGAAGGTGAAAGAGCAAAGTGGAAAAGCTGGTTTAAAACTCAACATTCAAAAAAGTAAGATCATGGCATATGGTCCCAACTGCTTCATGGCAAATAGATGGTGAAACAATGGAAACAGTGACAGACTTTATTTTCTTGGGCTCTAAAATCACTGTGAATGGTGATTACAGCCATGAAATTAGAAGATGCTTGCTTCTTGGAAGAAAAACTATGACAAACCTACACAACATATTAAAAAGAAGAGACATTATTTTGCCTACAAATGTCCATATAGTCAAAGTTATGGTTTTTCCAGTAGTCATGTATGGGTGTGAGAGTTGGACTATAAAGAAAGCTGAGCGCCGAAGAATTGATGCTTTTGAACTGTGGTGTTGGAGAAGACTCTTGTGAGTCCTTTGGACTGCAAGGAGACCCAACCAGTCCATCCTAAAGGAAATCAGTACTGAATATTCACTGGAAAGACTGATGCTGAAAGCTCCAATATTTTGGCCATGTGATGTGAAGAACAGACTCACTGGAAGAGACCCTGATACTGGGAAAAATAGATGGCAAAAGGAGAAAGGGACAACAGAGAATAAGATGGTTGGATGGAATCNCCCAACCAGTCCATCCTAAAGGAAATCAGTACTGAATATTCACTGGAAAGACTGATGCTGAAAGCTCCAATATTTTGGCCATGTGATGTGAAGAACAGACTCACTGGAAGAGACCCTGATACTGGGAAAAATAGATGGCAAAAGGAGAAAGGGACAACAGAGAATAAGATGGTTGGATGGAATCACTGACTCAATGGACATGAGTCGAACAAACTTTGGGGAAGATAGTGAAGGACAGGGTAGCCTGGCGTGCTGCAGTCCATGGAGTTGCAAAGAGTCAGACGCTACTGAGCGATTCAGTAACAACAATCTTTGTCAGCAATATGATGTCTCTGCTTTTTAGCTTTCCTTCCAAGGGACAAGGATCTTTTAACTTCATGGCTACAGTCCACATTGATTTTGGAGTCCAAGAAAATAAAATCTGTCTTTCTAAGCAACTTTCAAATATACAGCAGTATTGTTACCTATAGTTACCATACTGTACACTAGCATCCCCTTGGCTTATTTATTTTATAATTGGAAGTTAAACTTTTCTATCACCTTTTTAACCCATTTCACTCAACTTCATTACCACCTCTGGCAATCACCAATCTGTTCTGCATATGTTCAGGTTTGTTTGCTTGTTTTTGATTACACTTATAACTCAGTCTCAGTGTCGGTCACTCAGTCATGTCAACTCTTTACAACCCCATGGACTGCAGCACAGCAGCCCTCGCTGTCCCTCACCAACTCCTGGAGTTTACTCAAACTCAGGTCCATTGAGTCAGATATGCCATCCAACCATCTTATCCTCTGTCGTCTGCTTCTCCTCCCACTTTCAATCTTTCCCAGTATCAGGGTCTTTTGAAATGAGTCAGTTCTTCACATCAGGTGGTCAAAGTATTGGAGTTTCAGCTTCAGCATCAGTCCTTCCAATGAACATTCAGGACTGATCTCCTTTAGGATGGACTGGTTGGATCACCTTGCAGTCCAAGGGACTCTCAAGAGTCTTCTCCAGCACCACAGTTCAAAAGCANGATGTTCACTCTTGCCATCTCCTGTTTGACCACTTCCAATGTGCCTTGATTCATGGACCTAACATTCCAGGTTCCCATGCAATATTGCTCTTTATAGCATCATTTGGTTCACATTTACATTTAAGGTAAATTATCAGTATGTATGATCCTATACTGTTTTCTTAATTATTTGAGGTTTATTTTGTGTAGGTCTTCTCCTTCTCTTGTGTTTCCTGCCTAGAAAAGTTCCTTTAACATTTGTTGTAACATTGGTTTCATGGTGAGGAATTCTATTAAACTTTGCTTGTCTGGAAAGCTTTTGATTTCTCCATCAAATCTGAATAAGAGTCTTGCTAGGTAGAGTATTCATGGTTGTAGGTTTTTTTTCCTTTTATCACTTCAAATATATTGTGCCACTCCTGGCTTGTAGAAAAAGCCAGGTTTCTGTTGAGAAATCAGCTGATAACGTTATGGGAGTTCCCTTGTATGTTATTTGTCCTTTTTCCCTTATTGCATATTTTATCTTTGTGTTTAATTTTTGTCATTTTGATTACTATGTGTCTCAGTGTGTTCTTCCTTAGGTTTATCTTGCCTGGAACTCTTTGTGCTTCCTGGACTTGGTTGACTATATCCTTTCCCATGTTATGGAAATTTTCAGCTATTATTCTTCAAATATTTTCTCAGGTCATTTCTCTCTTCTCCTTCCAGAACCTCTGTAATGTGACTGTTCATGGGTTTAATGTTGTCCCAAGTGTCTCATAGGCTGTCTTCACTTTTTTCATTATTTTTTGTCTTTTCTTTTCTGCAGCAGTGATTTCCACCATTCTGTTCTCCAGGTCACTTATCCATTCCTCTGCCTCAGTTATTCTGCTATTAATTCTTCATCTCTAGTGTACTGTTACCTCTGTTCGTTTGTTCTTTAGTTCTTTTAGGCTTTGGTAAACATTTTTTGCATCTTCATTCTTTTTCCAATACTTCTCCCTAATACTCATTTAATAAGTATTTTAATATCCTTCCCTAAATCTCTCCTGTCTCAAACTTTCCAAGACCCTGGATCATCTTCACTATCACCATTCTGAATTCTTTTTCTGGAAGGTTGCCTATGTCCACTTCATTTAGTTGTTTTTCTGGAGTTTTTTCTTTCCGCTTCTTCTGAGACATAATGTTCTTCCTTTTCATTCTGAGTAACTTCTGTAATGTGGCTTTTGTTCTAGCCATTGTAGGCGTGTGGTTCTTCTTGCTTTTTCTGTCTTCCTTCTGGTAGATGAGGCTAAGAGCCTTGTGTAAGCTTCATGACATGAGGGATTGCCAGTGAGAGAAACTGGGTCTTGTTCTGGTGGGCAGGGCCATGCTCATTAAATCTTTAATTCAATTATTTCCTGATGGGTGGAGTTGTGCTTCCTCTCTGTTAGTTGTCTGGCTTGTGGCAACCCAGCCCTGGGATCTATGAACTCTGTGTGGGGTTAATGGCAACCTCCAAAAGGACTTACGCCAAGAGGCATTTTCCAGGACTGCTGCCAGTGCCATCATCCCTGCAGAAGCCACTGCTGACCCACACTTCCACAGGAGACTCTCCAACACTAGCAGATAGGTCTGATTCAGTCTCCTGTGGGGTCACTGCTCCTTTCCCTTGGGTATTGGTATATGGAAGATTTTGTTTGTGCCTTCCAAGAGTCAAGTCTCTGTTTCTCTCAGTCCTGTAGAAATCCTACAATCAAGTCCTGCTGCCTTCAAAGTCAGGTTCTGTGGAGATTCCCAGTCCCTTTGCCAGATCTCCTAGCTGGGAAGCCTGACGTAAGGCTCAGAATCATCACAACAGTGAAGAAGGAGAACTCCTTTGGTATTATTATTCTCCAGATTGTGGGTGGCCTAGCTGGTAGGTATAGGATTTTATTTTATCATGTTTGCACCCCTCCTACTGTCTCATTGTGGCTTCTTGTCTTTGGACATGGGGTATCTTTTTTTGGGACATGGGGTTCCATCATCATCCTGTCAATGGCTGTTTAACACCTCATTACGATTTTGGTGCTCTTGCAGGAAGAGATGAGTGCATGTTCTTTTACTCCACCATCTTGAACTGGAAACTTTGCGCTGTGTTTTTATTGTACCATAGACTCCCTCAATCTGGCACTGAATTCACTGGGCCACAACTATGGATTTAAAATTTGTGAAGAGACTGAAGATACCACTATTCTTCTTTACATGCCCAATATCTGGTAACACAGATGTCATATCTGGCTCAATATTTGTCTTATTAAAGAATATATATTTGTAAAAACATAGAAAAGAGATGCTTAATTAGCATTTTATACCTGGCAAATCTGGCAATTTGGACAAGAAGCTTTTAAAACAACATAATCCTGAAACAAGAATTGATGCTTTTTAATTGTGGTGTCAGAGAAGACTCTTGAGAGTCCCTTGGAATGTGAGGAGATCGAACCAGTCCATCCTAAAGGAGATCAGTCCTGAGTGTTCAGTGGAAGGACTGATGCTGAAGCTGAAACTCCAATACTCTGGCCACCTGATGNCTCCACCATCTTGAACTGGAAACTTTGCGCTGTGTTTTTATTGTACCATAGACTCCCTCAATCTGGCACTGAATTCACTGGGCCACAACTATGGATTTAAAATTTGTGAAGAGACTGAAGATACCACTATTCTTCTTTACATGCCCAATATCTGGTAACACAGATGTCATATCTGGCTCAATATTTGTCTTATTAAAGAATATATATTTGTAAAAACATAGAAAAGAGATGCTTAATTAGCATTTTATACCTGGCAAATCTGGCAATTTGGACAAGAAGCTTTTAAAACAACATAATCCTGAAACAAGAATTGATGCTTTTTAATTGTGGTGTCAGAGAAGACTCTTGAGAGTCCCTTGGAATGTGAGGAGATCGAACCAGTCCATCCTAAAGGAGATCAGTCCTGAGTGTTCAGTGGAAGGACTGATGCTGAAGCTGAAACTCCAATACTCTGGCCACCTGATGCGAAGAGCTGACTCATTGGAAAAGACCCTGATGCTGGGAAAGATTGAGGGCAGGAGGAGACGGGAACGACAGAGGATGAGATGGCTGGATGGCATCACCAACTCGATGGACATGGGTTTGGGTTGACTTCAGGAGTTGGAAATGGACAGGGGGGCCTGGTGTGCTGTGGTTCATGGGGTCACAAAGAGTCAGACACAACTGAGTGACTGAACTGAACTGAATCCTGAAACAAAATAATTTTCATAAACCAAAATATTCTGTGGAAATTTAGTCAACTTTACTAGAAATATCTCAACTCTCTCCTAATGTTCCTTTTGCTCTTCTCCCTAATACTCATTTAATAAGTATTTTAACATCCTTCCCTAAATCTCTCCTGTCTCAAACTTTCAACTCACTTCCTGACAAGCTCTACAATCCTATAAATAGAATTGGAAATCAGTATCATTCACATTCTCTGTGGTTTTCCGTAGATGTGATAATCAAATATTTCAGAAAAAAATCTATAAAATATGTTTCATCCCTGTTTTCTGAAATCTTTGAAGTATGGGAGAAATAAAGCAACATTTTACTGAAAACAAACTGAGTTATCACCTCAAGAGTCTGAAGTTCAGAGGTCCTCAAATTATTTATGGGAATAAGTAATCTAGAGGAGCATTTAGACTAGACTCAATCAGCTGCATGAATAAAACCATTAAAAAATCTTGATACTTTAACGTAAGCTGCTGCTGCTGCTGCTAAGTCACTTCAGTCATGTCTGACTCTGTGCAACCCCACAGACAGCAGTCCACCAGGCTTACCATAAATGGTTATACCATCATTATTTCTGTGCCAATATCTTCTTAGCCAAACATTTTCTAGACTACATGCTGCTCTTCAAGTACCCTAACAAGAATTAAAGCTTAAAGAGTTTCACTTAAAAATATCACCATTAAAAATTTTGTGGATTGAGAGAGACTCTAAAGTTGTGAACTATCAGAAAAATAATAAAACCATTTTGTTATGCAGGTTTGTTACATAAAGATTTCAAATAAAATATTTCTGATAGAACTAGTGCAATTTTGAATATTTGGTTCTTCACTCTTCTCTGGGAGTGACATGGAAGTAAGAAGACTGGAATATTTAAGTTCCTGTCTAGCTAGGAATAATCATACACTCATATCCAATATTCAAGTGCGAAGAAAAAGTAAAACACATACCAAAGCTTTGTCTACCACGATATGCATTTCTAGATAAAGAGGAATTAAATCAGTTGAAACAGTTGATTCTGGCTAGAAAAAAGAACAACAATATTTAAAGACTTAAAAACTTTCACAACTTGTTTATTCTAAACTTTTAGAATATTTACACCTTTATTTAATCATAGCTGAAATATATACAAAAATTATAAGACAATGTTTTGATATACTTATGCAATGTGAAATAACTGCCACAATCATGCCAATTAACATATCAACTTTCATATAGTCACCGTTTTCTTTTTTCTTCTATGTGTGCGCGTGTGTGTGTGGTAAGAGCACATAAGATCAACCCTCTCAGGAAATTTGAATTTTACAGTACAATATCACTTACTACAGTTATGCTACTGTTTGTTAAATTTCCAGAACTTATTCATTTGCATAGATCAAACTTTATACCCTTTAACCAACATTTCCCTGTTCCTGTTGGTCTGCAGCCTCTGACAAATACCACTGCACTGTGTCTATGGGTTTGACTGTTGTAGATTCCACATAAAAGTGAGATGTAGTATTTGTCTTTCTGTGTCTGGCTTATTTTACTAACATAATGTCCTCAGTCCAGTTCAGTCATTCAGTCCTGTCTGACTCTTTGCTACACCATGGATTGCAGCATGCCAGGCTTCCCTGTCTATCACCAACTCCCGGAGCTTGCTCAAATTCATGTCCATTGCATCAGTGATGCCATCCAACTATCTCATCCTCTGTTGTTCACTTCTCTTGTCTTCAATCTTTTTCAGCATCAGGTTCTTTTCCAATGTGTCCACTCTTTGCATCAGGTGGCCAAAGTATTTGAGTTTCAGCTTCAAAATCAATGCTACCAATGAATGTTCAGGACTGATTGCCTTTTAGGACTGACTGCTTTGATCTCCTTGCTGTCCAAGGGACTCTCAAGAGTCTTCTCCAACACCACGGTTCAAAGCATCTATTCTTCAGCACTCAGCTTTCTTTATGGTCCAACTCTCACAACCAAACAAGACTACTGGAAAAACCATAGCTTTGACTAGATGGACTTTGTTGGCAAAGTAATGTCTCCACTTTTTAATATGCTACCTAGGTTGGTCATAGCTTTTCTTCCAAGGAACACCTTTTAATTCATGGCTGCAGCCACCATCTCTGGTGATTTTGGAGCCCAAGAAAATAAAGTCTTTCATTGTTTCCCCATCTATTTGCCATTTCGTGATGGGACTGGATGCCATGATCTTCGTTTTTTCAATGTTGAGTTTTAACATCCTCAAGATTCATCCATATTGCCAAAAATGGCAGCACTTTCTTAAGGCTGAATAACATTCTACTATATTGATAAATGTACATAACAATGTATTTAATCATTATTTATCCAGATACTCAGATTGGTTCATATTTTTGCTACTGCAAATAATGCTTCAGTGAACACAGGCATGCGTATATGTTTTCAAGTTAGTGCATTTGTCTTCTACTAAGGATAATTATGATTTCAGGTCTTATATTCAAGTCTTTAATCCATTCTGAGTTTATTTTGTGTATTGTATAAAACAGTGATCCATTCATTCTTTTGGTATGTCACTGTCCAATTTTCCTAATACTATTTATTGAAAAGTCTGTCCTTTCTCCATCATATATTTTTGGTTCTTCTGTCATAAATTTATTAACCATATATATTTGGGTTTATTTCTGTCTGTTGGGTTTATTTATAGTCTGTTCCACTGACCTGGGTATATCTTTTCATGTCAGTATAATATTATTTTAATGAATATAGTTTTGTAATATACTCTGAAATCAGAGAGTCTGAAGACTCCAGGTTTGTTTCCTTTCTCAAGACTGCTTTGTTATTTGGTGATTGTAGTTCCATACAAATTTAAGGATTATTTTCCTGTTTCTTTGAAAAATACCATGGGAATTTTATAGGGATTGCACTGAATATGTAGATTGCTTTTTTTTTTAATTTAATAAATAAAAATAATAAACCGAATATAGACTGATGACTCACTTCCCATAGCACATTGCTTTGTGTAGTATGGAAATTTTAACAACCTTGATTCTCCCAATCCATGAGCATGGAATATCTTTCCATTTGTTTGTGTCTTCTTCAAGTTCTTTCATCTATATCTTGTAATTTTCAATATAGAGTTCTTTCACTTCCTTGGTTAAATTTATTCCTAGATATTATATTCTTTTTGATGCATTGTAAATGGGTTGTTTATCAGTTTATTAGTGGTGTATAGAAACACAACAGATTTCTGTACATTTTTTTTGTATCCTGCAAATTTACTGAATTTGTTTATTAGTTGCAACAGTCTTTCTGTTAGGGAGGCCTCTTAGATAATCATCAAGACTGCAGCCTGAGAGTCAGACTTCTAATTACATGCACATCTGTTGGTTAAGTGTAATGTTTCCCAGACATTTCAGAGGGAGAGTGCTATCTTTGAGTACTCCATCTGCCCTAGTTTTTAAAAGTATTACCCTAGTTTTTAAAGCTTTCCTCCAGGGAATGCTCCTTGATTGCCTGGCTCTGGTGGCTAGGGGGCTTGCATTTCTGAGACACAAAGGACTGCAACTATTGAAGAGATGGCTCTTGGCAAGCTGCAAATCCCAGAGCACTCTGTAGATAACCTGCTGAGGAAGGCTTCAGGGTTAGCCCACATCCAGCGCAAACGACAGAGCTTCTCTCAAGGAATGCAGTCTGTGGACACCATCTTGGCATACTCCCTTTGCCTCGCTCCAGCTCTCCAATATCTCCCATAAAAGAGCATATACACTTATTTGGAGCCCCAAGTTTTATGACTGCTGCTGAGGAAACACAACTAGATATCCTGGAGAACAGTGCACACACTTGCAACCCAACAGGACTATATACATGTGCATACTTTTGAAAGCAACTGCTTGAAGACCTAGTTTCCAAACAACCAGAATCTAAGTACTAAGAATCTCCCCCTCAAGACACTAATATACTACTTGGATAAGCACAAAGTTTTGAGAGATAACAAAGAGCTGGAGCAGGATTGAACAACAAGTTTCACTCTTACACAAGGACACACCAAGTTTAGGAGAGGTGGTTTTTCATCTACTGTATAAAAGCCAGCACAGAAAGTCAAGCAAGATGAAAAAACAGAGGACTGTGTTCCAATTGGAAGAACAAGATAGAAAACTTATTAAAAAAAAAAAATCAATGAAATGGAGACATGTAATTTACCTGATAAAGAGTATAAAGTACTTGTCTTAAAGACGCTCACTGAACTGGACAGATGAGTCAATGAATATAGTGAGAACTTAAACACAGAGAAGAAAATACAAGAAACTATCAAAGAGTAGTCACAGAACTGTAGAATACAATAACAAGTGAAAAATACAGTAGAAAGAGTCAACAGTGGAGTAGGTGAAGCAGAAGAAAAAAACTCAGTCAATCCAAAGAAAATGCAGTGGAACTCAATCAGAGAAACAAAAAGAAGAGATAATTTAAGACAGGAAAGATAGCATAAGGGGCTACAAAATAATAAACTAACAAACATTTGCATTTACAGAAGTCCTAGAAGGAGAAGAAAAAGGGGTAGTAATTTTGTCTGTAGAGACAACAATTGAAAACCTTCCTAATATAGGTAAGAAAACAGACATTTGGACTAGGGAAGCCCACTATCTTTTTTAGAAATGCAAAGATCCCCACTCCAAAGCACATTATAATTTTAATGTCAAAAGTTAAGTAGAAGGACAATGCTAAGAGCCGCAAGAGAAAATGTTTTACATACAAGGGAATTGCTATAAGACTATTAGCAATTTTTCAGCAAAAAACTCTGCAGGCCAGAAAAGAATAGCACAATATATTCAGAATGCTAGAAAAAAATTCTAACTATCTCTTCTTCAACTCTGAATAATAAAGCTTCCAAGTTTTATAGACAAACAAAGATAAAAGAGTTCATCAATATTAAACCAGTCTGACAAGAAATTTTAAATAGGGACTTATTTTAGGTGAAAAGAAAGCATACTAATTAGTGATAAAAAAATAACTTTGAAACAATGAAGATAAAAAGGTAATATATCAAAACATTTGAGATACAATTAAAACAGAAGAAAAACTATAATATAAATGCTTAACTTTATACCTGAAGAAACTAGATGAACAGGAGCAAACTAAAGCCAAATCTATCCAAAGGATGAAATATGAAATACAAATTAGAAAACAGAGCTTTTATCAAGATGGAAGAGTAAATAGATCTGAGCTCACCTCCTCCCACAACCACATCAAAATCACAACTATCATCAGAATAACCATGCATGAAAAAGATTAGAAGTTACCAGAAAGGATCTTCTACAACTAAAGATATCAAGAAGGAACCAAAGAGACAGGTAGGAGGAGCAAACTCGCAAAATAATGAAACTTCATAACTCCCAGAACAGCAGCCTACAAACTGGAAAATAATTATACCACACAGATTATTCCACAGGAATAAGAGTTCTTGAGCCCCAGGTCAAGCTCCCTAGTCTGGGAAGCAGCACTAGAAGTCCAGCACTGGGAAGATGAGCCCCTTCAAGGCAAGTGGAGCTTAATTTCAGGATCTTCATAGGACTAGGGGATAAAGAGACATCAGTCCCAAGAACACACACAAAATCTTATGTGCACCAGGACCCAGGGCAAAAGAATATCACGGGTGCCTAAGCTAGTCCCACCTACTGATCCTGGAGAGTCTCAATGAGCAGGGTATGGCTACAGCTCACGTTGGTGATATAACCACTGAGAGTAGGCATATTTGAAAACATTCAGCCATGTGAACACTGCTACTAGTGGCTGCAATCTTGACACATTAGCATCAAGACCTACTTAAGACCTGGAATGCACATGACATCTCCTATAGAAGGCCACTTCTCCAAAGTAGAGAAATGTAACTAACCTACCACATATATAAAAACACAAATAGCAATTCATATTTTTTTAATGAAGCAAAAAAAAATACATTAGAGTAGAAGGAACAAGATAAAATTTCAAAAGAACTAAGTGAAGTAGAAATAGACAACCCATCCAAGAAGAGGGCAGAGGAACGACTATAACGTGACCAAAGAACTGAGGAGGACAAGAGATGCACACAGCAAGAAGTTACAAGTTCTTAACAAAGAGGTAAAAAAAGAAAGAAAGAAAGAAAGAATGACCAGAGATGAAGAATAACTGAACGTGCAAGGAGCAGTAGCTGTGCAGGCACAGGAGGGCTAAGAGGAGCCACTCCACGTTCAAGGTCAGGAGGGGTGGCTGTGAGGAGATACCCCTCGTCCAAAGTAAGGAGCAACGGCTGCGCTTTGCTGGAGTAGCCGTGAAAAGACCCACGTCGAAGGTAAGAGAAACCCAAGTAAGATGGTAAGTGTTGCAAGAGGGCATCAGAGGGCAGACAAACGGAAACCATAATCACAGAAAACTAGTCAATCTANAAGATGCTCACTCCTTGGAAGGAAACTTATGACCAACCTAGATAGCATATTCAAAAGCAGAGACATTACATTGTCAACAAATGTCCATTTAGTCAAGGCTATGGTCATGTATGGATGTGAGAGTTGGACTGTGAAGAAAGGTGAGCACCGAAGAATTGATGCTTCTGAACTGTGGTGCTGGAGAAGACTCTCGAGAGTCCCTTGGACTGCAAGAAGATCCAACCAGTCCATTCGAAAGGAGATCAGCCCTGGGTGTTCTTTGGAAGGAATGATGCTAAAGCTGAAACTCCAGTACTTTGGCCACCTCATGCGAAGAGTTGACTCTATGGAAAAAACTCTGATGCGGGANACTCTCGAGAGTCCCTTGGACTGCAAGAAGATCCAACCAGTCCATTCGAAAGGAGATCAGCCCTGGGTGTTCTTTGGAAGGAATGATGCTAAAGCTGAAACTCCAGTACTTTGGCCACCTCATGCGAAGAGTTGACTCTATGGAAAAAACTCTGATGCGGGAGGGATTGGGGGCAGGAGAAGAAGGGGACGACAGAGGATGAGATGGCTGGATGGCATCACCAACTCGATGGATGTGAGTCTGAGTGAATTCCAGGAGTTGGTGTTGGACAGGGAGGCCTGGCGTGCTGCGATTCATGGGGTCGCAAAGAGTCAGACATGACTGAGCGACTGAACTGAACTGAACATAAGGAGAAATCAATTGTAACACAGGAGTAGTAGGGAACTTCAACACCTCACATATCAAAAGACAGATCATCCAGACAGAAAATCAATAAGGAAAACATAAGCCTTAAATAACACAACAGGCCAAATGAATCTAATTGATATATATAGAGCATTCCATCTGAAAGAACAGAATACATGTTCTTTTCAAGTGCATATGGAACATTCTACAGGATAGATCACATGGTATGCCACAAAGCAAGCCTCAGTAAATCAAAGTAACAGGCATCTTTTCTGACCACAATTCAATGAGACTAGAAATCAACTACAAGAAAAACTCTACAAAAACAAAAACACATAGAAGGTAAACAGTATGCTACTAAACAACCAATGGATCACTGAAGAGATCAAAGAGAAAATCAAAATGTATGTAGAGACAAATGAAAACACAAGGATACAAAAAGAGAAATTAAAATGAAAACATAAGGATCCAAAACCTGTAAATGCAGGAAAAGTAGTTCTAAGAAGCCAGTTTATAGCAATGCAAGTTTACCTCAGGAAACAAGAAAAGTTTCAAATAAAGAACAGAACATTAAAGCAATTAGAGAAAGATCACCATATAAAATCCAAAGTTAGTGTAAGGGAAGAATTCACAGAGATCAGAGCAAAATAAATGAAATAAAAAATGAAACTAAAAGCTGACTCTTTGAAAAGATAAACAAAATTGATAAACCTTTAGCCAAAGTCATCAAGAAAAAAGGGAGAGTGTCCAAATGAATAAAATCAGAAATTAAAAAAGAGAAGTTACAACTGACACCAGAGAAATACAAAGGATCATAAGAGACTACTAAGAGCAATTAAACATCAATAAAATAGAACGCCTAAAAAAAACAGATAAATTATTAGAAAGGCACAATCTTCCAAGACTAAACCAGGAAGAAGCAGAAAATAGAAACCAAACAATCACAAGTATTAAAGTTAAATCAAAATAAATAAATAAATAAAATATAAAGTTAAATCAGCAATTTTAAAACTCCAAACAAAGCATCAATGTTCATCACCAATATTGGCCTGTAATTTTCTTTTACTGTATCTCTGCTTGGTTTTAGTATCAGGGTGATGGTGGCCTCATAAAATGAGTTTGAAAGTGTTCTTTCCTTTGCAATTTTTTGGAATAGTTTCAGAAGGATACGTGTTAACTCTTCACTAAATGTTTGGTAGAATTATCCTGTGAAGTCGGCTGATCCTAGACTTCTGTTTTTGGCCACACAATGCAGCATATGGTATCTTAGTTCCCTGACCAGGGGTTGAACCTGCACCCCCTGCACAGAAAGCAAGGAGTCTTAACCACTAGACCACCGTGGAACACTGTTGCAAAAATCCTCAACGAAACACCAGCAAACCAAATCCAATGATACATTTCAAGAATCATACATCATGATAAAGTGAGATTCACTCCAGGGAGACTAACGAGTTTTCAATATTTGCAAATCAAGCAGTGTGATATACGATGTTAACAAACTGAAGATAAAAACTTATGACCGTCTCAATAGATGTAGAAAATGGTTTTGATAAAATTCAACATTGATTTATGATTTAAATAAAACTCTCCAGAAATTGAACATAGAGAATCTTTTCTACCTCAACATAATAAAGACCATATATGACAAATTTGGCTCAGACAGTAAAGCATCTGCCTACAATGTGGGAGATCTGGGTTCAATACCTGAATTCATTTACAAATGAATGATCTATCAATTACAAATTCATTTGTAAACAATGAAACCAACAAGGGATTAATCTCTAAAATGTACAAATAGCTCATAGAGAGCAATATTAACAAAAACAACTCAATCAAAAAAATGGGAAGACCTAAATAGAACTTTCTCCAAAGAAGACATAAAGATCACCAACAGGCACATGAAAAGATGATCAACATCCTAATTGAAATGCAAATCAAAACTGAAAAGAGGTACTACCTCACACTGGTCAGAAGAGTCATCATTAAAAAGTCTACAAATAACAAACTCTGGATAGGGTATGGAGAAAAGAGAACCCTCTTACACTGTTGCTGGGAATGTAAACTGATACAGCCACTATGGAGAATAAACAGTATGGAGATTCCTTTAAAAAGTAAAAACAGAGTTACCATATGATCCAGCAAATTCCACTCCTCAGCATATATTCACAAAAGATAAAAACTCTAATTCAAAAAGATACATGCACCCCAGTGTTCATAGCAGCACTATTTACAATAGCCAAGACATGGAAGCAACCTAAATATCCATAAACAGATGAATGGATAAAGAAGACGTGTTATATGTATATAAAGGAATATTAGTGAGCCCAAAAAAAGAACAAAATAATGTCATCTGCAACAACATGGATGGATGTAGGGATTATCACGTTAAGTGAAGTAAGTCAGAGGAAGACAAATATCACATGATATCATTTATATGTGGATCTAAAAAAGTGATCATTTATATCTGAACAGGGAAGTATATTCAATTCTTCTAATAACCTATAATGGAAAAGAATCTGAAAAAGAATATATACATACATATGTATAACTGAATCACTTTGTATAGCCTTGAATCTATTTCAACATTGTAAACAAACTATACTCCAATAAAAATTTTTAAAATTGAAAAAACTACCATTATCCAGCAATTCCACTTTTGGGTCTTTATCCCAAGGGAACAAAAATCACCATCTTGAAGAGATTATCTGCACCCCCATGTTCTGCTGCTGCTAAGTTGCTTCAGTCGTGTCTGACTCTGCGCAACCCCATAGACGGCAGCCCACCAGGCTGCCCTGGGATTCTCTAGGCAAGAACATTGGAGTGGGTTGCCATTTCCTTCTCCACCCCCATGTTCAATGCAGTATCATTTAGAACAGCCAATACATGAAGATAACCTAAATGGCCATCAATTGGTGAATGGATAAAGAAAGTTGGTACATGCACACACACACACACACACACACACACACACACACACACACACATAGGAATGTTACTGGCCATTAAAAAGAAGGAAATCTTGCCCTTGCACCAACATGATTGGACCTTGAGAGCATTTTGCTAAAGGAAATGTCAGATAAAGAAAGACAAATACCATATGATCTCACTTATATGTGGAGTCTCAGGGAAGAAAGCAAATACAAAATACCAGACTCATAGGTACAGCTAAAAGGTTGGTGGTTGCCAGAGGTAGGTACTGTGAAGTGTGATAAATGGGTGAAGGTGATCAAAAAGTGCAAATTCCCATTATAAGATAAATAAGTTCTGGAAATAGAATACCCACCATGGTGATTATAATTAACAATACTTCAATGTATATTTGAAAGTTTTTAAGAGAATTAATCTTAAAAGTTCTCACCACAAGAAAAAAAATTGTACACTATGTGTTGTGACAGATGTTAACTACTTATTGCAGTGATCATTTGACAATATATTTATCAAATTATTATGCTGTATACCTTATACTAACACAATGCCAATTACATCTCAATAAAACTGGAAGAAAATTTTTAAGTAAAAGTAGCTTTTAAAATATAGTAACATATTCTAGATATTAAAAAGCACAACCAAAGACAAAATGTCCCACTATACAAAAATACAGTAAAAAAGGATCTGACAGAATTTGGCCAGAACACCAACAATGTCCACCATACTGGTTAATCTAAGTCATTACAGATTACTCTCCTAAATTCTTAGAATGAAAATAAAATTGTCATATTTAGTAAATAAAATTTCATTTTAATATATATATGTGTGTGTGTGATAGCATTGAGTACTTTGGCACTCCATGTACATTTCATTGTACATTTCAGACCTGTATTATTCTGGATATAGGATTAGAAGCTATAACAGAGTCACAAGATAATAATGGATTAAACAAATTGGAGTTTATTTCTCTCTTATATTAAAAGACTGAAGAGGCATAGTGATTTAGTCTTATAAATTCCTCAGAAGCAAGGTTCATTCTACCTTACTGCTCCACTATGTACAGTATCATTGCCGTCACTGTGGACTAGGATGTACCAATATGTTCACACTGCAGCCAGCAGGAAAGGGCCAAAAAGAGGATAAGCTTTCTTCCTTGAGAACTCTATCTAGACGTGACACATTACATCTGTCACATGTCAGTATCTATAACTTTGTCACAAAATTCTACCTAGGTGCAAGAGAAGTTGAGAAATGTAGTCTTAACTTTTACATGTCTGGCTAAATTCTGATGAGTTTGGTCTAGTTTTAAAAAAAACTGACAGAAGCCAAGGAGAACATATATTGTGAACACTGCCATATACTTCTTGTATAAATTATGCATATTAATGCCACTTTTACTTGGCAAAAATATTTTCTCTTTTGTAATTACTTTTGTGAGGACCAAAACCTGCAGTTATACAGGTGAACAATTTACATTGGCCATACGTGGCAATTCAACTTATGACATTTTAATTATATCTATAATTTAATTAATGCTGATTTATTGGTTATAAATGCATATTTTATAAATATTTGATTAATTGATAATTTCCAGGAATATAGAGATAAAAGCAGAAAGTGAGTTTTTAACATTTATATTGAATATGCACTAATATGCACAGTTTATTTAGCCTTCAATTAAAATAAATAAATTTAAATTTAAAAAAAGTAAATGATTGTTGCAAAGAGAAAAAGGTAATGTATGATTCAAAGGAAATTGTTAAAGCTAAGAAAAGGTAAGAATGTTAAAGAAAAGTAGCTACAGCTATCTAACGGGTTAATAAATTTCTTTTATGAATAAATAGAAACAATAACTTCCTTGAAAGAGTAATAAAACATACACAACTCACTTTTTCACTTATAAAAATGTTATGGTCCATTGGGTTTTGTTCTGTGTCTTGGTTATTTTCGGTAAGAACTGCAAATTCATTCTTTTCATTTCCTAATTTGTAAAGAAGATGCTGAAATTCAAATGCAGATTCCAGAGGCTCAATTCCGTAAGAAACATTTTCAAATTGCAATATTCCCCTGTAAAATTAAGGACAAAAATTTACTGCTTTTAATTCTATTTTATAATTCTAATTTTAACTAATTCTATAATTAATTCTGTATTCTAAAACTCTGACAGAATTCCAAAAAGAGGATGAGGAGAAGGAAGGAAAGAGGGGAAGGAGAAGAAAGAAAAGATACAGATGTTTTGGGCTCTGTATTTTGTCCCACACTCTCTGTATTTTGGAGATGACTCTGAAGAGACCAAAAATAAAAATTTTCTCAATTCTAAAAACAAACTATCCATCTAATTTTCTTTATAGTTATAAACATAGTTGAAATTATTAGATCAGAAATTACATAATCAGTTGCTTAGGTATGCAACAGTACTGTGTATACAGCATTGCTGTGATCAAGTCATTCCCCTGTCCTCCAAGTCAGTGATTTAATGAAAGCAATAGCATATAGAAATCTGTGAAAGTTTTTATCTGTTTTGCACTATAATGATTACATTGCTTGTATAACAAAAGGATACATAATGAGCAATTTTATCCATAAACATAAAATTTAGCAGTAATTTATAAGGCATTTATGAATTTTATGTACAAAATCTGAATAAGAAATTTAAAGTAATAAAGAGTAAACACCTTTTATAAGTACTCTTCCCTGAATATAGGTAACTACATAGTGACTATTCTCTAAAAACCAAATTTTAGAATTCTATGTAAAAAGCACCAAGTAAAATTCGTTTGTGAAAACAAGGATCCAACACTACAAAAATGAAGATGAAAAATGTCCTGACAGAACTGAAAGCTCTCCAAGCACTAAGGAGGAAACTGTACAATTCTTAAAGAGTTTAAGACAGTGATATTACTAGAAAAAATGAGTAACACTATAATAATTACTATTTGTTTATACAGAAGTGCTTCCTCTCTCTCCAGATGATTTCCTGTGTGAAAGGGCATGCTTCGTTGATGCATTTTTATATCTCCAAACACTAGTCTAGTAACTGGTACAAAAATATTTGCTGAAAAAATAGCTACCCAGAACTTAGCTCCTCCAATTTGTTGTAGTCAAACATGTTCATTTGTCATTTCCACAATAAAGAAAAAAGGCAAGGGCACCAGGAAATCTAAACTTTCAAGGAAGTTGTGACAAGTCTCTGGTCTGTCTGGGAATTGAGGAGAAATAAGAGAAGAAACATATTCAGAGGACTATATCATTCAGTAATATGATGGGAATATCCACATGTGAATATTCTCCACATGGAAATCCTCCACCAGCTCCACACTTAGAATAAACTAACCAGTTCACTGCAGCCAAATATCACAACTATGGTGTTTGCATATCAAGGACAAAAAATACATAACCTCAGTCCAGAGCACGTGCTAAGTGTGACAAAAGAATTTGGATATCCTTCAATATATCCTTGGTAGTAGCACTGAGCCTAGGAGGGAGAAAGTAAAATAGTTACCTAGGAGTTGAAGAAACTTTCTAATGACTTCGTAACTTTTTATATTTAGAACTTTCTGAATACTTTTCATAGGCTCTATACTGTTTATATCATTGTGAATAAAAAGACGCTCAGAAAAAAACGTCTCCCCAGGTTTGCCACTTTTACTATATTAATACCGTTTTTCGGATCAATGCTTGGGATTTTAATTTACACCCTGTTTCCAAAGTTTTATTCATATTTTAGGTAAAATTATTTTCCAAAATACAAATTTAGGTCATTAATTAAAAGACAAAGATTGTGACTCTGGATATTCTTTAAATTCTGATAGTCTGCTAAAAAGAGATGTCTAAAATTTAAGGTCACAAAAAAAAATTGAAGATCTAGAAAAAGATATACCACACCAACACAAACCAAAAGGATAACTCTGAAGCAACACTAATATTGGAAATGTAGACTTTAAGGCAAAAAGCATTACTAGAGATAAAGAGGGACGTTTCTTAATGATAAGAGTTTCAATTCACCAGGAGGATATAAATATTCCAAATTTGCATTCACTTAATAACATAGATTCAAAATATAAAAAGTCAAAAATGAAATAATAATAAAATAAATGCATAACCATACTAAAGATTTTTAAGCAGACATTTCTGTCAGTAACAGGTAAGTCTAGCATTCAGAATCTATAGAGGACTTGAATAGAATGTTAACCTCATAGAGATAGAATACTACACTTTAAAACTATATGTAATATACTTTTCTTGCACAGAGTTCTTTTTTAACTACTTTTTATTGAAGCATATAGTTAATTTACAGTGTGGTAGTAGCTTCAGGTATACAACAAAGTGATTCAGTTATACATACATACATATAAATGTACTCTTTTTCAGATCCTTTTCCAAGTTATTACAAAACATTGAATATACTGTGCTATACAGTAGATCCTTGTCATTTATCTATTTTATAAATAATCATATATATATATCAATCCCTAAGTCCTAATTTATCTCCCCCTCCATCATCCTTTCTGGTAACCACAAGTTTTATTTTTCTATGTCTGTGAGTCTATTTCCATTCTGTAAATAATTTCACTTACATCACTTTTTAGATTTCACATATAAGTAATATCACATGATATTTGTCTTTCTCCATCTTTTTCACTTAACATATAAGTCCCCAGGTCCATCTTTGTTGCTACAAATGGCATTACATCATTCTTTTTTATGGCTAAGTAACATTACACTTTCTTTTTAAAGAATACATAACATTTACAAAAATTAAAGCATATTCTGGGCCATGAAACACAACAAAAAACTTTAAAGGACTGAAATCACACCAAATTCAGTCTCTGATCACAGTGCAGTTAACATGGAGACATACAAACATCATTACAAACAAAATAGGAGGATTATATAATTTGTACAATTTCATGGTGCTATATATTTTGGTATAAATCAATGTAATTTTTCTTTACATTGATTTATACCAAAAAGGTAAAAGGTAAAAGAGTACGAAGATTAAGAGTGCAACTTAAAATAGAGATTGGACTCCCCTGGTGGTCCAACAGTACAGAAATCTGCCTGCCAGTGCAGGGCACACAGGTTTGATCCCTGGTCCACATGATTCCAGCAAGATTCCACATGCTGCAGGGCAACTAGGTCCATATGCCGCAACTACTGAAGCACCTGCACCCTAGAGCCCAAGCTCAGCAACAAGAAAAACCACCACAATAAGAAGCCTACCCACTGCAACCAGAGAGCAGCCCCCTCTAGGTGCAACTAGAGAAAGCCCACTTGCAGCAATGAAGACCCACCACGGCCACCTTTTTTTTTTTTCTTTAATTTTTAAATTTTAAATCTGGACTACTCAAGGACTAATTGGATGGTTTTGAGCAAAGAACTGAAGAAAATGAGAGAGAAAAACATTGTATCTTGCAAAAAAGCAAACATCTGGATCAGAGGAAATAGAGAAAAGTTCTTAAAAGAAGAACATATCTGGTATGTTTAAAGAATAGCAAGGAAGGCAACGTGACTTGAACAGAATTACCAATGTAAAGAGTAACAGGAAATGAGGTCACAGAGGTAAAGAGGATCAGACTGTGTAAAGCCTGGAAGATACTAAAATGATTTTCACCATCTCACCCTATTTAAAGGTTTTTATTTATTTTTATTTATTTATTTTTATTTTTGGCTGTGCTGGGCCTTTATTGCTGCATGAAGGCTTTCTCTTGTTGGTTTTCACTTTGTGGACAATAACTCATCCCATGAAGGCTTCTGAGTAGAGAAGCAATAAGATCTGACTAGGCTGGTCTTTTTTCTTTTTTGATCTGACCAGCTTCCCTAGTGGCTCAGAGGTTAAAGCACCTGCCTCCAATGTGGGAGACCCAGGTTTGATCCCTGGGTCAGGAAGATCCCCTGGAGGAGGAAATGGCAGCCCACTCCAGTATTCTTGCCTGGAGAATCCTATGGACGGAGGAGCCTGGTAGGCTACAGTCCACCAGGTTGCAAAGAGTCGGACATGACTGAGTGACTTCACTCACTCACTCACCCAGGTTTTATTAATAGGATTCATCTGGTTGTCACGCTGAGACCTGACCCAGGGAATGAGCAAAGTGTGGAAGCAGGGAGATTATTCAGGAAGTTATCACANTATGGACGGAGGAGCCTGGTAGGCTACAGTCCACCAGGTTGCAAAGAGTCGGACATGACTGAGTGACTTCACTCACTCACTCACCCAGGTTTTATTAATAGGATTCATCTGGTTGTCACGCTGAGACCTGACCCAGGGAATGAGCAAAGTGTGGAAGCAGGGAGATTATTCAGGAAGTTATCACAATAACCCAAACTAGATACAATCTTTACTTGAAAAACAGTGGTATCAGCAGACAGAGGAAGAAGGTAGGTTCTAAGTACATAACTTGAAAGGTAGAATCAACAGGATTCATTGATGGATGAGATGGGGGTAAAACAAAAGAAAAAGATTTCAGTGTATGATTTTGGGTTCAATAATATTTGTGCTTGTTTTTACTATTATTTAATTTCTATTCATTTATTCCACAAAATATAAACTAATTAAATTGTGCTGCAGAGTAGAATATACTAAGTCAGTCTAGTTCGTCTTTAATTTATCAAGACTTCAAGAAACCCTAACAATGGTGAAATGAAGCATACACAGGTCATTTTACATATATCCTCTCTGAATACGGTCTTCTATATTAGGAAAGTATCCAGTATAAAAAAGGTTTTTAAAAATCTTTAAAACATAAAATTTAAATCTTACCTGAATATTTGAAGATTGAGAATTCATAGATCCTTCATTATACACATAAACCATGAAATTATTTGCTAAAAAAACGCTGGATATGAAAAAGAGTGAGAGAATTTTAAGTTATTCTTTTTGAAAAAATATAAAGCAGCAGTCACCAAACTTAGCACCCTCAAAGCCGAATCTGACCTATCTCTGTGTTTGTAAATAAAATTTATTTGCGTATAGCTACACCCATTCACTTACATACGGTTCACAGCAGCTTTCATGATACAATAGCAAAGATGAGTCATTTTGACAGAGCTATTATGTTCTTCAAACCCTAAAATATTTACTATCTGGGTCTTTAGAGAAAAAGACTGCCAATCTCTGACAAAGGTAGCATTTTCTTTTGACCTGTGTGTAATTTTTGTTTAAAGTAATACTTATTTACTCAAAATATTTCCCATCTTATTATACTCCTTTAAAAAATAAGGAAAACAAACTATAAGCCAAAAGAAAAGCATTTTAAAGTTTACAAAGATACGAAATGGGTATAGGATTATAAGAGTTTTTTATTCTTTCATTCTTTCTCAATTTTACTATCATGAAGCAGAAGAGCATTCTGTAACAGTCATAGTTCAGCCTTCTCTGTATCATTCCTTGTCCCCATTTTGCTATTTTACTTATGCTTCCTCACCTGGTACTCACTTCTCAATCCAATGTAATGTAACCAGACCACCCAGAGCAGCTTCTGCTGAGAATCTGCCACTAAAACTGATGCCATATAATGAACCCCTCATTGTCAAATCCAAAAAGAAAAAGCAGTTTGAGTCAAATAAAACTATCTAATGCACTTCACACTACTGACCATACTCCCCTTCTTTAAACCATCTGCTCTTCAACTTCAATCATACCATTTACCCCTGATTTTTCCCTCATATCACCCTTTCTCCTTGTGTAAGTCCCTTCATTTGTATCCTTACTTCTTCACTTAAATGTTTCCCTGGAATTCACTTTCTGGTTGTTTTTAACTCTCATTAATATTTACCCCCACCTCTTTATCTTGTTCATTTCTGGTGCCCCATTTATACCTAATATATATTTTAAAAAGATGGCTCTGCAACCAACACTTCTCTCCCATGACCTAAAATAAATATAACTGGCTATTCAAGGTCTTCTGTACTTCATACAAATTTTACGATTATCTATTCTACTTCCTGAAAAATAAATATTATGATAGAATTCGACTGAAACAATAGACCTCCTTGGTTAGTACGATGGACTTTATCAATATTAAGTCTTCCAATGAGTAAGCATAGTGTATATTTCCATTTATTTGCATTCTCTTCTATTTCTTTATCAATGTCTTACAGTTTTCACAGTACAGGTCTTTCAGCTCTCCTCATTAAATTTATTCCCAGGTATTTCTTTCTTTCTGATGCAATTGTAACTAGGATTTTTAAATTTATTTTTCTGATATTTCATTATTAGTGCATCAGTTCAGTTTAGTTCAGTCGCTCAGTTGTGTCCGACTCTTTGCGACTCCATGAATAGCAGCACGCCAGGCCTCCCTGTCCATCCACCATCTCCTGGAGTTCACTCAGACTCACGTCTATCGAGTCAGTGATACAATCCAGCCATTTCATCCTGTGTCGTCCACTTCGCCTCCTGCCCTCAATCCCTCCCAGCATCAGAGTCTTTTCCAATGACTCAACTCTTCGCATGAGGTGGCCAAAGTACTGGAGTTTCAGCTTTAGCATCATTCCTGTCAAAGAACACCCAGGACTGATGTCCTTTAAAATGGACTGGTTGTAACTCCTTGTAGTCCACGGGNCTTACACTAGGATTTACTTTGAAATATATTTTAAAGCAAGATCAATTATAACATACATACACTGGCGCTTCAGCACAAGGGCAAAATTTGAAAACAGGTTTGTTTGTGGGGGTGTTTTTTGACCTTTAAAATTAGGCCATAGTATAAGAGTCCATGTTTGTTGTCTACATTCAGCAAATTCATACGAAAATATTCTATCTTTGTAGGATAAATGCCAACAAAATTTTATATATGCTACAATTTTATTACATATATTTACATGGCTCTTTCCTAGGTATGCAGAACTTTCACATTATACAGCTCCCAACTTTAAAAAACCTTTGCAGGGATGATTTAAAGCCATACCACTGTCAGAATAGATTGTGCAGTGCCATCATACAAAAATATATTTTGAAAGCTACTCTGAACACTAAATACTGTTTCTATAAAAAATGGTTTTGGTGCATTTGTTGGCAGACACTACCCACTGCACCTAACAGGGCCCATGGGGTATACTTGTTTCATTCTAAACAGCCCCTAGCGCCCTTTACACATTCACCACCATACAGCTCATTAAAATACTATTCTCTAAAAAAAAGAAAATCACATTTTCTTTAGGCAGTGCATCAGGTTGTTGTCATACTACTGGTTTAGGTGTACTGATTCAGGTGTCTCTAGGACAATAACGTCTCAAAGATTCAAATAGTTTTCAACTCCTGTATGTCTTTAACTGGAAGCTTATAATCAGATTTACCATATCTTAACAAGTCAATCTGCTGACCCATGAAATGATAATCTCCAGTATTTTCCCCCAACAAGCAATATAAAAAGTTGATTCCTTTACCATTCCCCAAATCTAAACTTGAATGGTTTCACTTGTATGGTTACTCAATTGAGAATACTAGTGAAGAGATCAAATACAATTATCCATAATTCAGTTATTTTAAACTGTACTGATTTCTACCATCACAGTGTACATGAAACAATTAAGATGAAGTCTAATTATATTTTCTATGTTAATCAGTTTTACAGATTAATTCCCTAGTGAATTTGGTCTGAAACAATTGCCAGTTATCATTAAATATGACTAAGTTTAAATGTTAGTACTTTGTCTCATTTTATACCTGTACTTTAAGTAAGGTTTTAAGTTGAAGCGTCATTATTTCTTTATCAGAAGGATTAAAGGAAACAGGAACCCAGTGGCTTGGTGGTTTAGGAAGAACACTTCGTGATGGTAGCTCACTAAACTTGACCCCGGCATAGTCCTGATTAGTTTGAGACTTAAAAAGTAAGGTGGGACTTGATAAGCTAGAGTTCCAGTTTTGATTGTTTGGAAAATTTTTGTTCTTCCCCTCATTTTGCATGGCCTGCCATGCAGCTGATGATGAATTGTAAGTATGTCCTCTTTCCTTTTTCTTGTGAACAATCTTCATCTAAGAATTCTGATCCTTGGTCTTCTGTCTACTAAGCTGTTGTTGGTTCTTACTAACATTTCTAGCTTGAGGGGCTGGAATGTTATACCTCTCTCCACCACCCATCTTCAGCTTCTTTGTCACCTTTCAGCCTGCTTTTCCGATTGCAGGATTTCTACTACCTGTCCTCTTCCTTGCTGCCACGCCCAGGATAATAGCTCCACTAGCTTTGTTGGTAGTGGTGCTTCCTAAGGCTCACTTGACTTCATACTCCAGGATGTCTGGCTCTAAGTGAGTGATCACACCCTCGTGATTATCTGGGTTGTGAAGATCTTTTTTGTACAGTTCCTCTGTGTATTCTTGCCACCTCTTCTTAATATCTTCTGCTTCTGTTAGGTCTCTACCATTTCTGTCCTTTATTGATCCCATCTTTTTATGAAATGTTCCCTTGGTATCTCTAATTTTCTTGAAGAGATCTCTAGTCTTTCCCATTCTATTGTTTTCCTCTATTTCTTTGCATTGATTGTGGAGGAAGTCTTTCTTATCTCTCCTTGTTCTTTGGAACTCTGCATTCAAATGGGTATATCTTTCCTTTTATCCTTTGCTTAACAAAAATAAGCTATCATCTCACTCGACTATTATCAAAAAGTCTACAAATTACAAACATTGGCAAGGATGTGGAATAAAGAGAATCCTTGTTACTGCTGATGGGAAAGTGAATTGGTGCATATACTATGGAACAACATTGGAGGTTCCTCAAAAAACTAAAAATAAAACTACCATATGATCCAGCAATTCCACTCTGAGGTATATATCTGGGGAAATTAAAAATATTAATTTGAAAGAATACACATACCCCAGTGTTCACAGCAGCAGAATTTACAATAGCCAAAGCATGAAAACAACACAAATGCCCATCATAAGATAACTGAGTTGAGAAGATGTGGCATATCAATAGAATGGGATATAACCCATCCATAAAAAAGAAATGAGTATCTATCATTTTCAGCCATAAGGATGAACCTGAAGAATATTATGCTTATGAGATGTCAGCAAAAGACAAATACTTATTATGTCACTTATATATGAAATCTTTAAAAATACAAATGAATGTATAGGCAAAACAGACACAGATTCATAAACAGAATCCCAAACTTGTGGTTACCAAAGGTAAAGGGAAACAGGGAGGGACAAATCAGGGATATGGGATTAACAGATAAAACAGATAACAACAGAATAAACTGTATAGCATAGGAAACATAGCCATCATCTTGTAATAACCTTATAATGGAAGATAATCTATGAAAATACTGAATCACTATGCAATACACTTGAAACTACACAATACTGTAAAACAACTATACTTCAATGAATAAAGAAAATACAACTGAAACTAACACAACATTGTAAAACAATGATACTTCAATAAATAAATATATATGAAGATAAATAAAATTTTTAAAATAATAATAACTGTATACCAACTTGGTGTCTCTTCCCGGCCGCCACTGAACTGAACCAATTTGGTATGGTGACAGATGGTAACCAGACTTACTGTGGTAATCATTTCATAAGGTATAAAAATACTGGCCTTCCCTGGTGGCTCACATGATAAAGCATCTGCCTACAATGCAGGAGACCCAGGTTCGATCCCTGGGTCAGGAAGATCCTCTAGAGAAGGAAATGGCAACCCACTCTAGTATTCTTGCCTGGAAAATCCCATGGATGGAGGAGCTTGGTTGGCTACTGTCCATGCGGTCGCAAAGAGTCAGACACGACTGAGCAACTTCACTATCACTATCACTATAGAGTACACCTAAAACTAACAGAATGTTATATATTAATTATAACCCAATAAACATGTTAAAATAATAGGTTAAAAATTTTAATGGGCAAATAATTTAAAAGACATTTTGCCAAAAATTATTTAGATGGCTAGTAGGTTATGAAACGTCAGTTTTCATTAGAACAATGTAAATATAAGCTACAATGAGATATCACTACACATCCAATACAATAACTTTAATCAAAACAGATATCAGGTGCTAACAAGCGTGGGAAAACTGAAATCCTCATATATCACTGATGAGAAATGTAAACTAGTAAGTCACTATGGAAAATAGTCAGATTCTTAAAATGATAACCATAAACTTACCATATGACACAGCAAAGTCACTTTTAAATATTTATTCAAGAGAAAGAAAACTATATGTCCATATATAAATATTCATAGCAAAATGATTCAAATGGTCAATTTCTAAAGACAGTCTTGAATTAAACCAGTAAATGGATAAACAAATGTATTATAAACATGTATTAATGAGTAAAAATTAAGAAAATATTGATACATGTTGCAAAATGGATTTATCAATATTTTCTTAATTTTTACTCATTAATACATGTTTATAATACAAAATGGATAAACTTAGGTGAAAGAAGCCCAACAGAAAGTCCTATAGTATCATATGTTTCATTTTTATGAAATGTTTAGAAAATGCATAACTACAGAAACAGACCAGCAGTTGCCAAGGCTGGGGATGAAAGCAGAGAACTACACACAGGTAGGAAGGAACTTAAGGCAACAGACATGTTCTAAAACTGGATTATGGTAATGTTTGCATAATTAATGTACTAATAATCATTGAGTTATACACTTATAATGGGTGAACTCTGTGGTGCCTAAATTATACCTCATTAAAACTGTTAAAAATAAAGTGTTATCAAAAGATTGGCCACTGGACTTCTCTGGGGGTCCAGTGGTTAGGAATCTGCCTGCCAATGCAGGGACTCAAGTTTGACCCCTGGTCGGGAGGATCCTACATGTCACAGAACCGAATGTTCCACAACTACTGAGCCACACTCTAGAGTCCACAAGCCACAACTACTGAGCCTGAGTACCTCAACTACTGAAGCCTTTGGAGCCTGGGCTCCACAACAAGAAAAGCCACTGCAATGAGAAGCCCATGTATCACAACAAAGAGTAGCCCTTACTTGTCACAACCAGAGAAAGTCCACACAGAGCAACAAAGACCCAGCACACTCAAAAATAGTTAACTGATTAAATTTTTTAAAAAAAAGATCAGTCACTTGTAAGCAAGGCATGCTGTTTCGTATTTTTTTTTTAACCTCCTAAGGCTCTTAGCATATAGCTATACACACAAGTCCAGAGAAATATCTATTAAATAAATCAATAAGTAGGATAAACTATCATCTTTTCAACAAAAATAACAGAATAATCAGTTTATACTCTCTGAAAACTGGTAAATGCAAGGGTAGAGATTAAGAAAGAAGATTATACTTAAGACAGATTCTCCTTAGCAGTTCTGGAGAAAATTATTCTCTTCATCTGAATCATCTAGATACCACTCAGATAAGACTCTTAATTCTTTTACATTACATTCTCTCTTTGAACTTTTAAAAATTATTTTACCACGAGGAAATGACAAGTGCTAGAAAAATTAGAACATTCTGATTTATATATTGGCTTTTACCATCAAAACTTTAAATTTCTTATCAGTAATGATATTAGCTTATTATACTCTAATGGAATTTATGTATTTCACTGCTATGCAATAAAAATAAGAAATTTCATATAACAGCATTAACTATGGAAAATCTCTTACATTTTCTACTTCTGAATTATCACTTGTATTTGCTTGGATTTTCTCTGGAAGTATGATGTGTAGAAATGAATTTTGAAAATCTGGAGAAAGAAAAAAACAGTTAATAACTGTGTCCTAAACTTGACTAAATATTTGTGCATGTTCTTTTATATAAGACTTGCTTCTGAAAATATGAGTTATCACCTGTGTACTCCAATAAAAATATTGAAAACAATTTAAAAACAGGTAAGTTGACTCCTTGGAAAAGACTCTGATGCTGGGAGGGATTGGAGGCAGGAGGAGAAGGGGACGACAGAGGATGAGATGGCTGGATGGCATCACTGACTTGATGGACGTGAGTCTGAGTTAACTCCAGGAGTTAGTGATGGACAGGGAGGCCTGGCATGCTGCAGTTCATGAGGTCACAAAGAGTCGGACATGACTGAGCAACTGAACTGAACTGATGGCACAACAAGGGAATGTACTTAATGCCACTGGACTGTACACTTAAAAATGACTCAGTTCAGTTCAGTTCAGTCACTCAGTTGTGTCTGACTCTTTGTGACCCCATGAATTGCAGCACGCCAGATCTCCCTGTCCATCACCAACTCCGGGAGTTCACTCAAACTCATGTCCATCAACTTGGTGATGCCATCCAGCCATCTAATCCTTCTGTCATCCCCTTCTCCTCCTGCCCCCAATCCCTCCCAGCATCAGAGTCTTTTCCAAGGAGTCAGCTCTTCGCATCAGGTGGCCAAAGTCCTGGAGTTTCAGCTTTAGCATCATTCCTTCCAAAGAACATCCAGGACTGATGTCCTTTAGAATGGACTGGTTGGATCTCCTTGCAGTCCAAGGGACTCTCAAGAGTCTTCTCCAACACCACATTCAAAAGCATCATTCTTCGGTGCTCAGCTTTCTTCACAGTCCAACTCTCACATCCATACATGACCACTGGAAAAACCACAGCCTTGACGAGATGGACCTTTGTTGGCAAAGTAATGTCTCTGCTTTTCAATATGCTGTCTAGGTTGGTCATAACTTTCCTTCCAAGGAGTAAGCATCTTTTAATTTCATGGCTGCAATCACCATCTGCAGTGATTTTGGAGCCCAAAAAAATAAAGTCTGACATCCTTTAGAATGAATAAAAAATAGAAATCAGAGAGCTGAAGAATACAATAACGGAATTAAAATTTTCAATAGAGGGGTTCAAGAGTAGACTAGATCAAGTGAAAGAAAGAATCAGAAAATCTATAGACAGATCAAGAGAATTCATCGAATCATAGGAGTAAAATAGTTTTTACAAATGAAAGAAAGAATGAAATGAATGAAAAAGAGTGAAGACAGATTCATGGATATATGGGACACAATCAAGCAGAGCAGTATACACATTATAGAAGTCACAGAAGGAAAAGAAATCAGGGTGGAGGGCAGAACTTATTCAACGAGGTAATGACTGAAAATTTCTCTCACCTGGGGTAAAAAAATTAACATCCAAATCTAGAAAGCCAAAAGCAAGCCAAAAAAGGAATTCAAAGAGAATTACACTGACATACATTGTAACTGCCCGAAAGTAGAGACAAAGAGAGACTCTCAAAAAAGCAGCAAGAGAAACACAAAATATTATGTACAAGCAGACTCCCATAAGACTATCAGTGGATTTTTCAGTGAAACCTTGCAGACTAGAACGGAGTGGGTTAATACATTCAATATATACAGTACTGAAAGAAAAAAATTCCACCTAAGAATACCATGCCCAGCAAAGCTGTCCTTCAGAATTGAAGGAGAAAGAAACAATTTCACAAAAGTTAAAGGAGAATGGCCTCACAAGAAATGTTACGGTTCTCTGTACTGAAACAAAAGCACATTAATTAGTAACAGAAAAACATATAAAAGTATAAAACCTAAGGTAAAGCCGAAAAAGAGACTCTATAAAAATAAAGTGAAAACTGAATACAGATGTTTTAATTAGCTTCTACTTAAAAAAGCAAATATGCAATATCAGTGAACAAGGGTTATAATGGTAAATTTTATGTTACATATACTTTGTCACAATTTTTAATTACTTGTTTAATGGGTATAGGGCTTCAGTTTTGAAAAATGAAAAGGCTCCCAGAAAGATGTTATAGAACAATGTGAATATACTCACCACCGCTGAACTATACACTTAAAAATGGTTAAGACAGCAAATTTGCAGCATAAAAGGTTAACATACAAATGTCATTCACTTTCTACATAGCAGAAATGAGCATTGGAATTTGACATTTAAAACACAATGTCATGTACATTAGCATCACCAAAGGTTAAATACTTAGCTATAAATCTAATGAAATACAAGTAAGATCTCTATGAGGAAAACTACAAAACTTTGATGACAAATAGCAAACAAAAAGTTCAAAATGTCAATCTTTCCCCAACTTGTTCTATAGATTCAGTGCAATCCCAATCAAAATCCCACCGTGACATTTTTTGGTTAACAATAAATTGACTCTAAAATTTATGAGGCAAAAGGTTCCAAATAACAAACTCAATACTGAAGAAGAAGAAAATGAAACGACTGTCACCATGTGCCTTAAAGACTTATCGTAAAGCTCCAGTAATCAAGGTAGTGTAATTTTGGCAAGAGAACACACAAAAAGGTCAATCAAACAGGACAGAGATCCCAGAAAAGTACTTATATAAATACAATCAATTGATCTCTGACATAGGAAAAGACAACATAACGAAGCAAAGAGAGTCTTTAAAAAATACTATAACAAATGGATTTCGAAATGCAAAACAAATAATCTAGACTTTAACACTTCATAGGCTTTAACACTTCATAGAAATTAATCTAAAATGGATCATAGATCTAAATGTAAAATGAAAAACTATAAAACTCCTAGAAGAGTGAACCTAGATGACCATTGGTAAGGCAATGACTTCTTAGATATAACACCAAAGACATGATGCATGAGAAAATAATTGATAAACTGGACTTCATTAAAATTAAAAAACTTTTGCTCTGTGAAAGACACTGTCAAGAGAATGAGAAGTTACAAACTAGGAGAAAAACATCTTCAAAAGTCACACCTGATAAAAAACTGTTCTCCCAAATATACAAGGATCTCTTAAAGCTCAAAAAAAAATAATAATAATAATAAAATGGGCAAAATACCTGAACAGACACCTCATCAAAGAAGATATATAGATGGTAAATAAGAAGAGTAATGTTCTACATCATATGTCACTACAGACTATGACATTATATAGTCATAGAGACTATGACCATTCTATACCTATTAGAATGGCCAAACTGAAGAACACTGACAACACAAATGCTGGCAAAGGTATGAAGTAACAGGAACTCTCATTCACTGCTGATGAGACTATAAAATAGCAAAATAAATTTATATTTTTTTAAAAAAAAAGCATAGCCACTTTGGAGGATAGTTTACAGAGCTAAATATATTCTTATCATATGATAAAAGCACTCCTTGGTATTTACCCAAAGGAGTTGAAATCTTATGTCCAAACAAAAACTTGTACACAGATATTTATAGTAGCTTCATTCTTAACTACCAAAACTTAAAAGCAACCAAGATGTCTTTTAGAAGGTAAATGGATAAATACACCGGTATATACAGACAATGGAATATCACTCAGTGTTACAAAAAAATAAGCTATAGAGCCCTAGGAAGACATGAAAGAACAATAAATGCATATTACTAAGTGAAAGAAGTCAATCTGAAAGGGCAACATACTGTAAGATTTCGACCATATGACATTCTGGAAAAGGTAAAACGGATGGAAATAGTAAAAAGATCAGTGGTTGTCAGGACTTAAGAGGGAAGGGAGAGACAAATCAGTGAAACACAGGGGATTTTTAGGGCAGAGAAACTACTCTGGTGGATACATTTCATTATATATATGTCAAAATCCATAGAATGTACATCAAAAGTGAACCCTAAGGTAAACTATAGATATGGGGTGACAATGATGTGTCAGCATGGGATCATAAATTGTAATAAATATACCACTGGGGCTGCAGGATGTCTATAGCAGAGACTGTATACATGTGGGGACAGGGGGTATATGAGAAATTTCTGTACCTTTCAGTTTTGCTATGGACCTAAAACACTCTAAAAATAAAGTTCATTCATTTTTTTAAATGGTTGAAGATGGCAAATTTTATGATTTATATTTTATTACAATTTAAAATAATTTAAAAACAAAGATAATACATTTTTTTAATGGGTAAAATATCCACTAAAGCTCAAAATAGACCAATGGATCTTAACATATTACGAAAAGTTCATTCCACGTTGTAACTAACCTTTACCATTTATCAAGTGTGTATTTGGTATAGCAGCCAAAGAGGAATACTGGTAACTATCTGAAAAGGCTCATAAAACACCCTTCCCTCTCCCAACCACATACACTTCAAATAAAACACTTCGCAACAGATCAAATGCAGAAACAGATCTGAGAATCTAGCTGTCATCTATTAAACCAAACCTTTTAAGCAGATTCACAACACCACTCTAAACTCTTTGTTTTGGAAAACAGAGTTTTCACTTTTAAATGTGTTACTTACATTAACATATAATAGGTCTATTACTGTAACTGACCAGGACCCTATGGGTCTTCTCAGGACAGACCTCCCCTCCGTGTCTTCTGCCTACCTCTTGTCGACAGAAAAACTGTAGCCAAAGAAGAAATTTAATCAGAGAAGGGGCGGAAGGGGGGAGGGGTTGGAAATACAAAAGCAAAGTAGTCAAGCAAGAAAAAATAATAATAGTTCGGCCATTTAAGGGTCAAGGACCTTCAGTTCCTCTTCAAGAGCTAGAGATAATATTCTGAGTTGTGGATAATATCCTTTGAGTGGTTTTGTAGCTCCTGAAACTCCCACCAGGTGGGAGAAGTCAACATTGATGACCAGACTGTAGGTAGACATGGCATAAGTGGCTCCATCTTGCACGATTCCAAGAACTGACATTTTCTGTATATGTATATATTTTTTGCAGGACAAACTATTATTGTACACAAGGCAAGCTATTTTACTGGAGCAGATGATATCTGAGGAAGATCAGTTTTTTGGAGTCTGAGTTCATGAAGTTTTTGGAGTGCTTTTGAGTGCAAGAAATTTTGAGGTAGTGCGTAACAGAACTACAAAAAGGGGAGGCCCCCAGTTCAGATTTAGAGTCAGGGCATCAGAGATTTGTCCTTGAGCTTATTAAAATCATCTTCCTCTCTCAGGAGTCCCTTCTCTATGCCTACACAGCGCCTAAAAAAGGCCCGGTTCCCTGGTGGGCAAAAGAAACCAAAAACAAGGAAAGGGACTTGAGTGTCCAGTTGCCGCGCAGCGTGACCCAAGCAGGTTACGCGTGTAAAGGAAAAGAAAAACCTTCTCACTCCCCACACCGGAGTCACAGGGCATCCATGGGCTTACCGGGTCTTGACGTTAGCAAGCCGCGGAGACCCGCTAGCAACATCATTAAGCGGAACATAGCGTGACTTCTGGGCTTTTTTTTTTTTTTTCCCGAGAGGGACACTAAACGTTACGACCGTTGGCCTTCGGTGAGCTGCGTTCTCGCGAGGCTACCCACGCGAGAGCTGGTTACTCAGCGCCCCGCCCACCAGTCGCCTGAGGGGCTCACAGCTCTCCAATCCTTGCGTTCTGGCCTCTGTCGCGCTCTTTTGCTGACAGCCCGCCCTTCTCGACGGCCCGGTGCCCCCACCCCCCAACCCCAGTTATGTAAAGGTACCAGACCACCCCAGCCCTCTCCATCACGGTCATCGTCCTCCCACAAACCTTTTGCTTCTGGTGGATGGACCTAAAAGGACTAACACATTTATTGTCTGCTGTTGGATATAAAACTGTGCGCACACACACACGAGTTATGCGTTCATATTTACTAAAATCGGGTTTTTTTAATTTTAAAAAGGGCAGATTAAAAAAAAAATTCCAAAAAGAGGGGAAAGTGAGTAGGTTTTGGTATCGTCAAAAAGCACCTGCCATGGCACTTTCTATATCCACTGCCCAAATACACCTTGTAACCAGGCTGCTTCTACTTTCCATGTTTGCAGACCATTGGCTAAAATTCATATAGTGGCCTGCCCTTGTTCAGTTAACTTCTGGGTACAGTGAATACTCAGGTAATGAATGAGATGGACAAGATTCCTGCCCATAATTACACTACATATGTTCCAGTAGAAAATTCTAACCACTTTCCTCAACAGAGTATACAAAATTTTCTCAATTTGTAGCTCAGGCTGCTGCCTCTTTTCCTCTCATCCTCTGTGCTAGGACCACCTACGACTTCCGATCTTTCCTGAATGAAAATTGCCTTATTACCTTGGACTGCAAGGCCTCCTCCCTCCCAGACTCACTACCCAGTCTCTACCTCTATGCACTATCTTTTAATTATTTCCATATCCCAAAGAACGAGTTGTCTCTCACATCAATTAAACAGAATGGCAGGTACACAAACGAAAAGGTCCGGTGGTAACAGAAAATTCACTTGGAGGAGCCCCACATCTAAACTCACAGTGGTGATGCAATTCTATGGACACAAAGGCTTTCAACAGGGTTATTTCAGCCTGAAAAAGAACGGAATGAGCAGAAACATGGCAATGAAAACAGTTGGCCTCTCTGTATGCGCAGGGAGATTGGTTCCAGCACCCCTGGTGGATACCAAAATGCCCAGATGCTCAAGTCCCAAAATTGGCCCTCTGGTTTCCATCTCTGCAGATTCAACCAACCATGGATACTGAACTGTTTTGCCACTTGCGGTTAGTTGAATCCACTGACGTGAGCCTGCAGATACAGAGTGTCATTGTATTTTTATTGGGAATAAAAAAAAATCGCTTGTAAGTGAATCTGTGTAGTTCAAACCCACTTGGTTCAAGGGTCAACAGTATACACCTAGCTTGCACCTCAACAGGAACAACCAATGCTATACTAACACTTATTTTTGGGTGTCAGTTCAGTTCAGTTCAGTTACTCAGTCGTGTCCAACTCTTTGCGACCCCATGAACTGCAGCACACCAGGCCTTCCTGTCCATCACCAACTCCTGGAGTTCACCCAAACTCATGTCCATCGAGCCGGTGATGCCATCCAGCCGTCTCATCCTCTGTCATCCCCTTCTCCTCCTGCCCCCAATCCCTCTCAGCATCAGAGTCTTTTCCACTGAGTCAGCTCTTTGCATGAGGTGGCCAAAGTACTGGAGTTTAAGCTTTAGTATCAGTCCTTCCAAAGAACACCCAGGGCTGATGTCCTTTACAATGGACTGGTTGGATCTCCTTGCAGTCCGAGGGGCTCTCAAGAGTCTTCTCCAACACCACAGTTCAAAAGCATCAATTCTTCGGTGCTTAGCTTTCTTCACAGTCCAACTCTCATATCCATACGTGACCACTGAAAAACCCATAGCCTTGACTAGACAGACCTTTGTTAGCAAAGTAACGTCTCTGCTTTTCAATATGCTATCTAGATTGGTCATAACTTGGCTTCCAAGGAGTAAGTGTCTTAATTTCATGGCTGCAATCACCATCTGCAGTGATTTTGGGCCCCGGAAAAATAGTCTGATACTGTTTCCACTGTTTCCCCATCTATTTCCCATGAAGTGATGGAACCAGATGCCATGATCTTAGTATTTGGGTGTAGTTGAGCCAAAAGCTGGTTTCACCTTGCCTCACAGTGTTAGAATTGTTATACTAAATGCTTTGACTTGTTGCTACTGCTGCTAAGTCACTTCAGTCATGTCTGACTCTGTGCGACCCCACAGACGACAGCCAACCAGGCTCCCCCATCCCTGGGATTCTCCAGGCAAGAACACTGGAGTGGGTTGCCATTTCCTTCTCCAGTGTATGAAAGTGAAAAGTGAAAGTGAAGTCGCTCAGTTGTGTCTGACTGTTCGCATCCCATGGACTGCAGCCTACCAGGCTCCATCCATGGGACTTTCCAGGCAAGAGTACTGGAGTGGGGTGCCATTGCCTTCTCCCTTTGACTTGTTAATTGGTGCTAAATATTTTGAATGAATTTTCAGTATCCCATTTGTTTTCCCCTCCTTACCCTTTCCTGTTTAAATCTTTTAAAAAGCAGACTTTATATTATTCTTTATATTATTCTTATTTATGTATATGGCTCTCTCTATAATGGAAGGCATGTCCCATCTAGAATTTATATGTCATATGATCTAATATGGTACCTGCAAGATAGTAGTTTCAGTAAACACTTATAGACTTTTATAAAATCTGATCTGTGCTTAAGAAAACCTGGATTGTGCTTAACTATATAGTTAGTAGACCCAGGCATTTGTCTGACATAAAGGGAAAATGTAGTATCTTGAACAATGTAATAAGTCTGTGAACATAGCCATACAGTGACACCAAACTTACATATAATTTATCCTTGATTATTCAAACATCTTTAGCAGATGGCAAATACCTTTAATATTTTCAAATTTTGAAGTGGCATCTATGACCAATAAATTTTACAACTTTTAAAATAACAATCCAAGATAAATCAAGGACAAACCTACATGAAAAAAAAGCATATACAATATGTGAAAATACATATAAAAGCAAAAGAAGTTCAGGCTGATCAAATAATCTTTTAGAATAGCTTGTTCCCTCATGGTCCAGCAATTAAGACTGCATGTTTCCACTGCAAAGGGCAGGGGTTCGATTCCTGGTCAGAGAGCCAAGATCCTACCTGACCTGTGGTACAGCCAGAAAAAAATATCCTAAACATCCAAAGATCCAAGGAATTATTTAATCCCAAGAAAGTTTTAAGTTGCAGAGTTAATACTTACTTACTGTAAAATTTCAGTGATATGAATTACAATTACAAAATATGTGGAACTATATCAGTGACAAACACAAAACTTTTTAGTTGTATATTAATTCATTCACATATTAAATTGAAGACTATTTGGGATTGTTTACAATTTTTATTACACAGCTGATTGCTAAAATAATGTACCATCTTCAGAAGACTAAGATATGTGTCTTCTTCAAAACCGACCTGTTTTTCAAGGCTTTTTCAAACAATAAGCCTTTGTTCACAATTTGCCAGAAATCTTGAAAATTAGTGAGATAGTTATCTGTAAACATTTGACTAGTAGTTTTTTCTAAAACTAGTATGTTTTAATTAATAAGGTTATAAACAGCTATTTAAGAAGTTAATGGACAACACAAATCAGAATTTCAAGTATTTTATTTATTGTAAATCTTATGTTTGTATGTGTATATATATATATATATATACACAAACCAAAAATTTTTTTAAAAACTAAAGAAATTCAGTTAATAAACTTATTAATAAACTTTATTATGAAAGGTTGTGAAAAAATTTTAGGTGCTTAAATTTTCATCATTCATACCATTTCTTCCATAGTAAAAATTCAGTTTTTATCACAGCTGAGACAATAACTCACAGATACCACTAATTTTCTTGCACTTATCTAAAAAAACTTTTTATTTCTCCAGCCTAATTTCTTGAAAAATATTAGAATCAACAGAGACATTATCAAGCACATCTTAGTAAATGTAAACATTCAAAAGTATATTAATAGCAATCTTTGAAGTTTCAGATTTTAGACTTAAAGTGCTCATGAGATTCTCAAGTGGTTTTATGATAGCTCAATTGATTGAAGATATTATAATTGCTCCTGCTTTTTATTAACAGCTATGAATCAACAGCATATCTGATTAGTTCTATTAAATACTTCGTACCTTAAAGTTTATAATTTATTTAAAATGATGCTATTGTAAAAGGATGCTATGTTTTAACATGACTCATAATAGAAATTCTATTTTTAAATTAACTTGGCTAATATTCATTATCTATAGACAGATCCATGGAATCCATTGTCCATAGAATCCATACAATGTTCATAAAAATGGAAGATAACTGTGTGTATGTATACACATACACACTTATAGTGTGTTTTTGCACTTTTTAAATAGTATTGATATCTTAATTGTGTATTTTGTGCATTCTTCTGAATACAGAGTATTCTTTTATTCATGAAGTGAATGAGATAAACAAAATTCTAATGTATGATGATTATTAGTCTGTGCAAGATTAAAAATATTACATATTAATTGGCAGCTAAGTACTTTTCACAGGTATTAGATTATTACATGTTCAACCAGAAATTACACTAATGATAACTAAGGTCAAAATTCAGAGTTACATTTAAGCACATAATGACAAAACTTGAAACAATACAGTTAATTTGAGAATCATTATAAAAACATGTTCAAAATAACATAATTCATGTCAGATGCATTAACCTCACAGATGACTGAATAAAATGTATTCAGTAATGGAAATGAAAATGTTATTCTAAATTCCCTGGCTTTACTGCATTTCTTCTATTTCTCATTTCCCACTACTCAAGTTCTGTTTTTCTGTATTAATAAAGTCTCTTTTGTGGTAATTTGTTTTCATTCATAATTGCAGCAGGAAGAAAGGCTTTTCAAGAAAATATCAGGAAAAAAAAAAAGTATTAGCTCAGTTCCCTGAAGATGTCTGCAAAATCAAAGGCTAAAAAAATAATCAAGTGAGGGAACTATATAAAGGAGGTGGAGGCGGAGGAGCAGGACGAGCTGGAACTAAATTTCCCTGAAATGATTCTTTGGGCTGTGGTGGAGGTGGCCTGTGAAGAGGTAAAAAAGACAGTTAATCATAAGTCTCAACTGAATGAAATAAAGCTACATTCATAACACCATTCTTAAAACCATCACTGAATTTTGCCTGGTGAGCATCTGTTTCACAATTTATATATTCTTCTCCTGATGTTCACTTGGATTTCGGTGCATTCTTATTGCATAATAAAGATTATACTGGAGGACACTACTCTGTGTGCAATTCAATCATAATTTGAAGGACTTTTGCGGGGGTAGAGAGGGGTGAGAAGTATTTTATGCAATGCAAAATATTATAATAAAATCTTCTCCTTTCTTGTTGATGCTAAGCCCATACATTGAGTCCCTCATTTTTCTTGTGCTTTTCAGTTCTAGAATTTCCATTTGATTCTTTTTTTAGGTTTTTAAGTTCAGCACATCTAGTTCTGTGTGAAATTCTCAATCTTGACTATTAATTCTGTGATATAATCATCATAGTTATTTAAAGTCTGTACCTAATAAACTCTATTAACTGGATACCCTCTGAGTCCATTTTCTTGGTTTTAGTCACATTTTCTTTTCTTGTATGTCTAGCTTTTTAAATTGAGATAGTGAAAGCAAAAATTGCTCAGTCATATCTGACTCTTTGCAACCCATAGACTATAGAGTCCACAGAATTCTCCAGGCCAGAATCCTGGAGTGGGTACCCTTTCCCTTCTCCAGGGGATCTTCCCAACCCAGGGATCGAACCCAGGTCTCCTGCATTGCAGGCAGATTCTTTACCAGCTGAGCCACCAGGGAAGCCCAAGAATACTGAAATGGGTAGCCCATCCCTTCTCCAGCGGATCTTCATGACCCAGGAATCAAACCAGCGTCTTCTGTGCTGTGGGATTTTTTTTTTACCAATTAAGCTATTTTAAATTGGGGGCAAACAGTGAAAGAAAACAACCAAACCTGTTGGAAATAAATCGAGGGTCTGATTCACCCTTGCCCCTGGGTCCCAACACAAAGCCTGGGATATTTGCTAGGGTGCCATCTCCCTGGCAGGGCTCCAGGTTTTGTCCCCTCAGCCCTAGTTTGTTGAAAGCTCTCCTCAGCTTTCTATCCTCATCCATGCAGAATAGGTAGACACAATCTAGGACAGAAAAATGGTCCCCAAAGGTGAGGTCATCTCTGGAATACCTTCCTCTCCTGGACCTTAAAAAATAATTCTTCATTTCTTTAGTAGTTTTCTGATGCCTTCATATTTTCTTATATTGTCTAGCTTTTCTAGCTGTTCCTAATGGGAGGTCTGGTCAAACTTGTGTGATTTGCCATTGCTGGTTATTATAAAGGTCCTTGCTTCTGAATCTTATGGATACCAGAGGCTACAGCAGCTTTTCAGTGCCTTGTTGGGGCCTCTTTAAAATTTCATTCTGACACTTCATTAATATGACAAAACTTAAAACCTCTTAAAAACTTTTCTGCAAACTGTGCTCTATCTATACTGTTGGCAATAAATACTGTGTCCTAAATTAAATTAAAATACAAGGGAACTATTGAGACATTAACCCTGGGTTCTATCCTGATCAAGTAATCTAAGTGAATTAACTTCAGACCTTGATGGGTACTGCTGAGGCTGCCTGGCTCCATAAGTTGGTACTGGAAATCTGTTTGTTTGCATAGGCTAAAAAGAAAAAAAAAGTTATTACCACAATGCACTCATCAATATATTTTCTATATAGGTTATTTTCCACATTAAAATAATCTATTTAAAAATCAATGATTAGATGACTTATAATCTTAACATTTAAAATATTTTGCTTATTCAATATATCTTTGCTACTGAGTGTGAAATATTTAATCCTTTTAAACTATAGTTTTTAAATTCAATAATAACAAAGTATTACCTTGGCCTTGATCAACTCCATTAGTCAAAAGGTAACATATTAATATTTCCTAGGTCAATATATTTTAAATAAAACCTTCCAAAAATGTATTGCCAAACATATACACAGTACCTAACTAGTACTGTAAATACCATTAATTTTCAAATACCCTTGATTTCGATGTGGAAAACAGGGAACTTCTGTGCACTGCTGATGTGAATGTAAATTGGTACAGCTACCATAGAAAACAGTAGGAGGTTACTCAAAATATTAAAAACATGACTACCATATGATCCAGTAATTCTACTTCTGAGTATTTATCCAAAGAAAATGGAACACTAACTTGTGTAATTATCTGCACCCCATGTTCATTGCAGCATGAATTATGATAGCCAATATAAGGAAGAGTCTAAGGGTCCATCTGTGGCAAACACATGTACATATATATTAATATTATTCAACCACCAAACGAAACGACATCTTGCCATTTGTGACAACACAGATGGACTACAGGCATTCAGGCTAAGTGAAATGAGTCAGAAAGAGAAGGACAAATATTGTATGATCTCACTTATATGTGGAATCTAAAAATAAATGAAAAAACACCAAATGCTTAGATACAGAGAACAGATTGGAGACTGACAGAGGGCAGAGAGGGAAATGGGTAAAAACAGATGAAGGTGGTTAAAAGATAATAATTTCCAGTTATAAAATAAGTCATAGGGATGTAAGGTACAGCCTGGTGACTATAGGTAATAATACTTCATTGCATATTTGAAAATTGCTAAGTGTGTAAATCTTAAAAGTTCTCACCACAAGGGAAAATAATGTGTAACTATGTACAACAATGGATGTTAATGAGACTTACTGTGGTGCTCATTTCATATTGTATACAAATATTGAACCACGTTGTACACCTGAAACTTATATAATGTGATATGTCTGAAAGTGAAAGGCACTCAGTTGTGTTCAACCCTTTGTAACCCCCTGGACTATACAGTCCATGGAATTCTCCAGGCCAGAATACTAGAGTGGGTAGGGGACACACAGAGTTGGACACGACTGAAGCGACTTAGCAGCAGCAGCAGCAGCAGCCTTTCCCTTCTCCAGGGGATCTTCCCAACCCAAGGATCAAACCCAGGTCTCCCGCATTGCAGGAAGATTCTTTATTATCTGAGCCACAAAGGAAGCCTGTGATGTGTCTATTTTATCTCAATTTTTAAAAAGTAGAACAGCAGAGTCATCGGGGATGGGAAATTACTGCTTCACGGGTTCAGAGTTTCTGTCTGGGGTAAAGAAAAAGTTTTAGAAATGGCAGTGATGATTACACAACACTATGAATGTAATTAATGCCATTGAACTGTATATTTAAAAATGGTCAAAATGGCAACTTTTATAGCATGTATATTTTACCACAATAGAAAATGAAAAAAAAACTGTCAAAGACAAAAAATTATATATTACATAATTTCTAACTTGTATGTGTAGGGACTGTGTGATTATCCTGTATATGTAGAAATATGGAAAAATCTCCGAGACTTATTGTTAAGGGAAAAGGGCATAACAATTTGCTTCTTTTTTATAAAAGGAAAGGGAGAAGAACAGGGAGATTCCATACATATCTTTCCATTTTAGAAGGATATCTAATCATTTAACCTTCTTGTAATTGGAAAGACTTTAAAAGTTTGACAATATCAAATGCTGCCAAAATTTACTTTGACAGGAATGCTCATACACCACTGACAATGCAATCACCCAATGGTATAATCCTTTTGGAAAACAATTTGACATTTTCAAGTAAATATGCAAATATCTTTCAACCCAGCAATTTAACTTTGGTATATCCCTATATCAGAGTTCTCTAATAGAATTTTCTGTAATGATGGAAACATTCTATGCCTATGGTACCCCTACAATAGTAGCCACAGGTGATCTATTGAGCATCTAAAATGTCAGTGAGGAATAGAATACTTAATTTCATTTAATATAACATAAAATTTAAATAGCCACATGTAGATGGTAACCACTGTACTAGGACCACCCTAGAACTCACACACATGCATGAGTAACATACAGAATGTTCATCTCAGCTTTATTTATAATAATGAACAACTGGAAACTGGTAAAAGAAAAATGGATTTTTAAACTGTGTGGAATTTATGTAATATAGTATCAACAGTGAAAAAGAATGCATTAGAGCTACATCTATTGATAGAGATAAACCACAAAGTGATGTTTTGGGGGAAAAGCATGATGCAGATACATGTGTAAGAAAGCAAACAAAACATTATACAATGTTTAAAAGCAGATCAAGGATTAGTATACTGTATTGGTGTTTTTCTTTCTGGCTTACTTCACTCTGTATAATCGGCTCCAGTTTCATCCACCTCATTAGAACTGATTCAAATGTATTCTTTTTAATGGGTGAGTAATACCCCACTGTGTATACACTATACTAATGCATATATATGGAATTTAGAAAGATAGTAACAATAACCCTGTATGTGAGACAGTAAAAGAGACACAGATGTATGGAACAGTCTTTTGGACACTGTGGGAGAGGGAGAGGGTGGGATGATTTGGGAGAATGGCATTCAAACACGTATAATATCATATAAGAAACGAATCGCCAGTCCAGGTTCAATGCAGGATACAGGATGCTTGGGGCTGGTGCACTGGGATGAACCAGAGGGATGGTATGGGGAGGGAGGTAGGAGGGGAGTTCAGAATTGCGAACATGTGTACACCCGTGGCGGATTCATGTTGATGTATGGCAAAACCAATACAATATTGTAAAGTAAAAATAAATAAATAAATAAATTTTAAAAAAAGAAAGAAGACATCAACACACAAAATAAATAAATCAAAGCAGATAAAACAATATTTTGTTATTTCTTAGGGATATATGCATATTAGAAAAACCAGTACTCCCTAATACACTCCAAAGGACAGTGATTGCTGGTCCCCTTGCTGAGACAACTAGACCTATTATTCCAGGAGCTCAGCACCAGATCTTTAGTTAGATGCCCTGGGGAAGCCAGGTATTGGAAACAGAAAGATAGCAGACATAGGAAAAAAGAGTGACAGCATAAAACCCAGGTCATTTTCTAGGCTTGGTTTCAAGGCAAGATATTCTCAATGTCTCATGTTTTCCTCCCGTCTCCTCTAAGCCAGGGACCCTAGTGCTATTCCATTAACTAACCCAGAGGCCATCTGCAGACTACACTCCTCAATTCTTTGGAAAATATCTATGTTTATTCCTATGTGTGCATGCTCAGTTGCTCAGTTGTGTCCAACTCCTTGCAATCCCATGGACTGTGGCCCTCCAGGCTCTCCAGACAATAATACTGAGTGGGTTGTCAACTCCTACTCCAGGAGATCTTCCTGACCCAGGGATCAAACCCAACTCTGCTGTGTCTCCTGCACTGGCAGGCAGACTCTTTACCACTGCACCACCTGGGATATTATGTAACAATTTTTTAAGCTTTAAAAATGTGATGTGCTGCACTCAGTTGCTCAGTCATGTCCAACTCTTTGCAGCCCCATGGAATATAGCCTGCCAGGCTCCTCTATCCATGGAGATTCTCCAGACAAGAATACTGGAGTGGGTTGCCATGCTCTCCTCAAGGGATCTTCCCAACTCAGGGATTAAACCCAGGTCTCCCGCATTACAGGCAGATTTTTTTACCAGCTAAGCTACCAGGGAAGCCCTAAAAGTGTGGTACCATAATATAATAAAGGAAAAGAATTTTTCATTTAAACTTACAACGTTTCTGGGAGGAGTCACTGAAGAAGCAGGTCCAGGAACACTCGCTGGCTGTCTAGAAACTTTTGCTTGATTTTTGCCACCTGATCTGAAAGATACAAATACTTTTGAGCTAAGTTAAGATTAAGACATTTCTACATGACATAGCATTAATATACAGACTTGTATTTTCCCAAATACAGAAGAATGATACTGGTGGTGGCAATGGATATGATCATGATGACAGCTAAAATTCGTATGGCATTTTTAACAGTTCTCATCCAGTTTAATCCTTAAACTACTAGAAAGTTTTATTAATCTCATTTTACAATTAAATAAACTGAAATACTAAGAAATATTGAGGCCAGTGTTCTCAAACTCCTCAAGTCTTCCTGAAATCAGAGACTAGTAAAATAATATTCTTAGGTCTAAAGTAGTCACTCTGAATAACAGGAAGTCCAAGAGAAGCAAAACAAGCTGGCTGGAAAGATGTCAGCTAAGAGTTAGACAATGCCAAAAGGATAGTAAGTAAGCTATGTACAGGAGACAGCTATTGCTATGAAACTAAAATTTCAGAGATGCAAACTGGGGAATTATCTACATGGATTGGTCAGTCTGAAGTGTGAAAGAAAGTTAAGAGAAAAAAAGGATAGAAAGATAAATCTGGGGAAGTCCCTAGCAATCCAGTGGTTAGGATTTGGTGCTTTCATTGCCAGGGATCCAGGTTCAATCCCTGCTTAGAGAATCAAGATCCTGCCAAACCACTCAGTGTGGTCAAAAAAAGGAGGATAGAGGCATATGTCTCAATAAACTATATTTTAAAAACAAAAAGAAATCTACATCTGTTTTAGAACACATTAAAAAAATAAAGCTAACATGAAGATTCTCTAGGAAAATATTATGCAGTTTTTAAGTGAGGTAAGTGAGAAGTAGGGTAATGAAGTAAATGTGAGCATTCCAGGCAAGATATGAACATTTTGGAATCATTACCATAATAAAAACTAGCTATTAAGTAACTGCATTGTGCTATGGGTTTTATTTGTTAATATTTCCTTATTTAATGCTCACATGAAGCCCTCCAGAGATAGATAATATAATTATTCTCATTGTAGAGGATGTAAACCAAGGCTCAGATACTTATTATTTCTGTTCATAATTCTAGCAAATGATTGCTTTGCTAGAACTTGAACTTAGGTCTGACTACAAGGTCCATGCTAACACATGCTACATTCAAATGCCAACGTATTAGAAATGATTGTTGAGAGACAGCAGTACAAGAGTCCAACATGTAGACTAGAAATGTCAGGTGTCTGAATTATGACAACCCTTTCTTCCATCAAAGATTATTTCTTAAAAGCCGATGATACATAAAATGTGTTTTCAAACCAGACTTGAAGAATACTTCTAGGAGAACTGATACTGGAAATAGACAAGGAAGAAAAAATTTTAATAGCGTGCAAATCAGAAGTTGTAGCCCCAAATTCTACTTACCCCACTATCAGAAATGAAAGTCAAGTAAAATGAAGCCTAGGGGCCATTTTCAGAAGTATACAGGTTGGTGTCATCATAACCCTTTTCCCTCACCATTATAAGAGGTGGCTGAGTCACCACTTACCCTTTCATTCCTGCTCATCATGTTAAAAGAATAGAGAGATAAACTAGAATGCTAGTTTTAAACTATCTTCTATGATATGATTATCATCATACATAATTAAATTACTTAGTAAGAATTTAAAAGAAAAATAATCTAAGTACTCATTTGTCTGTGATCTCTTCCTTCTGCAGTAACTTTTCCGTAGCTGGTTTCTCTTAATGAAGACAAAAACAGCCAACACAGTAAGAGGAACAATTAGGAAGAAGAATACCAGGAGTCCGTCCCTCAAGGCAGTATTGTTTTCTAGAGAGAAGGAGTTTATATTAATGATAATTAAATTAGAAGTTAACTTGTATTAACTAAAACATACTAAATGATGATATATTTTACATTCATTTTCACATTATTCAAAAATCACACTGATATCAACTGAAAAACACTGAGAAGTCTTATTGACTCCTCCTGCTTACCCACTTCATTTCTACCTTCCTAAAGGAAACCACTTTTATTAATCTCTTCTATAATCTTACAGTGTTTCTTCATGCAAAGATAAGCAAGAACAAAATATGTTTTATTGTGAACCTTTCTTACACAAAAGGTAGCATGGCATAAATGCCATTCCACGTGTTATTTTTTCACTTAGCCATACTACATATCTTCCCAAACCATATACAGATCACCACCTCTTTTTCTGTATAGCTATACAAAACTCCATTGCAAAGATGCCCTATAGTTTATTTAGTCAGTGAGTACCCATTAATACTTTCATTTTTCCAATCTTTGCTATTACAAAAACATATTACAATGAATAGCCTTGTATACATGTCATATCACATAGACGTACCTATAGAATAATTTCCCAAAAGTAGAACTGACGTATCAGAGGGTAAATGCACTTGTTGTTTTTTAAAGGCGTCATCAACTCGTCTACCATAGTGGTAGTTACAAGTTAGCACACCATATATCCAAACAAAACTATAATTCAAAAAGGAACATGCACCCCTATATTCTTGACAGCTTTATTCACAATAGCCAAGACATGGAAACAACCTAAATGTTGACTGACAGATGAATGGATAAGTAAGATGTGGTACTTAAATACCATGGAATACAACTTAGCTATAAAACAGAATGAAATAATGCCATTTGCAGCAACCTGGATGGACCTAGAGATTATCATACTAAGTGAAGTAAGTCAGAAAGAGAAAGTCAAATACTATATGGTATCACTTATATGTGGAAACTAAAATATAATAGAAATGAACTTATCTACAAAACAGAAACAGATTCACTCACAGACACAGAGAACAGACTTCTGGCTGCCAAGAGGGATAGGAGGAGGGGGAGGAATGGATTGGGAGTTTGGGATTAGCAGATGCAAACTATTATATACACACTGAATAAACAAGGTCCTTCTATAAAACACCCAATACTTTGGCCACCTGATGCAAAGAGCTGACTAATTAGAAAAGACCCTGATGCTGAGAAAGACTCAGGCAGGAGAAGGGGACGACAGAGGATGAGATGGTTGTGTAGCATCACCAACTCAATAGCCATGAGTTTGAGCAAGCTCCAGGAGCTGGTGATGGACAGGGAAGCCTGGCATGCTGCAGACCATGGGGTTACAAGTCGGACACAACTGAGCGACTGAACTGAACTGACTCTATAACACCGGAAACTATATTCAATATCCTGTGATAAATCACAATGCAAAAGAACAAAGAAAGAATGCATATATTTATATATGTATAAGTGAATCACTTTGTTGTATAGCAGAAATTAACACAACATTGTAAATCAACTATATTTCAATGAAATAAATTTTCTTAAAAAGTTAGCATGCTAGCCAGCAATGTACAAGCATTCCTCACCACCTCACCCAAAGAGTCAAACTACTGCATTTTTGCCCAACTGGCAGGTGAAAATTTGTATCTTATATGATTTTAATTTGGATTCCTCTTTTTGTGCCATGATTTGAGCAACTTTTCACATTTAAGAAAATATTTCTTTTTCTTCTCAGTTTCTAAAAGTCCTTTATCTATTAGGGAAAAAAGTTTTGTCTATGATAAATTGGCAATATTTTTTCCCATTTTGTCATTTGTGTTATGGTACAATGCTTTTCTCCATGCATAATTTTATTATTCCAAGGTAGCTAAATTTATCAACCTTCTTTTTTGTGGCTTACGGACTTTAAGTCTTATAATTTTAAAAATTCATTAGTTAACACTACTTTTGTCTGCTTCATGTTCTTCAGTGAAAGAATATAGTAAATATGAACATAAGTGTTAAACTATGAAATAATCCTACTTTTAAATGTGTGAAAGTTCCAAAATTTTGTTTTAAAAGTTATCTGAAACTACATAAAAAACTCAACACAATTAAAAATAAAAATATGAAAACTTAAAGCCAATTTGATATATTATTTTATACCTAATAAGAAACGGTCAAACTTTAAAGCAACACTGGCCAGGTTATATTAAAATTGGCACCTTCATACTGTCAGTGGCATTACACAAGCTCATTTGGAATTTTTATCAAGAACCATAAAAAGGATTATACCCTTCAATCTAATAATCTCATTATGGCAATTTATGCTTCAGTTGGGAAAAATGTGTAAGTATTAAGATGTACACTACAATGTCATCAGTGCATATCAAGAACTTAGAAGCAACCTAAATGTCAAATAATTAGATAACAGCTAAGTCAAGTTATGACACAATCCATCAATGAATTAAAATGTATAGTTCTGACTTCCACTTCTAGCCAAAATGGGGTAACAGGGGCCAGACTTATCCTGCTAGCTACAGCAATCAGAAAACCAGGCAAAATACTTAAAGCAATGGTTTTCACAACATTGGTCCATAATAATGAGAGCAGTGATCCCTTAGAGCTTTACAAGGTGAGCTCTACAACTGCCCCAGTTTGCTGCCTAGGGAAAGTTAACAGACTGTGATGAGGGGTGTGGGAACCTAAGCGAACTCCAATAGTTTCCTTGAGGTGAGGAATGGATTCTGGTTGAGGAAGAAGTCAAGATAACTAGAGTTCACAAGCAAAGTTCCAGAAGGGAGAAAGCTGCACAGACAAAACTTGAAAGATCTGCAGAGGGATCCCCTCAGATACTCAGTTGAGAACTGATCAATGTATGCATGTAAGGAAATCACCTGAAGCCAGAGAAAGAATCACCTGAAAGGATTAGTGGGAACAAACCCCACACACAACTCACATAGGACTAGAAAGAATGCCTATTCCTACCACTTTTAGTGGAAAACTCCATAGTTAACGGCATTGAATAGAAAAAACAGAAAGGGTTTGCCTCAGTAATGGGGTAAAATCAATCCGAGGCTAAATGCTGCTCAGGTCCCCCCCAAAAAAAAGCTTTTAAAAAGGTTCTAAAGGACCGTACTATATCCAGGTAACTTAAGCCCACTTAAGCTAACATCCAAAGCTCATCAGCAGAAATACAAAAATACCTAATATCTAACAGGCAAAATTCACAGTTTCTGGAATTCAGTAAAAAAGTTACAAGACATGCAAAGAAGCAGAAAAAATATGACCCAAATCAGGAGATTAATTCATAAACTAATAAATGATACAGGTGACACAATTAGTAGACAAAGACATTAGATATTACTATAACTGTATTCTACATGTTCAAGAAGCTACCGTAAAGATTGAACATGCTACGTAGAGATAAAAAGGAAGAAAAGAAAGACAGGAAGGGAGGGTGAGGGAGAAAAGAAAAAAGGAACACAAAGAAAGGAAAAGAGAGTAAGGAAAAGAAAGGGGAGCGAGAAATAGAACTTACAAAGATAAAAACTTCAACATCAAAGATAAAGAATACACTGGATGGATTTAATAGCAGATCAGACATCACAGAAGAGTAAACATGAAGAAAAATAATAGAACTATCCAAAATTAAACACAAAGAATAAAGAATTTTTTTTTAATCAAGTGCCAACAAAGGTCTGTCTAGTCAAGGCTATGGTTTTTCCTGTGGTCATGTATAGTTGTGAGAGTTGGACTGTGAAGAAGGCTGAGCGCCAAAGAATTGATGCTTTTGAACTGTGGTGTTGGAGAAGATTCCTGAGAGTCCCTTGGACTGCAAGGAGATCCAACCAGTCCATTCTGAAGGAGATCGGCCCTGGGTGTTCTTTGGAAGGAATGATGCGAAAGCTGAAACTCCAGTACTTTGGCCACCTCCTGCGAAGAGTTGACTCCTTGGAAAAGACTCTGATGCTGGGAGGGATTGGGGGCAGGAGGAGAAGGGGACAACAGAGGATGAGATGGCTGGATGGCATCACCAACTTGATGGACATGAGTTTGGATGAAATCCGGGAGTTGGTGATGGATAGGGAGGCCTGGTATGCTGCGATTCATGGGGTCGCAAAGAGTCGGACACGACTGAGCGACTGAACTGACTGACTGAAAACACTGAGAAGTGGAAGAACTCCAAGTAGCCAAATGTACATATAAATGGAGTCCCTGAGGGATGGAGAAAAAAAGAAAAAATACTTGAAGAAATAATGACCATACTTTTCCCAAATTTAAAGTAAAAAGCACAAATCCAGAAAGTTTAAGAAACCTCAAGCACACCATAATCAAACACTAAAAATTAGAGATAAAATCTTATTAGCAACCAGAGGGTTAAAAAAAAACACACCACAAACAGAAGACAAAAAAAAAAGATGACAGATTTCTCAGGAAAAACAATGCAAGTCAGAAGACAATGTAGGAACATCTTTGAAGAAGTAAAAGGGGTATAAACTGTCACCTTAGAATTCTTTACCTAGTTATTATTCAAGAAGGAAGGCAAAATGAAGACCTTTTCAGATATAAGAAAGCTAAAAGTCAATTTTTCACTGGCAGAAACGTGAAAAGAAGTCCTTCAAGCAGAAACTGAATGATACCACAAGGAAATCTGACTTTACACAAAAAAGAAGGGCACCAGAAATGGTAACTACATGGGTAAATATAAAGACCTTTTCTAGTATCTAAATTTCTTTTAAAAATAATCAACTGTTTAAAGCAAAAGTGATAACAATGTATTATAGGTTTAAAACATATATAGTATGATAATACAGTACAAAAGCCAGGAGGAGAGAAATGGAAGCATCCTGAAATGGCACAATATGATATGAAGGGAGACTGATAGAAAAATATCATTATGTTAGATTTAAACCCAAGCATATCAATAAACAAAATCTAATTGGCCAAAACAACTCAATTAAAAGGCAGAAACTGGACGAGTTTAAAAAAAAAAAAAGAGCCAAGACCCAGCTATGAGAAACCCACTTTAAATATAAAGACACAAACAGATTAACTGATGTGGGAAGTGGGGGGAAGGTACAAGGATGCCCAATTTCTGACACGGATCACAGAGAGATCACACTCATTTTTCTCTATATTACTTGCCGTTGTACGTAGGTCCACTGTCCACACTTCCTCCATATCCTTTAGTCTCACAGTTGGGGGGAGCCCAGCCGTTGTCACAATGACAATTTTTATTGCTATTACATACCTTTAAAACAATCAAAATACCACTTTTGTTAATTGTGAATGACGTTCTAAGTCATGAACTGAAGGATAGAAACCAAGAGAAAAGACTAAATTCATGCAAATTCATAGACATTCCTTTTAAGAATGAAGAATTTATCAGGTATCTAAANTGCTACGTAGAGATAAAAAGGAAGAAAAGAAAGACAGGAAGGGAGGGTGAGGGAGAAAAGAAAAAAGGAACACAAAGAAAGGAAAAGAGAGTAAGGAAAAGAAAGGGGAGCGAGAAATAGAACTTACAAAGATAAAAACTTCAACATCAAAGATAAAGAATACACTGGATGGATTTAATAGCAGATCAGACATCACAGAAGAGTAAACATGAAGAAAAATAATAGAACTATCCAAAATTAAACACAAAGAATAAAGAATTTTTTTTTAATCAAGTGCCAACAAAGGTCTGTCTAGTCAAGGCTATGGTTTTTCCTGTGGTCATGTATAGTTGTGAGAGTTGGACTGTGAAGAAGGCTGAGCGCCAAAGAATTGATGCTTTTGAACTGTGGTGTTGGAGAAGATTCCTGAGAGTCCCTTGGACTGCAAGGAGATCCAACCAGTCCATTCTGAAGGAGATCGGCCCTGGGTGTTCTTTGGAAGGAATGATGCGAAAGCTGAAACTCCAGTACTTTGGCCACCTCCTGCGAAGAGTTGACTCCTTGGAAAAGACTCTGATGCTGGGAGGGATTGGGGGCAGGAGGAGAAGGGGACAACAGAGGATGAGATGGCTGGATGGCATCACCAACTTGATGGACATGAGTTTGGATGAAATCCGGGAGTTGGTGATGGATAGGGAGGCCTGGTATGCTGCGATTCATGGGGTCGCAAAGAGTCGGACACGACTGAGCGACTGAACTGACTGACTGAAAACACTGAGAAGTGGAAGAACTCCAAGTAGCCAAATGTACATATAAATGGAGTCCCTGAGGGATGGAGAAAAAAAGAAAAAATACTTGAAGAAATAATGACCATACTTTTCCCAAATTTAAAGTAAAAAGCACAAATCCAGAAAGTTTAAGAAACCTCAAGCACACCATAATCAAACACTAAAAATTAGAGATAAAATCTTATTAGCAACCAGAGGGTTAAAAAAAAACACACCACAAACAGAAGACAAAAAAAAAAGATGACAGATTTCTCAGGAAAAACAATGCAAGTCAGAAGACAATGTAGGAACATCTTTGAAGAAGTAAAAGGGGTATAAACTGTCACCTTAGAATTCTTTACCTAGTTATTATTCAAGAAGGAAGGCAAAATGAAGACCTTTTCAGATATAAGAAAGCTAAAAGTCAATTTTTCACTGGCAGAAACGTGAAAAGAAGTCCTTCAAGCAGAAACTGAATGATACCACAAGGAAATCTGACTTTACACAAAAAAGAAGGGCACCAGAAATGGTAACTACATGGGTAAATATAAAGACCTTTTCTAGTATCTAAATTTCTTTTAAAAATAATCAACTGTTTAAAGCAAAAGTGATAACAATGTATTATAGGTTTAAAACATATATAGTATGATAATACAGTACAAAAGCCAGGAGGAGAGAAATGGAAGCATCCTGAAATGGCACAATATGATATGAAGGGAGACTGATAGAAAAATATCATTATGTTAGATTTAAACCCAAGCATATCAATAAACAAAATCTAATTGGCCAAAACAACTCAATTAAAAGGCAGAAACTGGACGAGTTTAAAAAAAAAAAAAGAGCCAAGACCCAGCTATGAGAAACCCACTTTAAATATAAAGACACAAACAGATTAACTGATGTGGGAAGTGGGGGGAAGGTACAAGGATGCCCAATTTCTGACACGGATCACAGAGAGATCACACTCATTTTTCTCTATATTACTTGCCGTTGTACGTAGGTCCACTGTCCACACTTCCTCCATATCCTTTAGTCTCACAGTTGGGGGGAGCCCAGCCGTTGTCACAATGACAATTTTTATTGCTATTACATACCTTTAAAACAATCAAAATACCACTTTTGTTAATTGTGAATGACGTTCTAAGTCATGAACTGAAGGATAGAAACCAAGAGAAAAGACTAAATTCATGCAAATTCATAGACATTCCTTTTAAGAATGAAGAATTTATCAGGTATCTAAATTCCCCACTAACTAAAAACCTTAAGAAATCTCACTGAGCATCCTCATGGAGAATTCTCATTATTCAAGCACTACTTTCGTGAACAAACCAAGAGACTATTACCTACCCCATGTCCATGACACTTTTCCTGAATGTCACAGTCATAATTCAGAACAGAAACATTTACACATGCGAAATTTCTACAGATCTGAAAGAAAAAGAAGTAATGAATAAAGAAAACTTGAACACATTAGTAAACTAGCCAGGGGGGGAAAAGACCTGGGTGTAGATGATTTCATTGGTGAATTCTTTCATACTTTTAAGGAATAGTTAATTCCTGTACTGCATATTTGATGAAATTAACTAACTGACATAGAACTAACAAGCAAAAAGGACAAAGATGACACAAAGGCCTAAAGCAAAACTATAATCTATCCTTCTATACAATTATACACGTAAAAATCTAAAGTAAAATATTCACAAATGGATTTTTTCAAATCAGACAGAAATAAGCCCACTACTATAGAAAAGGCTCTGAAACTCCACAACTATTCATTTATGTTTTCTTTCTTTAAATTAGAGATTTAAATTAGTTGGATTTTAAAATCTTTACTTTACCCTTGCAGCCTTTTACCTTTTCTCTCATTTTTCTGTTTCAGTCTTTCTGTTCAGCTTCCTCACAAAATCCTCCAACTTTATATAACAATAAATCTATAGTTCAGTTATATATGCATGAAGCTGAACAGTGTACTAGGGTTAGGACAGGGAGACAGACATCTCTTAGGAGGATGACCAACTAATATCAAAAATTTTATCTTCTCATCTCCAACCTGCTCCTAGGGTAACAGGCAACTCGTTGCTTTGTTGACAAGACAGGAGAAGCAGACAGACAGGACTAGCTTCTCCATCAGTCAACTAAATATAAGTCCATTTTCAGTATCATGTTTTCCCCCACCCCTCTCAGCTATAATCATGGTTTCCAAATCACCAATCTGTTTCAGGTTCTGCCAGGCTAAGATACAGACTCTTTGTTCACACTCTATCAGTTTGCACTATAAATTGTAGGTCCTACTACTCTGGCAAACTACTTTCTTTCCTCTTTCAACTTTTCAAAACCTATTGAAATTTTTATCTACTGATGCAATCTCATATACTTCACACTTTGGAATCTATTCCCTAATTAGTTCCTTTATATTTTGAGAGAAACTGGCAGACAAACAGGATAAATGAATACTGCAGTCCAGCATCTTTTATAGGTTTTTTTCCAATTCATATTTTCACTCTGAACTTGCAATAACTTGTTCTAACTGACTGTAATGATTACTTTTATGTGTCTGCCTGTATAAGACAGAGGTCCAGGAATCAAGGCATGGAAGTGGAGTGCCACCACTCACTATTTCTCTTCATGACCCACTAGTAAAATGTTTGCTCCCTGCTCCCAAGACTTTATGCTCTATAGTTAATCTAGAAGTCTTAATTCTAGAGGGAAGAATGCTTCCATCAGGAAACACGTCAGTGATTCCACTGAACTGGAAGTTAAGACTGCCACCCACTCACTACAGATTTTTCATGCCTCTAAATGAACAAAGAAGGGATTTACTGTGGGCTGATGTGACTGATCCATTCCCAAGTGAAAACTGGACTGTTACTCCACAATGGAATAAGGAAGAGTATGTGTGGAATATAGGAGATCCCTTAGGATGTTTCTTAGTATGACCATTATAAAGACCAGTAGAAAACTACAACCACCCAATCCTAACAGGACTACTAACAGTCAAGAGCCTTCAGGAATGAAGGTTTTACAGCATCCTGCCAAGTAAAAAGTCCTAATCAGCTGAAGTCCTTGCTGAAAACAAAGACAATAAAGAATTAGGGAAGAAGACAGTTAAAAAATACCAGCTATAGGGACTTTCCTAGTGGTCCAGTCGTAAAGTCTCTGTGCTTCCACTACAGGAAGCATGGGTTTGATCCCTTGGGGAACTAAGATACCATAAGCTACATGGTGTAGCCAAAAATAAAAAACAAATGAAACATCAGCTATAACTATATTACAGAAATGAAAACTGTAATTATCATGACCATCCCCTCATTTTGTTATAAACATGCTTGTGGGTACATGTATCAAATACTTTTTTCTTCTCTTAGTCCCTCAGATAACATACAATGTATTACCTTTACATCATAGTATTTAAGTATTGCTAACTTTACATGACAGGATTTAAGTTACAGGCCATCAAGAAAAGTACACAGTGCCCAAAGAATTAATCTCCTCAAGGTAGGATTTAGTGTGTTTTCGGTTACACATGAGATACAATGGTTGCACACACTTCTACCATGTTATGCAAAATTATGACCATGCTATTGTCTTCAAGATTATCTCAAAGACTGCTATTATGTTGAAGATTATGTATAATTTAAGGAGATACATAAGGACCCCAAGCTAACAAGATGTGGACCTGGGATGTTAATTTCAAGCTTCAACTTGACTGGCTCACAGGGTGCCTAGATATTTGATCAAACATTATTCTAGATGTTTCTGTGGGACGTTTTCGGAAGCGATTAACACATAAGTTGATCAAATGCAAAACAAGTTACCTTCCTTATCTTGGTCTTGTCCAATTAGTTAATGGCATGAATAAAATTAAAAGGCTGACCCTCCTCCCAATAAGGGAGAATTTCTCCTGCTGCCTGCCTTCTAACTGGGACACTGGTGTTTATTTTTCTTGACTCTGGACTCAGACTGAATCATAACTCTTTCTGGGACTCAAACTCACTAGCCTTTAAACAGGAAGTACACCATCAGGTCTTCTGGGTCTCCAACTTGCCCACTGCAGATCTTGGGATTGTTATCTTTCATAATTGTGTAAGCTAATGCCTTATTTAAAAAAAAAAATCTTATACACACACACATACGCACATGCACACACAACCTAATGGTTCTGTTTCTCTGGAGAACCTTGACCAATTATTTCTCTATTATATTCAAACCAAAAACAACTAAACTGTACACGCTGAGGTAAACCACACTTTAGCACACTGAGCACAATGCACAACTCAACAGCAAAAGTTACATAGGCATGAGACAAGAATGAATATTTTTCTACTTCTATTAACTAAAGTCTGTTCTAGTGACTGTCTGTTACGCTCAATGTTTGGGTTCGCCTCAAAACACCTATGCTGAAGCCCTAATCCATGTGTGGTGATATCTGAAGGTATGTAATTAGAGTGTGTTGAGATCATGAGGGTGAAACCCTGGTGCAGCAGGATTAGTTCCCTTGTATGAATAGACATCAGAGAGGAGACAGTTATGTCTGTACTTCATGAGATCCTGAACTGGTCAGGCCATGGCAAGGAAGGAGCCCAGCACATCCAAGTACCTTGTGGGGACATGCATATCCATGCCTCAAGAACCAGGTCTACAGATTTCAGTTTTGGCTGCAAAATGTGAAATGGTTCCTAGGATTTCATTCCAGTCCATTTCAATCACAGTCCACAAACCAGTCCTGCCCATCCAGGAACTCAATTAGTGAACAGACAGTAGCCTTCTTAGTTACCTGATAGGAGCTCCACCCATCCATGCAATTGGTAATAGCCCTGCTGTTTCAGGACCCAACTGTGGACCATGTCTTGGGGCTACCTCCTGAAAAGGGCAGTTCAATATACCTAGGGACCAGTTAGCACCCATACCCTACCAAGTTCCTGATAAAAAGCTCACCAACCATAGGTCCCACTGCACATCTAGAGACAGATTTGAAACCAGCTCCAAACCAAGCAGACTAAGATTCCAGAGATAATCCCATCTGCGCACAAAACAGACAGGAGGTCTTTACCAGCTGAAACCTTTCTGTAAAGATTGGAAGAGGTGTTTACCCGCCTGCAAATACACAAACACCAATGCAAGCCTACATGGAAAAATCAAGCAAATATGACATCACCAAAGGAAACGAATAAAGTTCCAATAAAAGGAAAAAAAAAAAAAAACTTACAGTAGATGCACAAAAGATAAAGAGAAAAGAATTAAAGCATGCACTATAATAAAATATATCAAAAGACAGAAAGGGAGGAACAAAAAAACTACAAAACAGGCAACATTTTAAACATTTAACAAAATGACAGTTAAATGAGTCTTTACCTATCAATAGTTACTTTAAACATAAATGAACTAAATTCCTAAAACAAAAGACACAAAGTGATTGAATGTATTTAAAAAAGAAAAGAAAAAAGATATAACAATATATTGCCCACAAGAGATTCACTTTAACTTTAACCATATGCACCAGCTGAAAGTAAAGAGATGGAAAAAGATATTCCATGCAAATAGTAACCAAAAGAGAACAGGAGTAGCAACAATTGTATCACATATAATACACTTTCAGACAAAATCAATCACAAGAGACAAAGGTTACTATATACTGATAAACGGGTCAATTCATCAAGAGCATATAACAATTACAAGTATATATGCACCCTATATTGGAGCATCTAATATTTAATGCAAATAATAACAGAATTGAAGGGAGAAATAGACAGCAATACAATAACAGTACAGGGGACTTCAGTTTCAATATTGGATGGATGATGCATACAGAAATGTAATAAGGAAACAGACCTGAAGAACACTATAGATCAAAATAGACCAAAAGATATATACAGAATATTTCATGCAACAACAGCAGAATATATATTTTTCTTAAGCACACACAGAACATTCCATGTAGTAAACCATATGCTGGGCCACTAAGCAAGGCTTAAGAAGATCAAAGTCCTGGTTTCTTTTTTGACCACAGTAGTATAACTAGTGGAAAACTGGAAAATTCACAAAACTGAAAATTAAACAACACACTCCTGAACAACCAGTCCTGCCATTTGCAACAATATGGATGGATCTTCAGACTAAGAGAAATAAGTCTGATGGAGAAAAATTAATTCCATATGATCTCACTTATATATGGAATTTTTAAAAAACTGAACTCAGAGAATGGAAGAGTGGTTGCCAGGAAATGGGAGAAATGGAAAGATGTTGGTCAAAAGGTATAAACTTTCAACTATAAGATGAATAAGTTCTGGGGATATAACATTCAGCATGGTGATTACAGTTAGCAATACTGTATTATATTCTTGAAAGTTGGTTAAGAGTAGATCTTAAAATGTTCTCACCCCCCCAAAAAAAGGTATGCAAGGTGTCAGATGTGTTAACTAACCTTACTGTGCTAATTATTTCACAATATATCTCAAATCATCACATTGTACAGCTCAAACTTACATAATGTTACTTATCAGTTGTATTTTAATAAAGCTGGGCTTGGCTGCAGGGGAAGTGATGAGGGACAATGGAAAACAAAGATGAAAGATACAGTAAAACAACCACAGGAACATTATCTGAGATTTTGTGGTTCCAAAGCTCTGTATTTGATTCTGTGGTTTGAATCAGTAAATTTCCTGCTATGATTTAATTCAGTCTTAGCTGAGTTTCTATGAAATTTAAGAGTACTGACTAAAATTCACAGAGTAAATTTTCATCAGAGATAAAAGCATAAGTGGACAGCTTCAGAAATGTAAAAGTACATTCACCAGCACAAAGACTGAGAAATAAATCTACATTACCAGTGTTTGCTCCAGGGTTGTAAAGACAATTTAATGTCAAGGAATTTATCAACGTAACTCAGTACATGAACAAGTCAAAGGAAAATATGTAGTGATTATTTAAATAGCTATTGGAAAATACTTATAAATTTTAAAAACTATTTGTTCTTTTCTTCTTACTAATTACAATTAAAAGGATTCTCCATTAAATGAAAAACATTATCTACCCCAAGTCAACAGTCAAAATCACATATAACCCTGAAAGACTGCACATATTCCCAGTCAAGTTAGGGAGAAGACTAAGTATACTATCATGATTATTATTTAAAATTATCCTGCAAGTTTTACCATTGCAATTACACAGGAAAAAAATTCAAATTGCAAGTATCAGAAAGGAAATCAACTTTCTATCATTTACAGATAACAGCTTACCTAAAAAATTCTAATACAATAATAAAAATATGTAACACTAAGCGTATGGCTGGTGACAAAGTAAATATACACAAATGAATATATTTTTCTGAATATCAATAACAGCCAATAAAAATACAAACAAAATAGCTTCTCTTACCAATAAAAACAAATTAAAAATGTAACATAACAAATTAGAAAACATAATAAATCTGTGTTATTCATAATAGCAATTAAAATATAAAATACCTAGGAATAACAAAAAAATGAAAAGGAGCTTTATAACTAAAGCTTTAAAATACAACCCCCAAGAAATTGAGAGACATACCATGTTCTTCTATGAGAAGACTGAATAATGTAAAGATGTCACTTTTCCCCATTACAAATTTATAAATCTGATTTGATCCCAACCAAAATTCCAAAGCGCTTTTATTTTTAATTTTTTTTTTGGCACCTTGACAAAATGATCTCAAGTTCATCTGTAATAATAAATGAATATTAATAGCGAAGAAAACTATGAAAAAAGAATGAAGGGGCATTTATATAACCAAATATTAAAAATACATTATAAAACTGATAAAAACTAAAAGAAGTCAATACTGACATATGAGTCGTCAGATCAATCAGTAGACATGACGAGAAAAAGCAGAAACTAAGCCCACGTATATATAAAAATTTAATAAGCAATTTAAATAAGATTTCAAATTAAAAGAGAGATTATACTTGAGGTGTAGGTAAGTAACAAATCACTCTAAAAAAAGTAACATTAGAAGTCAGCAGTCATCATCTCTAAATGAATAAAATGATAAAAAGAAAAAAAGAATGCCAACCTCATACTATACACTCAAACTGGACTAAAGAGATAAGCATTTAAAAAATTTTTAATGTCCTAGAAAATAATTCTCTGATACTATACTAAGAAAAGTCTTTAAAATTTGAAAGTAAAGTCAGACTTTCTTTACTTTTCCTTTCTTAAAGGAAAAGAATAATAGATTTGTTTATATAAAAAAGTAAACATGGAAAAAAATACTAAAATCAAAAGAAAGAGGCAAGTAATAAACTGGGAAAATAAATTTTTTAAATGTATTATATTAAATTTTATATGACATAAGTTATAGCTCTTTAAAATTGATAAGAAAAACACCATTTTTTAAATAAGCAGAGAATATTAAGAAGCAAATCACAAAAGAAGGAATAAATATATGGAGACTAAAAAATTTAATGTCACTAGCAGTCAAGAAAGAGCAAAAGAAAAAGAAAATGACCAATGAAAGTTTAAAAACAATAGTACCTAATCCTGATAACAATATAGAGAATTAAAACACTAACTATTGAAAACTGCTTAGAAAGTAAACAGGGAAAAACTTTTCTAAAGAGAAAGTTGGTAAAACTATATATAAAACCTTAAACATATGTACCCCAGTAGGTTAGCCTTTAACTTCAGAAAACCACCAGAATGTTGTGAAATTTCTTATAAAGTCCTTTACCTCAACATTGTTTATACTAACCTCAGCATCTGAGTTAATGGCATGGCAAAGTGAAAGTCACTCAGTCATGTCCGACTCTGCCACTCCATGGCTATAGTCCACAGAATTCTCTAGGCCAGAATACTGGAGTGGGTAGCCTTTCCCTTCTCCAGGGGAATCTTCCCAACCCAGGGACAGAAGCCAGGTCTCCTGCATTGCAGGTGGATTCTTTACCAGCTGAGCCACAAGGGAAGCCCATGGCAAAGGCAGACACAAAAACACAAGGGTCTTTTTGTAAGAAAGAGGGACAACAGAATATGAATTGAAAACTTGGTAGAAACTGAGGTAACCTGAGGGTCTCTGTCTTTTTCATGTGTCCCATGGTCCCATAATCAGTCAATTGTGTTCGCTCTTTCCTCCTCTGTTCTATGAGTTGGTTTCTTCAACTTGTTCAACAATCCTGCACCCTTAGATCTCTCCTATATAACTTACGCTTGCTATCACCCTTCTAGCCCTACTCCTACATTATGGCATCTCTCAGAGACTTCTCAGTTTCAGCTCTACTCTTAACCGCCTTTCTTTACTTATGTATTCCCCCCACAAATGGAATTAGGCCTAGCTTATCTCATCCAGAACCACTGGTAGTAACTCAGCAGCTAACTCTTGGCTCACATCTGATCCAAACAGCTGTGCTCAGAGTAGGAAGAAGCGTGGGGAGGACAAGCATTACAACACTTCTAGTACAGTCACATACACACGTACACACATACACACACACACTCCTAAAAATCCCCTAAATATCCCAGCAAGTAGTACCCTGGCTAATAAACTATAGCACATTGAAAGGGGTGTGGGGGAGGTGCTCAGTATATTACAACGTAGAAACAACAGGTTATAATACATGACTCTAAGGAAGAAATCAGAATAACAGAATTACAGCTTCTTTTTACAGAGGAGTTTCTTTAATGAAATTGTGGAAACTACCATATTAGATGCAGATAATGAATATTCCAACTCAGTGACCATTATAAAAACTGATCATTTCCATAGTTAAAGCATTATATGAAACCAACACAACTGTAAATCAACTATATTCCAATAAAAATTTTAAATGAAAAGAAAGCTTTATATGGCTATAAATCATCAGGAGGTATAGGTATAAAAATTCTTAATTTTATTCTTGGTGGCTTTCTGTTCTTCCAAATCTCCACAATGAGTCGAGATTTCTTTTAAAACTAGAAAAGAACCACGTACTTTGTATAAGATTTTATTTTTAATTCTTAAATTTTTTCTTTGTTTTAAAAAACATTTTTATTACCTTTCCAACATCACATCTGGTGCCTTCGTTCACCATGCCAGGATCTGGAACATCGGATCCAAGCTGGAAGTCCACACCCCAGCACTTGGTACCTTTTCCAGGAGTCTGAATGATAGCAGGCACAACTCCAAATACAGGCAATTGTTGTACATTCTCACATTGAAGCTTCCCACACAAAGCATTCCTGGAAAGAAAGAGAAATAATGCAAACTACAATGCATATAGTGTAGATACAAAAGAAAAATTATATATTTTTGTACAGAGAGTTTATTTTTATTTAGCTGAAGGGAATCTCAACAGAGAAAGTGTGTGACAGCAACAGAGATCAAAGTAGCTCTCTTTAAATATGGCAAAGAGAAGAGGTAAGTTCATGTAAAGATGCAAATTCCTAGGGTACCGGGGATGATGATGCCGACACCTAAGAATCCCACTTCACTATCTGTTTAGGGCTCAAAAAAGTCTAACTAGTGTAGTTGCTTTTAAATGTGATATAATTTTATAAATGCTTTTACACTGAAAATAACACAACTATACTGAAATTCAATGGTGTCTTTTTATCGAGTTATAATAGAGAGTCAGGTTTTGCAATGTGAAATAAGCTTGAAGGAACTCAATTGCTCTTCGCTTGGCTAACTCTTATTTACTGACTCAATTCATTAGTTCATTAATTCACTAATTCAGTATTAGAACTCTATAAAGACCTCATTGACTACAACTCCTATTATCAAGGGTGTGTGAGTTAATGTTCTTCCTATATCCCTTCATGATACGTTGAGTATCCCTAACATCAACTCTTAAGATGCTGCACTGAAATTTCCTTTTTAATTGCTTGTGTTTTGATCTAAGCACCTACCCTATTAAATCTCCCCTATGATATCACGACCAAGTCATTGTGGGATATGATTTTTCAATTTCTCTAATTCATCATCTCCTAAATATTCTCACACTATCATAACATTCTTTGACTTCCTGAGTTAACATCTTTCTCTATAACTTTTCCTCATTGGTCCCAGATGGTCGACATGAGACCACACAGATAATATCTTTTCTTTCCTCTACATGGCAACCTTTTAGGACAACTGTCATGCAAGTCCAAATGACTTACTTCACCAGGGAAATATTCTACAATTATTTCTCATGCAACAAGGAAGCTCCCCTCTTAAGTATGTTCCAGTTTGTCTCACTACCTATCGAGCACAGTGCTGAGAGTGAAACAGGAAATTTCAGTTACAGTCTGATAAACAAAGAACAAGATGAACTGTCATTTACTTCACTGAGATATTATACTCCAGTGAAACCCAGGACGACAGTAGCTCTTATGGAAACTACATTATATTACTGATGTCCTTCAAATTATCCTTAGCTAAAACCTCATTTGCGTTTTGCACATGCTACTGTTAAGCCAGCTTTTCCTTCCATGCTGCACTTAAGAGTTAACTTCTTCTGTCCCAACTTGACATTTATTCTTTTTTTTAATTAATTAATTAATTAATTTGGCTGCACCAGGTCTCAGTTGAAGCACTTGGGATCTTTAATTCTGGTATGCAGTATCTAGTTCCCTGACCAAGGATTGAACCCAGGCCCCCTGCATTCAGAGCAGAGAGTCTTAGCCACTGGACCACCACGGAAGTCCCTATATTCATTCCTACGTCACCATTTACTTACGAGGCAACCTGAGTGAAATGCTTAAACTTTCTGAAGTTCAGTTTCTTCATCTGAAAAACAAGAGCTAAATAATGATGCCTATGTCACATGCAACCATGCATGCTAAGTTGCCTCAATCATGCCCAAATCTTTGCAACCCTATGAACTATGTAGCCTGCCAGGCTTCTCAGACCATGGAAGTCTCCAGGCAAGAATACTGGAGTGGGTTGATATGCCCTTCTTCAGGGGATCTTCACAACCCAGGGATCAAACCCAGGTCTCCTGTAATGGAGGGATACTCTTCACCATCTGAGCTACCAGGGAAGCCCCAATGTCACATAGTTGAAATTAGTTATGAAAACCTCTAAAACAAAGCATAGAATAAAACAGATCTCGGTTAGCATCTATTGGAACCTACCAAAATTCATTTTCCTATAATGTACTCAATGTCTCATGTATAGTCATGGTGACATAGTAAAAAGAAAATGGCTGATTCATGTTGAGGTTTGATAGAAAACAACAAAATTCTGTAAAGCAATTATCCTTCCAAAAAATTAATTTTTTAAAAAAGAAAAATAAATACCCTTAATATATTTTTAAAAATCAATCACAAATCATTAAAAGGATAGTAACTTCAACAGAAAAATAATAGCAAAGATGCAAATATGCAATTCGCAAAATAAGAAATGCAAATAGCCAATAAAGCTAAGAGATGCTTACTGTTATATTCATTTAAATATTATATTGCAAGCGTCAATAGAAAAACTGCTTCAGGCAAATAGTCATATAAGCAAATAAAATGTTTATGTGACAAATAGTGCAAAAAAAAAAAAAAAATTCCAAAGTAGAGACTGTGGTAATAATAAAAGATTCAATTCCTTCAGAAAACATATAACAATCCTAAATGTGTATGCACCTAATAATATAAGCACCAAAGAATACACTTTAAAACACATACAAGAAGAATAAATATACAGAACTAAAAGAAGTAGACAACTTCATAATCGTAGCTGGAGATCTGCACATATCCCTCTCAGAAACTGAAGGGGAAACAAATAAATACGCACATACACCCAGAATACAGAAGATTTGAATATGACAATTAATTAACTTGACATTTATGGAACAATATATCCAACAGCAGCAGAATACTCTGCTTTTTAATTGACATGGAACAGTGACCAAAACAGACCATATGCTGGACAGTAACTCACATCCCAACAAATTGAAAAGAACTGAAATCATACAAAGTATGTTCTCAATGGAAGTAAACTAGAAACCAAAAACAAAAAGAAAACCAGAATACTCCCAAATACTTGGAAATTAGCAATACATTTTTAATAACTCATGAGTCAAAGGAGAAATCATAATGTAACTGAGAAAATATTAAGAACTGAACAATAAGGAAAACACAATATATCAAATTCAATGAAAAAGAAGCATGCAACTTTTTAACCCAGTCACCCTTCCTTCAACTTTCAAATTGCTACTTTTCTCATTTTGATTTAGCCTAATTATGTTAGTCAAGATGGATCAAACTCCTCAAAGTGTAGGAAAGAGTCTTCCTTGGTTTTTCTTAAACATCATAAAAGAATCTTGAAAGTGCTGTGCTTATGACTGGTTTTGTATCTGACTTTCCCCTTATCTAGAAAATTACCTAGTACAGCATCTATCTTATTCTAAAGAAGTATCATTTTTAAATGATTGTTCTTGCTAAGGCAATAGTAAGGCAATAAAGCCTTCCCATGCAATTTAAATATACAAAGAAATTCCCCAGAAAAAGTGTTACAACTAGTTTTGAGACTACTCAAAATAGTCATATACTTTCTTATTTTTCTAACTTCTTTCAACCTACTCTGTTTTTTTATATCAAGAAAGATATATTGTGAATACTCTATGAAATAGTTTCTATGAATAATTAATTCATAAAGAATTAGAACAACATAAATTGGCTAATTTGTTTTTAAAGCACATGGCAGTAAGCACATTTGTAAGAGGGACATCTGATCCTGTGAAGGAAGTTGAGGAAGTCTTAGTTCAGTTCAGTCGCTCAGTCATGTCCGACTCTTTGCAACCTCATGAACCGCAGCATGCCAGGCCTCCCTGTCCATCACCAACTACCAGAGTCCACCCAAAACCATGTCCATTGATCGGTGATGCCATCCAACCATCTCATATTCTGTCATTCCCTTCTCCTGCCCTCAGTCTTTCCCAACATCAGGGTCTTTTCCAGCAAGTCAACTCTTTGCATCAGGTGGCCAAAGTACTGGAGCTTCATCTTCAGCATCAGTACTTGCAATGAACACTAGGACTGATCTCCTTTAGGATGGACTGGTTTGATTTCCTTGCAGTCCAAGGGACTCTCAAGAGTCTTCTCCAACACCACAGTTCAAAAGCATCAATTCTTCGGCGCTCAGCTTTCCTCACAGTCCAACTCTCACATCCATACATGACCACTGGAAAAACCATAGCCTTGACTAGACGGACCTTTGTTGGCAAAGTAATGTCTCTGCTTTTTAATATGTTCTCTAGGTTGGTCATAACTTTCCTTCCAAGGAGTAAGCGTCTTTTAATTTCATGGCTGCAATCACTTTCTGCAGTGATTTTGGAACCCAGAAAAATAAAGTCTGACACTGTTTCCACTGTTTCCTCAACTATTTGCCATGAAGTGATGGGACTGGATGCCATG